>CM032623.1:47707418-48307418 GCA_019097785.1 Fraxinus excelsior
TAAACCGAAAATTTTTCCTTATTTTTCAACCACGCGTTCTTCAAAAAATTACTATTCCAAAATACATTTTCTTACGAAAATGGAGCTCAAACAGGGGCTATATTTTCAGCAGATATATTTTGACCATGACTTGAATCGTACATAAAAAGGGAAAAGAAGTTAACTTCCAACCTTATTGATCACAGTCTCTCACCCCAGAAGGCTCACCGATGAAAGTATAAGTTCTTTTTCCCCTAGTTATTAAAAGATAGTTTGCAGTAAATACAATTGTTTCTTTGTAACAGTGCTGTGCATGACATAAAAGGCTCATCAAAGAGTTTCCAGAAGCACGAAACGAGGCATGTTTCAGAACACAAGGTATACATTTGTGGTAAAAAGGTCTTAGACAAATAACACTTTTTACAAATAAGCACTTGACTGGAAAATTCCTGAAGGGATTAACTTTTTGAGGAAATTTCATTCGCACAGAATGTTGCAAGATGTGCAAGATTTAGTCCTGATGGAAAGTTTCTTGCAACTGGAAGTGCAGACACATCAATTAAGCTCTTTGAGGTGTTAACATCAACTTATTGAACATACACAGTTCTTACATTCTACAGCTCATTGCTCTCATTTTTCCTGTGCAGATATCAAAAATTAAGCAAATGATGCTTTCAGATTCAAGAGATGCCACTATGCGGGCTGTAATAAGGACATTTTATGACCATCTACAAGTAAAACTGTTATTCAAAAGAATGTAACAAAATGTGATTTTTGTGTTAAATTTTTTGCCATGTTGAACATGCATATAAGCGTGTACATGTTCATATTTTTCTTCTGCAAACTTGATGACTATTTTATCTTGAGATTGCTAATTGGTTATTGCGGTGTTTTCTCTTTCCCTATTCTAGCTAATGCTTTAAACTTTATCCTACGACTGCAGCCAGTAAATGATTTGGATTTCCATCCTCAAAATACAATTCTGATTTCTGGGGCCAAAGATCACACAATAAAGTATGACCAACATTTTTATAGTTTCTCAGATTGTTTTTATGCTTATATTTCATCATCAAATATTTGTTTGTCCTATATATTTGCATTAGGTTTGGAGGATTTGTTTTCAAGTCATCATTGTTAGATCTCCTCCCCCACCCTCAATGGAGTCTCAGAATTACAAATTTTAGCATGCAATTGTATTGACAGGTTCTTTGATTTCTCGAAAACAGTTGCGAAGAGAGCATTCAGAGTTATTCAGGTTTCCCTTTGTCATTTTGGTATCCAAGCATGGTTCTATGCTGTAAAAATATAATTCGTAATATTGATTGCATCGTTTATCATCAGTCTAAATTTCAGTAGTGGAATTTCAACAGGATACTCATAATGTGAGGTCTGTATCATTTCATCCATCTGGAGAATTTCTTTTGGCAGGTTATTATATTTTTGTACTCCATAGTTTGACTTCATATTATCATGTGATGCCGTAATGCTTCTTCATAACTAACTATTTCAGAATCTCAAAAAAGTTAAAAATAATAATAATATTTCCTGCAGGATTTTTGTGAATTTACT
Organism: Fraxinus excelsior; assembly: GCA_019097785.1. Taxonomy (NCBI): domain Eukaryota; kingdom Viridiplantae; phylum Streptophyta; class Magnoliopsida; order Lamiales; family Oleaceae; genus Fraxinus; species Fraxinus excelsior. Next base: position 47,708,967 of record CM032623.1, read on the forward strand.
ATGTTATTTAACTTAAATTCTGTTACCTAAATGTTCATATACCTCAGTTGAGCCACTTTTATTACTATGAGTTGAAGACGAAATTTAAATGATATACATGTAACCCTTTCTATTAGCTTAAGATTTTAGATAATGTGGTTATACATAGTACCGGAGCTTGCAAAGATCCTGGCTTCAAGTCTCGCCATCACATATTTAAATGTATTGTGCATGCGTTAGGCTTTAATGGAAAAATATATTCCACCTACACGTGAAAGGGTGTGTTCAAAGAGAATATTTAAATGATATACACCTCCCTGTCTAACAACTTACACTCTAAGATCAAGTGGCTGTACACTACGAATTCTTTGCAACACATTCTATTCTGAATATGAGCTCATTTGTATCTTTTAATGTATTTTCTGTCAATTTAACAGAGATTTCATTCCTTTCATTTGTAGTTTCATGACACTATTAATGGGCAAGAAGGTGGGTCGCAAAATAATATAGGTTTAACTTTGGGTTTCTCAGTTTTATTGGGTCCAAAGATGAAAGCATGGTGTATAAATCATAATTGTCTCTTGGGATGGTGGATCTTCATGTTGACATCAGCCGTGATTTCCGACACTGACTTTCCATAAATATCGTGATGACCAAATCATTATTTTGTTCCTTGTGTCGTTTTATTTTGTTCCTAATTATTGAAATAAACCATAGAAGATAGATGCTTGTACAAATTTCATCCAGTCCATCCAGTTGAAGAACAATCGTACGGTGTGAGATTAGGTATCTTGTTAGTGATCTTTATTTATAAAGCAATCTCAATTTTTTGTACCATTGATATCAATCTGAAATCTACAGAAGGCAAGGTGTCTCAATAGACGTTTGCTACAACAACAAACAGTAGTTGACACACGTATTTTGGAGAAGTACTGTAGCTACCTTAGGATAACAGTTTGTCAAATAGGTGGCTTAATTCTCGCCTCCCTTGTTCTCATCATGCGTGTCACCTTTAACTTCCATGCTTAGAAATTCAATTTAATTTTAAGCACGTTGAAACCGTGTTTCCTAATTGTAGTTGCCGTAGTTGACCATTTGATTGAACAGCAGATTTTCTGAGTTAAATTCACAAATATTTGATATTGGTCCTAGAATTCCATCATATGCGCTAGTATCTGATCAGTGTCTTAATTTTGTTACAGGCACCGACCATCCAATTGCTCACTTGTATGACGTTAATACTTTTCAATGTTACCTATCAGCAAATGTTCAAGAGATTGGTGGCAATGGAGCCATAAACCAGGTATAATCAAAACCTTGCTGAACTCTTAATACAAATCAATGTCAATGTTAGTCTTCTTAACGTTCCTTGCATAAAATCAAAATGTGAACTATATGTTATTTCTCAAGTAGGTGAGGTATTCATCAACTGGTGGCATGTATGTGACTGCATCTAAAGATGGTGCTATTAGGTTGTGGGATGGGGTGACTTCCAATTGTGTCCGCACCATTCTTGGCGCACATGGAACAGCAGAAGCTACAAGTGCGACTTTCACAAAAGATCAAAGGTGAAAGTTACTTAATGTCTGCATACCTGAATCTCTGATCTTTTTTTCTGAAGCCAAACCTGTACAAGATAATAACAACTGTGTATCATTAGGTGCAATTATGTGTTCCTTGCTCTCACGCAACTATAAGTTCATGCTTACGAACGTGTGTATGCACCTTGGAAGAGAAAGGGTGACTTCTGCGTTCCGTCTTTCTAGTGATGTTGCTATAATTTACAGTTGTTAGTAAGACAAAGTAGAAACTTCTAAGCAAATTAGAGGGTAGGGAATTACTTTTCATTTAGAGTTGCAATTTGAAGACCATCTTTTGAAGAAACTCATTTATATAGAGTAGTTATGTTATTTTTGTAACCCAAAAGATGCATGAAAAAGGCAGATCCGTTGGTTCTAAATAATTTTAACCAATATTTTATTTAAAATCCAATTCATATATTATGTTTCAATCAAATTTAATCATGCATGCATATATTAGAAATTAGCCCAGTATTTGCAGACTGTTCTCTTTTTTGTCTTTATAACCTAACTATGAGCATCAACCAACTAGATACTCCCAGATATTCTCCACAGGCAGCTACACAGTGGGTGACTACCATCTTGAACTAAGTGTAGATTGGATCTAGGACAAGTTAGGAAAAACACAAACGCAAAGCAGTGTATATGGCTGTGCGTAGGGTTTCTTGGGCACAGTCTTGTAATTTCCCTATCCTCAAGGTGTCTATCTAGTCCAATCTATTACACAGGGAGTCAAGCTTAATACCCTTGTCGCCCTTACTTAAACGAATCTATTGAGGGAACTTATGGACCCTTCCATCCAACCTCCAACCAAAACCCAATCCTCTCCCACTCCTGTCCATCTAGGTTTAAGTCATTAATTTTGGGCTATTACATGAAATGCTCAAAATTGCAACTCTCAGTTATGTGCTTATTTAAAGAAGCTTGTCAGCCTAATTATCAGTAATGAGAACTAGTCCCCAAGATTAACAAGCCAAGCGGTATAACCTTACAGAGTAAAGCACCTAACTTCATTATTGTCCATGGAAATATTAGTATATTTCACACACGACTTTTTATGTGCATGATTCTAGCAAAAGTCATTAATGCAAAGACACCGTCTAAGTTAAGGTCTTTGGCACTATGAGTGACAGATTCATTTCAAAGAAGGATTTGAGTCATATAACCTTTGAATCTTAATATTTCATCAATACTTGAATAAATAAATGATGTTGAAGACTGCGTAAATAAATTACATTTATGTATTACATCAAAAGGTTATGTGTAGGCATTGTAAGCCTTGCCATGGAATTTGCAGATCTAGAGGAGACCATTAAATTCCTTTTGTCTCCCATTCTTGCATTGAATCGCCATTTTCTGATGAAATTTGCTTCTGTCTGATTTGTTTAACTTTGTATTTTAAAGTTCTACAATTTTTCTGCTCAATTCAACTGTTCAGTTGCTCTTTAGGTATGTTCTTTCTTGTGGAAAAGATTCTACTGTAAAACTCTGGGAAGTCGGCTCAGGTAGATTGGTCAAGCAATATCTTGGAGCCGCACATACGCTGTTGCGGTGCCAGGTATGCCATATCTTGATATAACATTTTCTCAAGGCATTTTCAGTTGGCATTAGGTTTCCTGGCTTTAGTAGTAACCTCATTAATGTGTCATTACTCAAAATTTGCAAACATATAGTACCTAGTGGCTACAAGGTCTCACAATTTTTTGCATTGTTCGAATTGTTTGAATTTCCTCGACCAAGTGTAAACTTAGTATTCTTAGCAAGGCATCATAAAGAGGCCGTACTAGTGTTACTTCCTACATTTTTGTTTCTGGGTTGACTTCCTCAACACTAGTAGGCTTCCAGGAAGAAGATTACTTGAGATAAGTATCACTGTTTTCTGAATTATTTTCTATACGACAATTTAACATAAAATTGGGCAAATTGCAGCATTAAACCTGAATCTATGGGCCTTGTTGCAATGTGGTCCTCGACCTTTTTTTTTTTACAAAGTCATCCTGACACTTGTAGTTTTGGAGTGTTGACTTCCCTATTGGATAGTTTCCGTCTATTTAGACATCTACAACACACGTGCAATGCATGTGAGGTTTGAGGCTTTGAGTGATGTTTTGAAGGGTATAATAGCTAAGCACAAATAATTGTAATGAATAATAGATTTTAGAAATAGAAAGATCAGAAAAGGGGAAAACCCTCATCTCCTTCATACCTCAGCCCCAATTCTTGCCCCCCACTGCTCGAGCCTCCCGTTTCCCCCTTGCTGTTTGAACCCCAAGCCTCCCAACCTGCCTGTTTGTTTTCTTCCTTTTTATATTTTCTATTTCTTTTTTTATTTCACTAAAAATAAGGAACTAACGATTTTCTGAACTAAAGTGTGACAATTTAACAAAAGAGTTGATGGTTTCCATCTATTAGAACCGACAGTGCTACAAATTGAAAGGTTGAGGATTTTTGAGGACCAATGTTGCGATTTTTCCTTTAAAAAAATTGCTATACCTGTATCCATAGTTGCATAGAGAGCAATCTTTGATAAAGTTGAAGGATATTATTTGTAAACAACCTTTTTGAATTGCATCATCAGACCAAACATGAAATATTGTGCTAAGATAACTGGTTTTAAGGTAGTTCTTGGAACGTGGTTCAGCCTTTAAAATATAAGTGTCAAATGATATCACCACACGGGTATTCTGTCCAAATTACTGATAAATGGCTGAACCGTATAGTGTCGCGTGAAGAATTTTGCTATGTAATTTCTGATAGGTAAGTTTGATCTGATCGACACTCAACGTTTGAATTGCAGGCTGTTTTTAATGCCACGGAAGAATTTGTGCTATCGATTGATGAACCAAGCAACGAGGTAGTCTACCTTTCCAAGTTGCTACTTCTAGAAACTGTAAACAAAAAGAATACTAAAACAGCAGTACAACTTTTATAAATTGTGTATAGAATATACACAGAGAGACCGTTTTATAGTGTTACAATTAGATTGTAAATTAAATATGCAATCAAACTATTAGGAACACAATCAAACAAAATCTGGAAAATACCACATAATTTCCAAGAACGTGAAAATATTTCTATACCTTTAATAGCTACTTCAGTTTAGTCAGATCTGATGTTAGTGCTAATGTTTTGTTGAGACTGCAGATTGTTATTTGGGATGCTCTTACGACGGAGAAAGTGACTAGATGGCCTTCAAACCACATTGGTTCACCTCGTTGGCTGGAGCATTCACCCGTAGAGTCAGTATTTGTTACGTGTGGAACGGACCGGTCAGTAAGGTTCTGGAAGGAGACAAATTAGACTCATTATGAAGGCATCCATAACATGCTCAGCAAGTGGGATTTTGATTCAGCACGGGCGGTCATGTTTACCGTAGACCGTTGACAGCAATAAAATATTAAGAGCTCCCATTTGATGCCATTATTTTTGCACAAAAAAAAAAGTATTTTGAAATGGTGATTTGATGGAGAATGTGTGGTTAAAATAAAGGAAAATTTTGAATTTGCATGTAATATTAATTTATTGAAAAATGTGGTTGAAAAGAAGAGAGAAAAATGTATTTTAAAAAAAGAAAAGAATCAAACAAGGTCTAAAATTTAAATATAACAATTATTTTATTCAAACTCAACGTATATAATTTTGTTGTACAAATTAAAAATATTTATCAAATGATATTGTGGTCAAGTTTTGTAGAACTCAAATTTTCTTTTTCTCAATCCAAGGTTTTTACAATTTTTTGCAAATTCTTGTTGTCTAGAATCTGAACAAGAAATATAATTAATAGATTATCTAATTATACTTATTTGTGGTGTTATTAATTTCAAACCATCTTGCACAACTAAATTATATGTATGACAAACACAACGCATATGAAATAATTTAGAATCATACAGGGGTCTAACCGCTTTAATTAAAAGCTCAATACATGCATTATTAGCACTTGCATTATCAAAGGTAACACTAAATAGTTTATTTAACATACCAAATTCATTAAAAACTTGTAATAAATTTTCACACAAATTTTCACCATTATGTGGATATTCAAGTAAACGAAAAGCAATAATTCTCTTATGCAATAACCAATTATTATCAATGAAATGTGCTGTAACACAAGCATAACTATTATGATTTCGTCCAGACTAACAATCAGACGTGAAACACATAATTCCATCAATTTTTTTAAGTTCATTTTTTAAATTCTTAGTCATTGTATAAAATAATTTCATGGAATCAGAACGAGCAGTATTTCTACTTACGCTATTGTAAGAAGGTTGAATGTACTTTTGCAGGAACTCTTCAAAATACTGATCTTCTGCAAATGTGAAGGGCATCTCACGAGCTGCTAAAAATTCCGACATTCCCACTCGCATTCATTCCTGCGAATAAAAAAAATTAGTAAAAGTGACTGATCCACTAGTATTAGTAAAACCAGTCATTTGAGTTTGTCTAGGATCTAAATGTCATGTTTCATTTAGATGTTTCTCTTTGTTTCTCCGTAGCGTGCCGTGCCTTGACCATATCTCCAGACATAATCTTTTTTGTAGATATTGCATACTACTTTTCCATCCATTTCATTTACTGTAAAAATTTGTCACACATCTGATGTTTGTTTTTTTTCTTGAATTTTGAAATGATCCAACTTCTGCAACATTATCATCTTCTACATTTATTGATGAGCAACTATCATTGAAAATAGGATTTTGAGACAAAAATCGTGAGAATCCATAATATAAATAATAGTATTAAACAGTTGAGTAGTAAGAAGAAGGAAATATAATAGAGATGATGATAATATTTGTAGTTGAAACTTGAAAAAAGAAAGTGAAGTAACTAAAAAATATTTGAATTGAATTTATAGATGAAATATTTGATATTACTGTTACAATTAGTCAAAAAAAAAAAATTAAAAAGCATGCAAGCGTAGCTGCAACTACGCCTGCATGTTGGCAGGCGACGGCTGTAGCCTGCAGCAGCTAGCTGCTGCCACGATTTTTCATTTAATTTTTTTTTCTTCTTCTTCATGGGCCAACGGGTTAACCGCAGCCCGTGAAGCCTAAGCCCGCGGAACCCACGGGTCACAACTTTGTGGCCCGTGAACCGCTCGCTCGGGTCACGGGTCGGCTCGCGGTCTCGGGTCGATCCGGGCCGATTTTTACGGGTCTGATCTGCTCGTCCGTCTTGACACCTCTACTTGCCATTAGATGAACCAAATTTACAGATTTTTTTGCCACGTAAGATTGCTGTCTTCTAGACTAAATCTGTGTGCATGTCATCGAATTCAATCGCGCTATATGTAAAAAGTCCTTTAACAAAGTTAGATGACAAAGTGACGTGGCATGAATTTTTTTTAAAAAAAAAACCCTTAAAAATTAGAAAAGCCAACGTCCTTCTCTTTCTCCCCATTTCCCCCAAATCAGAGATTAAACCCAACCTCCCAAAATCACAAACCACCGACAGCACCCGTAACTCCGACGTCATCCCCACCTCTGGCAGCCAATCAACTCCAACATTGTACATTACTCCCAGATACAACACACTCTTTCTTATGCACATAAATACATAAAATCTTGGTCTATATTATTTGTGAAAATCAAGGTTTGTTGATGGCTGTATGAGCAGCCGGTGTTCCCACACTTCTCACATCACATAGATCATCATCACCAGCTTTTTTCGCCACAAAAATCTAAAACCCACTTCTTTAAAGTCCCACCATCCAAATATAAAGGTCTGGTGGTTTATTTTATAAAAAAAGAGCAGGATTTACATTGCAATTTCTTGAAAATTCATCATTATACTGATATAGAAAAATAATAATAGATGGCAGCTTGGAAGGCGATTCGTGGCGATCGGATTGTTCAAATATCGGTTGGACGTAACTTCAAATTGGGCGGTATCGGCTTTGTGTAACATCAAATTGCGAAGAAATGGGTTTGAAGGAAGAGATTGATTTTGGGGGAAATGGTGCCGGAGAGAGAAAATATACCCAGATACTGAGAAAATATGCCTTTGGAGGAGAGGAGCTGAGATTTGGGGAAGTGCCAGAGAGAGAAATTGATTTGATAGAGAGAAAATGATTCAGCTACAGGAAAAATAGTTCTTTAATTTCCCCCCATTTTTGGCGCCTACACTTCAACATAATCACTGTTGTCCACATGTCATTATCTCGAACGTACACATAATTTTGTCAAGTGACTTTGTAAGGTAACTTGGTACAAGGACCTTGCTATACTACCCGAATGGATTACCGAATTTTTTACCGAATCGTCACATAGCGGCCGCCTATTGGGGGGGCGCCTGTGGACTCAGGCACCCCCCCCAATAGGGGGCCGCCATGTGGCGATTCGATAAAAAATTCGGTAATCCATTCGGGTGAAGTAGAATAATCCCTTGGTACAAACAACATTTTCCATTCAAATTAGTTCATTTGTTCAGTTTGACAAGACGAGTGCAACCCAACTTTTCAGCTAGCGTGAAATTGCTCCCTAACTTTCAAATATGTGGTTTTGACTCCTCTAAATTATTCAAACATTAAAGATTGGATCCCACTAGTTGGACATTTAAAAAAGTTAAAAATTATATAAAATGATTATCAAGGCCTTATTTAGAACTAAATATTATTAGAAGTAAAAAAGGAAAAAAAAAAAAAATCTGTCAAACAAAAAAATGGTTTAAGTTGTTACATGTTGGGTTGGGTGAATTGGAGGAGAAGAATATTTCTGTTCAGGTGATAAGACTTTTAGACGAAAATCATCCTTCTGTCGTATATTTATTAAATGTTTGAGATCTTTGTTGCACATTTTTGAAAGGTTTTTGATCTCCAATACATATTCTCCTTTTTAAATAAATTGAATGTTTAAATAAATAGACCGTGTTGTCCTTTTTAAAATTGGTCAAATGTTGACTTTTGATCAACTAATGAATTTTTAGATGGAAATCGTCCAAGAATCCTTTCTTCTGATGCACATGTTGAAAGTTTGGGACATCTACTATTACGATTTAAAGATTCTGATGTAATCTGCACATTCTTAACAGGTATATGAAGATGAAAAAAATACTCATATCTGTTGAATTGGCACATGTACTAAATAACGGGAATCTAAAATTAAAAGTACTAAAACTTTCTCGATGTGATGTGCATTAGGTATTCCAATTATGTTATGTACATATTTTTTTTGACAGATAATATTTGGCACGGCGCCAATAAAAAATGTGGGAAAAAAACAGGCCAATCAAGTTCGGCCACGTCAACGTCGATATCAATTTTGTTAAAATCTTCCTGTGCATGCAACTTTTTATTGTTACAGATTGAGATAAGAAAACCAAACTTCAACATTTGCATGTAGTAGACAGCTTTTTTGTAGTCGAAAATTGTGATATCTAATTGACTTGTGATACTGCACTGTTGTATATGTCTCGATACTCTTTATTGAAGTGTGTTTAAATTACTGTTTTTCTTTTGTTAGCCTTCATAGTACTAGAGCTAGTTGAGAATTTTGCAAATCAACCAAATGAATAAAGCTTCTTGTACACATCCTCTCACGATAGGGGCCCACTTCCACAAAAAAAAAAAAAAGAAGCAAACCCCCTATAGTGAAAGGGCTGTGAATGTACACCAAGTTTGATCCTCAACCAAATATGCAGGGAAATGCCTCAGCATCTCTTGAAGGTGTTCTACATAGACAGTGTAAAATACAGTGTTCTAAAAAGTTCATTTAGGCTTGAAACTCGGGCAAAACTCCCCACTTCGTGCTTAAACGTTATTTTTTTTTTTCAATTCATAAATGGCTGAATTATGTCCTTCCTCTCTTTCCTCTTCCCTAGATGTGCTTTGTTAGTTTTTTTTTTTTTTTTTTTTTTTGAAGTCTTTTATTTGACTTTGTTATTTTAAAAAAAAAAATCATTTGACTTTAATTTCAAGTTTTTAAAAGATTTTATCTATACAAAAGTTAAAAAAATAATTTTATCTAAATAGTTAAATAAGATTTAAGTTATGGTGCTATTTACATTATATAATTATGATCTTGAGACTCATTTTGTTTCAAATTCCAAAAGTACGTATGAAACTCTTGTAAATCTATTAAGTAAAATTTGTTTAGTTGAAAATTGAAACTATGAAAATATTCTAATTTTTGCATTTCAAAAACTTAAAAACTGTATAATTGACTAATAATAGGAATTATTTAGTAAATATAGTATGTTATAATTTTAGATGTTTAATAAGTATTTTTTTAATTATTAAATGATTAAAACTTTAAAATAATATTAAAAATAAGAAAACGTTTTTTTCCGTCTAAACCTCCTATAGGGTCGCTTAAGCTCGTGAAGCTTCGCATCCACACCTAGTCGCGTTTTACACTTTTTAGACTGGTAAAATGTAAAAGTGAAGCATATTGAGTAAAAAATTACATTGTTCCGAACTCAATGACAATTAAGGTCCTAACCATCCAACCTCTATTTCATATCCGTTATTCACTAAGCCTTCTCTTTCAGCTCGACAAGAATAGCACCAGAAGGAAAGACTGTATGCAGCTGGTGAATCTTGATTGACTGAGACCAAGAACCGCGGAATAATAGAAAGTGAAGCTTTCCAACCCTGCTAAGTGGTAAAAGTGCACTCCTAATATTTGTCGTTGTGTTGCTCTCAATCAAATGGATAGCTCGCTCAATGTTCTTGTCAACATCTGACCGCACAGTTTCACTGCTTCTCCTATAAATGAAGCACTCAGCATCTGCCATTTTTTAGCAAACGTGTCATGTAGTAGGCCAAGGTACATTAATGCGGCTTTGCCATCCTTGAGCAACTCGAATAGCATCTCAATCTAGGGGCAGCTTTCCTGAGGGCATATTCCCACAAAGAAAAAGCCCTTTAGGTAAGCTGATTTGGAGTAAGAGTCTCTCTGCTCGACTGCCACTAGTCACCCAGGAGCATGTCCTGGTGAGGAGGGGCTGGAAGAGGCCCTGATATGGGCAATAAACAAGCAAAAAGAGTATATAGCTCCAGAAACCAACAAACACCACCACTGTAATAAATGCCTTCATTCAAGCCAATGATTCCATGTAAGATTTGATGTTTCTAGAATCCTCATTCGACTCGGGATACTTTTGTGGTTTAAAAAGCTTCCACATTCCAACTGGATGCCGGTTTCGAACTTCACTGCCTCCTCCAAACCTTCCATATATCTGTTCACATCCTGGATATGGCTTAACATACCGATTATAGAATCTCAATCTGCTAAGCTTAATTAAGTCCCTCAAACCGACCTCATCACCAAGTCCACCAATTGACCTCAAATGCTTAATCACATTGAAACGAGGAACAATCTGTTTACCAAGATGCACTCCCAAATACTCAGGAACTTCAACTAGGCACTGAACATCAAACTCCATCTCCTGCACCAAAAACTCTATTTTCTTCTCAATCTCCTCTTTCTCGTACAAAATCACTCTAGGCTCCTTCCACAACACTGTAAAAGCCTCTCGATATATCAAACCATGTTTTCGTAAGCAATCAACCCTTATTTTCACTTCATAGCCAGCCCTAAATGCTCCATGGCGAAAAATATTCTCCTTAATAGGTAACCTACAACGCAAACTCTTTAGCAATTTCAAACACTGCGAAAACTCCCCATTTTCCAACCCAAGAATTCTTGGGTCTCTAATAACTTCTCTCCTAACCTCACTTAAGTTAAAACCTAAATCTTCAAATTCATCAATCAATGGTTTCAGCCTATTTTCCACTCCAAATGCCAAAACTCCAGGAAAAGAACAAACTACCTGATCAATTTCTTTCTTCTGAATTCCAAGCCTAATCAAGAACTCAGTTTTACCGCAAATCTTATCCTCACTCGACATAAGTACCATAGGAACGGCTTCCAAAACCCTGATGACAGTGTTCTCTCTAAACCCCAACCTTTTCAAACACTTGATACACCTAGAAACATCATCAGGTTTTAAATCAAATTTCCTGGAAACTTCAAGAATATTCCTAATTGCCATTAAACTAACATTTGAAATCCCCAATTCTGAACTACCTAGTTGCCATTTGTCCCAGAAATTAAGTTCTAGAACACTGGGACAGCTACATAATACACTAACAACGAAATCTTGAGAAGGGTTTAGAGATGATAAAATCTTGAGGGATTTTTCGATTTCTGAGGTATTAGAATTCAGCAAATATTGATTCTTTTTTAGGAAATGGGGAATTTCAGAGGGTGGGAAGCCATACCTTTGGAAGAGATTTGAGACAGGAATTAAATTCTTCTGATGGGATTTTGGAGCTGTGGAGAAAGATTGTGAATTAGGGTTTGGAATGAAACGAACGGAAGCAGAAATTGATCTGAAGAGACGGAGAAATGTGGGTCTTGTAGCGATACTCCTGATTAAAATAGCCATTGCAGAGGCTCTGCAAACTGTTGAATTGGCCCCAAATTTTTGTTTAATAAAATGAGGGTAGGAAAAATTGCAGCAACTGTGCTCAATTTTTTACTGTCTTTTACATTTTCATCTCCTATATTTACTTTATGCACTATAATTCTCAAATTTCTTATATAGCCTCGGTTTGGTGAAAATTAAAATTAAAATTTTAACTTAAATCAAAGTCAATAATTAATTTTAATCATATATTTCAAGAGACCCACAACTTTTCGATCACGCATCATATCAATTTTTATCAAAATCTACTAAAAATCGATTTTAATCCCCACAAAACAGGGCTTTAATCCCCATTGTAGTTAAAATTCAGATTTTTAATAAATTTTGATAAAAATTGATAAAGTTATAAAGTTATAAATCATACGAAATATATAATTAAAACTTTGGCTTGAATTTTTATAACTTTTAAACTACGTCGAACGGGAGCTTACGATACATAAATGTATTTTTGTTATATATTATTTAAAATGTGTACTGGCTAGTCCAATTTTAACTAGTCAGGAATAATTCTTGTGGTAATTACATAAAATCGGACATTAAGTTTGACATTTTTAAAAATCAAGTTTTGACTTTATTTAATCAGGTTGTGGTAATTACATAAAACCAAATTCATTTTAACTATAAAACTCTATCCAAACCCTAATTCATTTCATTTCTCTCTCCCCTCTCACCCGACGCCTCCACCGCCAGCCGCCTCTTCCCCTCCCCCTCACTCACTTCTCCCTCCCCCTGCTGCGACCCGCGAGAGTGTTGACTGCGTCGATGAGGTGAGTGAGGTATCGTATGGTAGCGGGTGTCGGGATGGAGCTGATTTTGGCGACAAGGCAGTGGTTATGGGTGATTCCGTGAACACGGGGAACGTGGACTGGTCGTGCGGAGTCGCCGGTGGTTAGGGAGTTTCAGCCCTTTTTTGGGTTTGCAGTAAGCGGTCTTGGGGTTTTCTGGAAGTTACGGTTGACGGCTGCTGATTTTTTTTTTTTGGATGTTGACGGTGTTGCGGCGAGAAGGGCTATGTTCTGAATGTGGTGGTTACTGCTTGAGTTGCAGCAGTTACGAGATTACAAGTTGGGGATGGCTTTGGGTTGGGGTATTGTCGTGTAGGGGTGGTTGCCGGCTATGTAATTAACAGTGGAAACCAGGTTTAGCTCTGAAACCAGGTTGTGGTGGTGTTGTTGCGGGGTTGACAGGGAGTATCTGTGACCAATTAGTTGGTCGATCTGTGACCAATTATTGGTGGTGGATTAGAATCGGGGGATGGCTGTTTGGGTGTATGTGACCAACTAGTCTGTCAATCTGTGACCCATATTTGGTGATGGATTGGGATCGGGGGACGAGTGTTTGGTTGTATGTAACCAACTATATGGTTCTATGTGGCTATCTTAAAATTCGAGTGTCTGTGACCAACTAGTTCGTCGATCTGTGACCAATTATTGGTGGTGGATTGAGATCGGGGACGGGTGTTTGGTTGTATGTGACCAACTATATGGTTATCTGTGGCTAACTATTAATCTGTGACCTCAAAAGTCGATAATCTGTGACTGAAAATATGATATGTGACCAACACATTTGGAAATATGTCATATCTGTTATCTATAAAAAAAATTTAACTTGTGACCAACTAAAAATCTGTGAACTATACTTTTTTTTTAGGGATCAATGAAATTAATTTTGACCTATAAATTTTTTAATCTGTGACCTCGAAAATAATATGTGACGAATTAATTTAATAAGTTGTGATCGAAAATTAATTTTTAATTAGTTAATAAGATATCTGTGACTAAATTGCATATAATTGTGACCTTAACAATTGTCGGAATCGGAGCAGTCACCGGGATTAAGCGACATCAGAACGGTCATCGGAGTAGTCGCTGGAGTAGTGGTGGTGGTGGAGATGGAGGTGGGGTGAGTTAATTATATTATATTACAGTTAAATATTTAATTTAATATAATAATTGTGAAATATAATTAATTAATTCATGAAAAACCTGATTTTTGTAATTCTAAACCTTGGGCCTGATTTTTGATTTTGGGATAGATAAGACCTGAGTTGTGAATTTTTCCCATAATTCTTTTCATATCTCGTAAATTCGATTTTTATCTTGGGGGCAGCACTACGTAAATAGGGCGATGTAGGCCATGTTCACGCAAGAGTCACATCACCTGTAAATTCGGTTTTTATCTTGGGGGCCGCACTACGTAAATAGGGCGATGTAGGCCATGTTCATGCAAGAGTCACATCACCCGTGTTGAAGTAGCTTTACCCTTTCTCCAGTAGTATCTGCTTGTTTCATAATCATACATGGTTGACTATACGGCCCAGTCTAGACCTAACCCAATTGACATATTTTGGACTCATTAAAAAAGAAGGAATTACACAAAACCAGATTTTTAAAGATTCAATTTCAAAAATCAGATTGAAGGTTTCACTTTTCAAATATCAGATATTTTATTTTTAAGTATTTAATATTAATTGTATAATTTTCATCCGAACCCTTATCAATCTCATCCCAATTTTCCTACCTTCTTCTCTCCGTCGCTCTCTCTACCTAATATCTTGTCTCCGCCACTCTCTCTTCTCACTCCACTTTCCTCTCTCTCTGCTGATAGCCCAGCCTCCATGAGACATTGTATTTCTTCTTCCTTCTCTCTTCTCTCCGTCACTCTCCCATTCGTTGCTGAACGATGCTTGAGTTCGCCGCACACATCGGCGATCGAGAGTTCGCCACGAGCAATCTAGTGTTGGTGTTCGCGGTAGCGTTGATGGCTTGTTGATAGTGCTCTCCGTTGATCGGCCGAGGTGGTGGTGATGTGTGGTTATGGTAGTTGTTCTAACGGCGGTGGTTTTGGTGATGTGTCTGGGGGTGATGTGTGGTTGTGGTTGGATCGGTAAGGTTTGCTCGACAACACTAATGTTGTTGGTGGTTCCAAGTCGTCGCGATGATGTTGGTGTGGCTACAGTCGACATGATCCCATTTTGGATAGTGCAACGGTGCTTTCAATCAATTAGATCTGTTGAGGTGGTGGTGATGTACAGTTTGTGGTGCTTGTTCTAGTGGCGATGGTTTTGATGATGTTTGGTTGTGATTGGATCTGGTGAGCTTGTGGTGGTCGTTTTTGGGTGACGATGACTTTGTTGGAGGCGGAGGTTATGTTGTATATAATGGTGGTTGTGGTTTTTTTGGTGGTGGCGATGGTAGATCTTGGTGATGGTGTTGAGATCTTGGTGGCAATTGGTCTCTCAAGGTGGTAGGAGATTGTCCACTTAATTGTAACTTATAATATTTGTGATTTGTGACCTATAAATAAGTAGAGACGTTTCAGTTTTTTATTTGTGAGCAATGAATAAATTGTAACCTATAAAATTTTTGAATTGTGATTGTAAAAAAATTGGTGACATATAAAATTTATGATTTGTAACCAATGAATAATATGTGACTTATTAATTTGATAGGTTTATGATCGGTGAATAAGTTGTGACATATATATTTTTGATCTGTGGCCGATTAACAAATTGTAACCTATTATTTTTTTGAATTATGACATATAAAAATTGTGATTTGTGATCAAATTATATGAAATTGTGACTTTAATATATTTAATTAATAAAATATATATTTAATTAATTAATTTATAAATAAATTAAAAAAATCTGAAATTTGAAACCTTATTTTCTTAATTTTGAAATAGGCAGTGTTCTAAAACGCGCCATAATGCGCCGCTTAAGCCCGCGCACGCGCGACGCGTGGCCAAAACGCCTCGCGTACCCCGTATGCGCTGAAAAAGGCGGTCAACGCAGGCGTTGACCGCTAAGTTGCGCACAAAAGCGAATTAATGCGCACAAAGGCGCGCTTTTTTCTAATTTTTTTTAAACGAATCTTTATTATTAATTAATTTAATTATTAACTATCCCAACTTCCAACCTAATAAACAGGCCCAGGAAGCATATGAAACTTAAGTTGGCCAGCCCATTTATTTATAGGAGAAATTTCTTGTGCTTCATCTGTGGGATTCCGATGTGGGATGCAGGGAAGAAGAAACTTCCACTCTTGTTCGATTAGCTCAAAGCCATTTCCGGGGAAACCTAGCTCAGTCCATTTCCAATTTACCGGCACTTCAATTTACGTCCCGGGATTTCCTTTGGATCTGGACGGAATATTCTACGCCAACTACTACGTTAATTGTCCCATCTTTACTATCAACTTCACAAGTTAAACTTTGCATAGCTTGGGTAATTATTTGGGGATTTTGAACTGATGAAGAACAAAATGATAGAGTGCAGTGTATGGATCTGGATGTGGGTGTCTGGTTGTTGCAGGAGACTTCAATTTGTTTAACAAAACAGGATAATAGCTTGGCTCACTAGATGCTCGACGAAATGTCGAACTGATTTCTTCTTATTTTGAGGATTGAGATTAGCCTAAAGCACTATCAGCAAACTTTCAAAGAACTTGCCGGATGAATTGCGTGTTTGTATTCAATTTGATGATGGATCCAAATCATTTTCTGTCTCATGGAGCAGATCAATTACCAGAAATATTTTCTTCAATTCACTCTCGCTTTGTACTTCTTCTCTTTCCCGACTTGGAACTTCATCAAGGTGGGCGATGAGGGTTTTGAGCTGGGCTTCGTGGTGGTGGATTGGGGGTTCTCTTGTGGGAGCGAAAGGAAAATTTCAAGAAATTAAGGGTTTGAATTTGGGGGTTCAGCAGTGTCGTGAAAATGGGGGAGAAGGAGAAGTCGTGAAAATTCCTGGTTAATCATTTTTTTTATATTTCCTTAATTAATAAAAATTTAGAATTCTTCTAACATTAATTAACAATATTATATTATTATATTAAATGTAAAAATTTATCATTTTTTAAGGTAAAAAATCTATTTTTTAATGATATAGTAAAAAAAAATTTAATAAAAATATATTTTGTCTTAAAAATAATTAAAATAATATTAAAAATACGAAACGCATTATGACGCTTATTCTTCGTATTGACACGCTTAAACTTGTGATTCTTGATTCTCGACCTCAACGCTTCGCAACGCATTACGCTTTTTAGAACATTGGAAATAGGTGACTTAATCCCTTCTTTATGAAATTTTCCAAAAAAAAAAACCATGGGTTTGTTGAGCCGATGGCTAGTGGCTCACGTCACTTGTGGGCTGGGCCTGGTAAGGCATTGATACGATCTAGATAAAGTCTATTTTGTCTGCCATAACGTTTTTTTTAGGGAACATTACATTTCTAAGGTGTTTACTTTACACCTTTTCAAAAATACAAAAACAAGTTTGAAAATTCACAAATCAGGTTTTTTAAATTTTTAATTAATAATTAATGAATTATTAAATCAATTTATTATTAAATATTTATTTCTAATTTAATATAATTACCCTACCACCCCAACCGACTTTCCGATCACCACTCATCTCCGGCGACCGTTCCGACAACTATTCCGACACAGCTCCGATTCCGACGAGAATTTCGATGACCGTTCCGCCACTTTTTAGGTCACAATTCAAAATTTTCGTAGGTCACAATTTGTTCATCGGTCACAACTTAAAAATTTAAAAGTCACGATTTGTTCATCGGTCACAATCACAACATTTAAAAGTTACGTTACTTATTTTATGGTCACAAATATCAATTTATTGGTCACAAATTAATAATTGTTAGGTCACAAATTAATAATTTTTAGGTCACACATCATGTATTAGTCACAATTTATCTAATTCAATGGTCACATATTTGATTATTAATCACCAACCAACCAAACTATTGGTCACAACAACCAAATCATTTGTAACCACCACTTCGCCACAGCTTCCACCAACGACACCACCAACGTCACCACCAACGTCACCGCCCAACAGCAACATCAACGTCTTAAAACCAACGCCATACCCTCCCCAACACCACTATCACCACCCCAAAATCACACCGCCACCGTGCACACACACATACCCAATCGTACCTCCGCACCCATACACACACCCAACCTCACCCAAACAGATATGCTCCTCCAACCCATCAACAAAAAGATAGATTTGCACCTCCAAACTAACAATCGCTTTTTTTGGGCATCCACACACACCCAACCGCTCAAACAAAATAGATCTGCACCTCCACACAGACAATCGCTTTATTTCGGCATCTACATAGACAGTCGCGACCCGTCGTACGCAGCAGCGTCGACGGCGGATCCAGACAGAAAATAAAGAGGAAGAGTGAAGACGAGCGACGGAGAGATGAGGGAATACGCGTTGGCGGTCGTAGCGAGGGGAAGAAACGGCTGAGGTCGTTGCGGCGGCGACTTTTGAGTAGATAGACGGAAGATGAGATGATAGTTGAGATAGAAGCGTCGCGACCGTGAACAGAGAGAGATAGAAACACTTATTTCTCCGGCGGCGGAATAGTTGAGAAACGGGAGAGACAGAAACGTCCGATGAGGGCAAATGGATGGGTAGAGTGAGAAATGAATTTGGTTTGATATGCAATTAAATTAATAGGGATTAAAATGTTATAATTAAAATTAATTAAATATGAAAACCCTGATTTTTGAAAAGTTAAAGTTGTAATCTCATTTATGAAAATGGTATATTAAATCTAGGGGTGGCTGTAATTTCCTCTTTTTTTTATCCAATCACACATCTTTACAATAAAATATTTTGCACGTGAACTCAATTTTTTAATTACACATCCTCCCAAAAAACCAATATTCCAAAATTCATTCAAAAAAAAAATAAAATAAAATAAAATTCTAATGGGCATCAAACAAGGGCAAAGTTGGATTACATGGCTTTGAAGATCATCTGAGTTCTTGTCCAACAAGACAAGAAAGTGGTTTCTTCGGGAAACACGAGTAAAGATTATCCCAAGATAACCACCGTTCGGAGTGAATTGATCTTCTAGTCTTGTGCTCGGATTAGGAACTATCCTAACAGTTGAGAATCTATCATAGCATGTAAAATTGCATTCAGATAAGTAAACAGCATTAACAGTTACAAGAACAAGATTTCTTCATTGCAAGATGTCATGCCAATTCAGAACGGACAAACTGGAACAGTTTCTCGAAAAACAGTAAACATTTTGAATTCGATGAAGAATAGGCATTAGTTGCTGCCGCCTCCAAAAAGGTACCCCAGGGATGATCCACCACCAGGAGCAGCCTGGACTTTAGTAGATGGTCGATCCTGTCAAAGAAAGGATCCCGTGAATCATTTTAATGAAAATGAGTACACGATAAAATGTCAATGACAATAAAAGAGGAATTGGTATTAAAACAATTATTTTGGGTTGGCTGAAGGAATTGTTTTTGCTATTCCATTCCACTCATTTCTAGACTTAGCGGAAGATTTAATGCAGCTAGATCCTCAACATGACATGTTAGTTTTTATCTACCTCTCTTTCTCTTCTAACTTATTCTCTACTGAAGTCGCATTACGCTGGTCGATCTATTTTAAGTCTATGCAACAAATGGTCTTCAAGAGTGGGCAGCAATCTCAATACAACAAATGTTTCATAACAATATTGGTACTGGAAATTGACTGAAGATCTCATAAACACTGTATCACCCTCTTCACCATTTGCACATGCACGTGTGTGTTAAAACGCATCCGTAAATACAAACATACATACACACCCACATGGGCCACACAAATTATGTTTAATAAATCAATGACTAGCAAAAATAAATAATAATATGACGAATATCATAGTCATACCGTAAGGAAGTTTCCAGTGTTCTGGCCATCAGCTCGGAAATAGTTATTCTTTTGGCTTCCCTGAATCCCAGCAGGAATTTGTTTATTACCATCAGCAGGTGGTGCAACAATAGAAGGCTTCTCTGGTGCTGCATTGCTTCTCACTGGAGCCTGGTTTTGCAAAGGAGTTTCCCCATTGTTTGTAGCGGTTTTCGGAGCTGGAACTTGTGGAGCCTCTCCTCCTCCAAAAAGGTAACCTAGAGAACTCTCCCCACCGCCACTGCTAACTCCACGACCCATTGTCGCTAAATTCTTAGATTCAACTTTTGTAGCTGCACCAAATTTTGTAAAAAAATTACCGTAAGAGAGCTCAATTCCGTTTGAGTTGCACAACTCTATTTCAGTTGTCACGAAAACAAGAAAGAAACTTAAATTGTCAATATTTTCCTAGATTCAACTTCTGTATCCACACCAAATTCTGTCAAAAATTTACCATCAGAGAGTTAAGTTTTGAAAATTTTCTTTGGAAAAGGAAAAAACAAAACATTACCAATACTTAATTTGAAGAAAGAAATTGAAAGTGTCTCTATTTACTTAGTTATGATAAAAACAGGTAGAGAAATGAATATAATTTACTTCTAATTTGATGTAACCGAACCTGAAAATTAAAGGATTTTCGACTACTCATTCCTATAGAAACTCACTAGCTAAACAGAGAATTTGTGCTAATTTTCAAAATTTGACGATACAATCATATCAGAAACTCAAAGTAACAGTAATTTACTATCTAACAACAAATTGATCCACCAATTTGATATGTCAGAATATGATAATTACGGAATCTTCTTCTTTTATCGTTTGTACTCTTTGTCGCTACTCCCTCCTCTAGTAATTCCACTAACCTAACAGAGAATCAGTGCATAATTTTCAAATAATAATAATAATAATAATAATAATAATAATAATAATAAATACATAAAAAATTATCAACTAATCACATCAAAAACTCAAAACTAACAAAAAAATTACTACTTAACACTAGACTGATCCACACATTTACCAGATCATTGATAGCAATTAAAAAAATAAACAAACAACAAAAAACGGAAACCACTAAGTAATGTCGCAGTCAAATTTTGTTTCCACATAAAAATCAGAATCAAAACATAGATCTGCAAACAAAAGCACTGAAACAAACAGGCACGTAATGTAAATTATTCAAAAAATGTAGGGAGCTGAAAACTTACAAGTGTTCTTACAGGTCAGATCTCGGAGAGAAGATATTTGAATATAAAGTTTTTTTTTTTTTCTTTTTTTGACAAAAGAGAACGGGTTGGGCAGTATCAAGTATTAGAAAGCATTGTATTGCAAGTCCTATTCTAATTAGATGTGCATGTATGACTTCTGAACTTTTAGTTCGTAACATATTAGTCCTCAACCTTGTACTTTTGTTGATTTACTAGTTTCAATTGCATTATAAGGTCACAATTAAACAGATTGAACAAGCTTGAATCGATGTAACATCAAACGTATTAGTTCGAAAGCACAATGAATTGAAGAGCAATAAAAGTTCATAGACGGCCTAATTGATACCAACAAACAAAATCTCCTTTTGATTTTTTTTTTTCCCATTGTAACGATTGACAACATTTTAAACAATGATGATTCCAAATGTTATTCCTTAACCCAAGCCCTCTATCCAACCGTTACATATATGCCATGTGTCATCATCACAGAATAAGCGGCTTCAAATTAACGATTTGTTTGAGCTCCATTTTTTGGGGAAAAAAAAAAGTTTTGTAATAGTTATTATTATTATTCTGAAAGATTTGCGATTAAAATATAAGAGAATCTTTTTGAATTTACATGTAAAATTATTTTATTAGAAGAATGACGGATTAAAAATGAGTTTAAAGAAGAAGAATTTTTTAGACAATGGGGTTCGGGCTAAATTGCACTTTAGAGTAACAGCTTAGCAGATTGGGCCTAAATTGAGCCCATTGTCCAGCAACTTATCCAACATTTTGCTTAAAATTTTTACTCAAGGAATTCAAGCTTATTGGTAAGTCTGTGTGCATTTTTATTTATTAAATTAAAGGAACATATATTTATTTCTCTTTTGTGCTTGTTTTTCATATTTCGTTTTTGCAACAAAATAGTATAGGAGCTCATAGTTCAAACTTTAGGATTGTACTGAAAATAGTGGCAACATAGTTTGAGGTAGAGAGTTGTGGAGATGGATCGGCACCAAGGTGTAATTGCAATGGTGATCGAGTCACGCACAAGAATAAAGTTGTGGTGATCGAGTTACATCGATTAGTGATATCAAAATGGAGTTGTAGTGATCGAGTAATTTAGATATGGAGTTGTAGCATTGAATCACGCAGAAGAAGATCTTCCACTATTTTTAAGGGTCGTGAAAAGTGATAGTCCGAGTTTTTTGGGTAAGTGCAAAAAAATTGAAGATTATAGTACAAAAAAGTCAAATTACAAAATTGGGTTTAATAAGCCTTTGTATTTGGTTTTCTTTATTGCAATTGATAAAAGAATTGTGGCACCTTTTGATAAGGAGTGAGAGGATGGATGTCAACGCGTGATTGAAAAATTTTGGGTCAAGGTGAAAATAGTTGGGTTTGATCCAAATTTGTTCAGTAAAAATAAATCTAGTGTTACAAGCCCCCAAATCATCCACCAAGTGTTGGATGATGGGGTCCGAAACCTCAGTTCACCCGTCATGTGGTGGACGAACAGAATTTATCTGCCACATAGCACATGCTAAGACCCACACTCCGCATCATTTCGTCACATCCTACTAGGTTTGACCAAGAAAGATAATCGATGACCAATCACACAATTCGAAGTGACAAAGTGATAAGGTGCCCAGAGCGCGACTATAACTCCGTCACAAACAACTCCACTTCGTCCCCATGTACCAGGGGATCTTTTATGTAAAGATGACAAAATCAAATCTTTAGACTGATTGATGGGACGTTTGTGTGGCAGATGCCAAAACGTCAAGTCAAACATTACTATGTCAATAAATATTAAATATCCGCTCACCTATAGATTGACGCCTATGAAAGAACGACCCGTCCAAGATCCGAAGCCACGTGTCTCACATTAGGGATGACAAAAAAGTTCGGCGACTCGCACGGCTCGGGCTCGGGCTCGGCTCGGAAAAAGCTCGAGCCGGGTCCAGCTCGGGCTCGGGCCGAGCCTCATTTTGAGGACTCGGCCAAGAAAAAAAAAATCATAATTTGCCAACTTATTCCACTCATCATGAAACTAATAAACTAATTATAAGTGACAAATTTATCTCATAATGTATCACATAGATTATTTTGAAAAATGGGTGATATTTGTTTGTTTAATATTTATTGTATTATTAGTTTATTACTGTTTTCATTTATCTAAAACTCTAAGTATCTAAATATTTAAAGTAAGCATTTTCTCATTTACACAAATGTTTATTATTTTATATTAAGTGAAATTATTAGTGATATATATTGCTTAATTACATTTAAAAATTTAGCTAATTTCATCAATGATTACTAAAATTTGTAAGAAAATTTAAATCGATCATAAAAAAAAAGATTTCTTACTTTGTTATAATGGATAGTTACTCATTTATAAATCTAACATGTTATTCGACATAAGCCTATAAGGTGCCAAAAAAAAAAAAAAAAACCCGAGCCAGCTCGGGCTCGGCCCGCTAAGGCTCGGGTCAAAAGCTCGGGCCAAGCCTCATTTTTTTTGGCCGAGCTCGGCTCGAGCTTTTTTTTCCGGCTCGGACTCGGCTCGTTGACATCCCTACCTCACATCCAACGATTCCCCTCTTACCTTCTCTTACTATAAATACCCACACTTGCACAATTGGAAGGGATCCTACTTCTCCTCTTTTGAAAAGATAACACTAGCTTTTATATTATTCTTGTCCCCACACATTTATATTGATAATCACATTCCGGTGATCACGACCAACGAACATGTCTAACTCTGGTCTGCCATCTCATTGACTTGATCGTCGGAGTGCTTGCAACCTTTTCCACCCTCACCGAAAAAGGATACAAGTGGCTAACGGTATGTTACAACACGCAGAAAGAAGCTCACGTGAAGTTACATCGTGTTGGCCACGTGTTATGGTCACTTTCCGGGGTCAACATCTAGTATTATGGAAAGTAAAATAGAATTCTTGTTTGACAAATGAAAGGGGGGAAAAGATTCAGGAGATAAGTATATTGGTGGAAGGAAATAGCATTTGATTCAAATGTCTTTTTCTATAAATTCACGACACTGCATTGTGAGTAATTATGCTCAGCACCAAGGTGGCGTTAATTCAGGCGGAGAATTACGTGCATAAAAAATTGTGAGAATTTAGAGAGAGAGGAATTATAGAAAACGGTAGGCACAGATGCGCGGCGTACTCTGATCGTTCTAGTTTTGTGTAGGAAAAATTGTGAGAGTGAAGAAAATTTCGAATTGTGATGTTTTCTCATTTAGTGAAGCCTTATTCTCTTGTTGTCGTTGCATTCGGCGGTTTGGTAAACCACGTTTAATTGTGTTTTTTTTTCTTTTCCGTGCTTGTTTTTCCATTTTCGTTGTATCTAGTGGGATATTTTCTCGACATACATCAATCTTATTTTATTAAGGTTCTGTCTGGGCGCCATTTTCTTGGCCACAAAATTGATTACTTGACCGTTAATTTCAACAAGGGTCCCACCAATGTGAGGAGGAGGTCAACATGTGCTGCTGCCAACGGTACAAAAAGCGATTAAATTCTAGGGAAAATTGGAAACAGACACAGCCTAAATGTTTAACGAACATTTCACAGGTGGTTAATTAATCTATTTTCTGATTGAACTAAGCAAAATAACTCTAGTTAGACAACCCTAAAGACTGATTTTTTTTTATTTTTTTTTCCTTAAAATTCCATGATCCAACAAGGCACTAGCTAGGATGTAATAATTTGTTGAAAGATCCTTTTCCGTATGATCCTTGGCATCGTCATCACGTTTTCCTTTATTTTGAATAAACCCTAACATGACTGTAACTTCCTTAAAAGAAAGAAAAGATATAACCTCAAGCATAAAAATTCACGTTGCTTAGATATAAAAAGGATAATGAAACTCTAAGACTATCGTCTCCGAGATCAAAAAAATTGAACGAGAATTCGATTAATTTCTAAAACATAGCCGTCTAAAGTAAACTCCCACATCGCTTAGACATAAAAACAATAATCAACATATACATATTAGATTATTAATCTTAACAAAGTTAACATTTTAAAATAAAACTAAGGATGGATTAAATCTCGAAGAAAAGATACAACCACGCGGGATCAACCTAGTCGAGTATCTTAAATGTTGTTAAAGTTTGAAGACTTTCCACGAGACAACCTTCTCCTAATAAATCCGAGAAGTATTTGTCATCCTTACTAGTTGCACCAACAACATAACATATCAAACTCGATATAAAGAGTACACAAATTATCAATACAGAGGACAATTTCTTGACCTAATTACCAACATTTTTTAAAGCTTGCATTTATTTATTTCACAAGAGAGAGTCTTATCTTATTAAAATTACACCAAAAAGAGAGAACATTGAAACCATATGGTTGCATATGCCTTTCAACCAATTACATCACTCTATAAAGAGCAAATTATATGCCCTTTAACATGGTAGTTATCAATTAATATGCCTTTTTTGTAAAAGCTACATTCAAAGCTAAGCCTGGGTCATTTTGAAAATAAATTCTTTTAAAAATTACTTTAAATTGAAGTTTGAGGAAGTTTTGTTCATTTTGATAAGAGATATGCTACTATGCTACTGGGTCGGGCTCAAAGCCAAGCCTAGTGCCAGGGGGTGCATGTGGCGCCCCTGTCCCTTGGCCTGACTTTGAGCCTGGCCAAGGGGTATTCCCTTTTTAATAATCGTGTGGATTCTTATTATCGCTCTCGTTATGCACTTTTTTCTTTTCAAATGCTATGCGACCTTTCTCCTTGAACAAAAGTTTGCGGAAAATTGAGCTCTTCTTGCCTATCAGTGCGATTCCAAAGTGCACATACAAAAAAAGTTGATGCAATATATAGCATAGTTGCAATCCTTTCTACCGTGAGTTCACTTTGTTTGCTTCATCTTTTCCACATCGAGAGTCCGGAAGTCGGGATTGAGAGATCGACTGGACTCATTTTTCTCTACCTCGTATTTTGTGTATTCTAATATATTCTTACTCTCGCTGTGTATTTTTTATCTTGACCAAAATTTGCACGACCTTTCTCATGTGTAAAATATTTGAGCTTCATTAAAATTTCATGATTTTCATCCAAATTATTTAAATAAAATATGAAGTGAGCAAGTGATTAATTTCCATCAACTTGCCACATGTGGTATGATTCAATAGATCTGGCAAATTAGATGTTCATTTGCATTGTATATCCCAACTGGACTAGTCTATTAATGGCTCTGCATTAACCACCCTCATAATTGCCTCAAAGAAATTAAAAAATAAAAATAAAAATAAATCAAAGAATCTCTTTAGAATTGGTGGAATATATTTATCGATGATATAACTATACGATCCTCCAGTACCTTCATATTTAAGTTCACAAGTCGCATTAGAAACAATATATCGCCTTCGAGCGAGCTATATGTAGTTGTCATATTTTGTAAGTTGCTATCCTACTAGCCAACTAATGCTATGTATCGTTTTCTCGATGTTATGGTTGAAACATCTAAATGAAAAAAGTTAACACGAAAAGTGAATCTATAGATAAATCTAAAGCCATTATAAAGATGCTATATTTCTATAAAATTTATTTCAAAAATTGTTGGGGATATTACACCGATAATGTGCATATTATATTCACAAAAACATACCGTTTATATGCGTGAAATCGAAATATAATTCGACATACCAAAATAGTTGAAAAGACGACTTAATGATTACCAAATCCAAATACATGAATATGAACTCGTCACTTTCCATTTCTGAATGAAAGCAAGTCAATGAACCTTACAGTATAAACATATAAATAAGATTAATAATATTCTGAAATCAAATATAAATGAAATGAGAAATGAGAAAGATGAGAAAAGAAAAGATGCAAGTGATGCAACTGGTCGATGCAAGGTCAACACGTCATTCGAGCAAAAATAATAGAGACTCTGTTGCTAACCGCTTGCTTGTTGCTCAAGCGACTGTCCAGTATCAAGCTAGCAACACACTTGGATAAATTTCTGACAGTTTCCTCCATTTTCTTCCAACTTTGGACTGTGATTTCTCATTCATCCGGAATTGATTTTGAGATTCCAAATATATCACGACGATCTACTCGACGAGTACAACAAGTTGGTCTATCTACTTTTGTAATTTGACCATCGGATCAAATCCGAATATTCGACTGAAGTGACAAGAAGTCATTTCTTTCATGGTTTCGGTTTTGACACTCAAATCAAATTTCCAATTCTTAAACCAAATTCCAACAAAAATAATATCCCAATAAACGCGATAATGGAAGTCAATAAATTTCTCCATCGAGCATTATAAACCCATCATTTAAGAAAGACAAGGATTGTGAATACACTACACCAAATATTTTAATTAGAATATTGTTGAGATGGTTGTCTCAACATACTAAAATTGAAGGATCTTTGTTTCAAAATATGACAAATTAATTGATTGATTTTTTTTTAGTGAGGAAGTCGAGTCTTTATGTAAAATTAGGTCAATCGAAAGTCTAATTTTTTCTTTCTTTTTTTCTCTTTGCGAAACGATATTTTACTCACACTTTATTATTAATATTATCATAGATTCAATTTATTACGATGTTTGTTTCTTTAACAGTTATAGACTTGCGGTTTACTTTTCTCTCTATCGATTCCCTATTATATCATCTCTAGGTGGCTGGTCACTAACCAATATAAGAATGACCTCACTCCTTGAGAGAAGGGTGCAAAAGAAAGGAAAATAAATGAAAAAGCAATGGAGGAAAGATGAGAAAGGAGACAAGCAAAATGAGTTATCCATACTTGAGATATATGTGAAGATGCATTGAATAGCAACCCCATGCACCCTCTCTTTTTCACATGTTTCACGATTGTACTGCATTATTGATTGGATGAACCATGAATAGTTGATCCCACTCCCACTTTGATAATAATCTTGCAATCTTGTCCCTTTACATTTTGATTTTTTCCTTGCTAAAAAGTAAAAAGTAGCAACCTATGCATGCATCATGTTGCTAGCTTAGCTTTTAGTGCCTAAAATATTTGGGAAATATCGTACTATCAATTCAATGATCATCGATTGCTAAGAAGCAAGTTGGTTGCGAAAGAAATCTTCAGTTATTGAGCGTTGACTTAAAATGAGAGTAAAATAAATACGGATATACAAATGTCACGTGATAATACAAAAGAAATTTACATTTTTCGAGGTTGAATATTCCACTATAAAAAAATGGAGACCAATTTGTTATTTTTAAAGATGGAGAGATCAGATTACTACTGGAGTAATAGGTTGGGGACCAATATTGCAATTTCACTAAATGAGTTCAAGAACATCTCGTGGGATCCTTTACTTTATGCTGTGGTGATTAATTGTGTATATGTATGTATATATCACCATATATTATTGTATAAATTGTTGCGTTACATTGATAAGAATAAGACGCAAACAAATTAAGTAATTTAATAATGGCATGATTGGTGTTTGTATAAAAATAGTCAAATTCGACTCCCAATTGTAAATGAATAATACTATATACTTAGACATTATGCAGCTTGAATACAATTAAACTACGTTAATTGATATTTCTACATCTAAGATGTCATATCAATGGGTTTGTTTGATTGCAAATGTGGAAAATTGGTAGAAATAAAATGTTTTACTATGAATTGAATTGCCTATAATTTGTTTTATTGGAAATTGGAATTAATTGTGTTTGATTGGTATAATTTTACACCTGGAAACTGTTGAAAGTTTAGTGTCCGTTTGACATTGTTTTTTACGGAATTTGTCCATTAAAGTGATAATTTTTCTACCATTGGGTCTAAAATTTGTTCCAATTGCTAAAAAAAATTATTTTTTAAAAAAATTAAAAAATTAACATACCGAATATAATTCGTTTAACTTTATTTTGCATGGAAACTATCAATAAAAGTGATAAATTTTTTTATCATTATATCTAGAATTTTTTTTCTATTGCAAAAAAACAAAAAAACAAAAAAACAAAAACAAAAAAAAAAGGATGGAAAACGTAAAACCACCCAAACCACGAGAAAACATATTCATCTAAAAGTGGGAAAACCTGGCGCGTGAACTCAAAATGGGAAAAGCAATTCCATAGAAAAGTTATGCTATCAAACATTGATAAAGTAGGTTTTCCATGGAAAAGAGGGGGAATGAAAAACACCCTTAGTGTTCGTTTGATTGCAAAGGTGGAAAATGGGTAGAAAGAAAATGTTTTACTGGGAATTGAATTGCCTAAAATTTGTTTTGTTGGGAATTGTAATTAATTGTGTTTGATTGATATAATTTTCTACCTGGAAAATGTTGAAAGTTTGGTGTCCGTTTGGCTTCGTTTTTTATAAAAATTGTCCATTAAAGTGATAATTTTTCTACCAATACGTCTAGAATTTGTTCTAATTACCAAAAAGTAAAAAAAAAAAAATTAAACAATTAAAAAAAATTACCATATTCGTTTGACTTTGTTTTACATAGAAATTGCCAACAAAAATGAAAATTCTTTTTACAATAGTTGATAGGATTGGTTGTCATTGCTTAAATAAAAAAAAAGGTGGAAAATAGTTTCCCACCTAATAGGTGGGAAAACAAAATCAAGCTTTTGTGCATTAAATGGTTGTACCTAGAAAAAGGTGGAAAACATTTTGCGAGGAAAAGAAACGCTATCAAACACCCTTAATTGATAAAAGTTAGAAAACACTTTCCTTTTCCACCTTTTTTCCTACCTATCAAACGGACCCTTAATGTTTTTCTAGACAGTTGGTCCTCCACAGTGTAAATAGATATCATTACTTATTTTGATGTCTTTAAATTTGGGTGAGGTTAGGGTTGGCGGGTAAAAATTCATTCTTTTTAAACTACACATTCTTCAAAAAATTATTGTTCATCTCGTTATAATATGGAATAATGAAGTCCGAATAGGGGCTGAAAATGTTGATTCTAGTGAAAATCGATCATTAGAACTAGAAAAATTGGAAAAGAACGAGCAATTCTGTTGTTTTGTTTATTAAAATAATAAGCCAAAAAAAAAAAAAAAAGCTAGTAATAATAAAGAAAAAAACCTAATAGCTAAGTTGATTAAAGTTGTACTCGAAATCCCTAATCTCTTAAGAAATATCAAAAGGCAACAATTACAACTAAAAGATAATTAAAAGACACTTAATTATAATTAATAAATAAAGGTGGAAAGGGATGTAAATATTCTAATTTCATAAAAAGTAATGCTAAACCATTTTCATTTTCATTTCTCTACTCATTTTCAACTACATATTCTTCAATAAAATAATATTTTTCATCGCATCAATTACTTTTCCTTCTTTTTCAACCACACATTCTCCATCAATATACTATTTCAGAATACATTTTTCCAAAATAATGTGGTTCAAACACACTCTATGTAGTTAAAAAAAGTTATTATTCAAATCGAACTTCATTATACTTATTCGAGGGTCAATGAATATTCTTATTTAAATAGATTATTACGCTTTTAACATAAACTTGAATCTTAATATGAATTGAAATGGAACCATTCAATTATGCCTTCTTTCTTTCTTATTTTTAAAATGGCCAATCGATATATTAATTGATTAACTCACTTAAATTTATATTAATTTAAAAGAAAAAACTTGGAATGACTAATGCTGCAACATAATTAAATAATTGAGAATTTAAACGTTAAGATTTAAAGAATAGAGGTGGAGTTGCTACAAATTCTAAAGTTGAGGATTAACTATACAAATTTCTCAAAAATGAAATAATTAGCCCATGTTTGGTACATATTAAAATTTTCATTTTCATTTAACCACGCATTCTTTAATAAAATAATATTTTCATCACATAAATAACTTTTCTTTCTTTTTCAACAACACATTCTCCATCAATCTACTATTTCAAAATACATTACTTCAAAATAATGTAACTCAAACACAACCATAAAGTGGTCTATAAAAATATTTCAATGGTATCTGAATCTCTATCTCCCATAAGGGTGGATATCCCCCCTGACTGACAAAATTCACGTGCTAATGCAGACAATTTAAGACGCACCCAGATAACCTTCCACATGGAGGCGTGAGAATAGGCCTGCATGCGACCTGACCCCACCCATACCACCCCACTAGCTCCATCTCCCTAGTGATTGTGGGAAATAAACTACATTGTATATTCTCCAAATTTGATATAGTTACACATGGAGCATATTTGATATATTGAACCACAAACCTTGCAAGCTCTTGTGGGCTGGCTTTTCTTTTCTTGGGTTTGTAAAGATTCCGTTTGCTGATGTGCATTCTTTATAGTTTCTTGATTGATTTTGTGTGTTATTGTTGGGGCTTTCCGTTTGTTCTTTTGGTTCTCGTTGTCGAACTCGATTAATTTGGATCCCTTACTCAAAAGAACTGAATTTGTTTTCTGGGTTATCCTGTTTACTCAAAAGAATTGATTTTGTTTCTGAGCTTTCTTGTTTACTCTTTTTTTTTTTTTTTTTCCCTGGGTTTTCATGTTTACTCTAAAGAATTGATTTAAATTTCTGGACTTCCCTGTTTTACTTTAATCTTTGCGATTCTGGTGGTCTCTACTGCAAAACTGGAATCTTGATGTGTTGAGAGATTTTTGAACTAATTGATTCTGGCCCTGTAATTAGCTAAAGGAGGTGAAATTAAGGGGAATTTTGTGTTGGATTATGTAAATATGGAAGGGGGAGAGATTGTGTCAATTTCTGCTGCTTCAAATTTTTAAACAAAATTACCAGAACCTGGATTGTTTCATTTTCGTGGCATCTGAGGGCTGTTGAAAGAATTTTGTGCATTTGCATTGGTAATTTAGAATTTTCATATTGTGTAGCTTGGAACGGTGGTCATAGAATTATAAAAGAAGAAAACACTAGTGTATTTGGAAAGTGGGTATACGAAAAGGGTCAAGATTTATAAGATATTTAGGTTTTTATAATTTGATCGAAGAGAGCGGATTGAAAATGGCTGCCAAGATTTTACATTCTTTGACAGATGATAATCCAGATTTGCAAAAGCAAATAGGATGTATGATGGGCATTTTTCAACTGTTTGATCGCCAACCTATTCTTACTGGGAGGCACATCGTTGGCCACAGCTCGAAGAGGCTGCCTCCTGGTAAATATGCTCATTGATTAGTATTGTTCATGATCAATAATCTTGTTGATGAATGTATTGTTTTAGTGTGTTTCTTAGATATGCTGTAGACAGTTTACTACTGTAACTAAGTTTGCGTTGATTCTTCAAAATGGATTTGTTGAAGATTAAATTTAAATAAATAAAATGCATTTCATCTCTTACTATTTAAGCTTTTAAAAAAGATGAGGAGGTTCAACATATTTCATTGCCACCTTTTAAGTTCACGATATATAAGCCATATGAATATGATGCATTGTGTTTAGTCTCCTTGTAAATATGATGCATTGTGTTTAGTCTCCTTGTAAATAATCCAAATATCTAAAGAGTGCCCACGAGGTGCAATTGCTGGCCATTTCTTGGTTGAAACAATATGTGAAGTATATTGCTTTTGTTCTGT
Source organism: Fraxinus excelsior (assembly GCA_019097785.1). NCBI lineage: Eukaryota > Viridiplantae > Streptophyta > Magnoliopsida > Lamiales > Oleaceae > Fraxinus > Fraxinus excelsior. The sequence continues at coordinate 47,741,436 of CM032623.1, forward strand.
TCACAACCTTTGTTTATTATTTGCTTAATTTAATTTCTTTACAACCTTAATATCCCTGCTTTTCATAGCCTAATAAGAACCCATATATCAGGATCAAATGTTGCTGATATTTTGCAGGAAAATCCCACTTCCATAACGACAATTTGGAAACAGAGTCTAACACTGCAGAACGAAGATCAGCGCCAGTGGTATGAAATGTTTATTTCTAGTTTTATCTCTTGTGGAAGCATCAGTCTTGTGAATCCACTTAACGTTGTGCTCCAGGACAGAGATGAAAATGTTTATTTGTGGAAAAGTATTTAATAACCAAGTCAACAAGACTATAATTTAAAAATTTTTAAGTTTATTTTTCCCCATTTAAATGCTTATTGCCAAGGTATCTGAGTCCCAATGTGAAAAGATTTTTCAACCCCTCCCCCCCTCTCACCCTCACCCCACTAGGTGGTCTTTAAAACCCACCCTAATGCCCTCCCACGATATGAAAACAGAACCTTACAGTACAAAATCTCAAAAATATTAGATTTTCTCTTATGGAGTGATTTACAGTTTTGTTGTGTTATTTTTTTGGTTTGAATATAATGGACACTTGGAAGAAAAAGTTTACACCATTGACATTTCTGTGGAAGGGGTATAATCTATAGTGTTTTGAAAACAATGACCCAGAAGTGTATTCTCTAACCTCAGGGAGCGAAAAAAAAAAACAAGGAACATTCTCTTGTTTCGTGATATTTGGATGCACCAGTTATAGTTGAACGTGCATTGCACGTCATTTTGAAATATAAGCACTGGAAAAGTAATATTTGATACTAATTTGTTGGAGGATTTGAGGAGTCTCAAGTGAATTAAAGAAAATAAAATTTATGATAGAAATTTAAGAAAAGAAAATTGTAATTTCAAAACTCAACTTCTATGATTCAAATTTTTTGTGATGATGAAATACTACAAATGAGCTACATTTTTATTTTACATTTGATATATAAGAATTAATTGTTAATACATGAATTTAAACACCCATTAAAATTCCTAGTTATATGAATAAAAATAAATTCATCTATAATAACTATATATTTATGTAGATCAAGATTCATCAAGTCAAGATTGATTGAATCTAGATTAATGCGAATATTAATTAATTAAAAATTAATAAAACAAAATTCATACAAAACAATGATTTTATAGTATTTATTATATATTGAAAAATGAAAAGTAAGGTATGATTGAAATAATTAAATTGTAGTAGGTTTAAAATAGTCCAAAATATATTTAATATATTATAGATAATTGGATATAATTCATATTTTTAAGGTGTCCAAACTCCAAATTATTTGTTCAGTTTCCTACAAGCTCGAACTTTAATAGCTTGTTTAGTAGATAACGTTTTGTAGTATGGAAATTATTAAAAAGGAAAAAAACTTAGCCCCTGTTTGGTACACATTAAATTTTTCATTTTCATTCTTCTAATCATTTTCAACTACATATTCTTTAATAAAATAATATTTTTATCACATCAATAATTTTTCCTTCTTTTTCAACCACATATTTTCCATCGATCTATTATTCCAAAATACATACTTCCAAAATAATGTGGCTCAAACAAGACTTTAATATCTTGTCTATAGTACTATTCAGTTTTGGGTATTTCTGTAACAAATATCCTTGAAGGTAATGGTTCTCTACGCAGAAGATCTAAACATTGGGAATGTGTTGAAGATGTAAATAACTTGCTACATCTTAGTTAACTTAAACTTTTTAGACGAGGTTGTGATTTTGACTGTTTTTATAACATATCCAAATGCCATTTTGAATCAACCTGCAAAGTTTACTGATGTATTTATCTATTGAGAATTTTACTTTTTGTCATTTGATATGGCAGGAAAAGTATTTGAACAATAACTTACCAGAGAGACAGAGAGTCTCCACAGAATTGTCCAGGGCCTCATTCTCATCCTCACGTTCATCTTCTTTCTCTTCTATAGACTGTAACCAAACTAAGCAATTAGAACCTGTGTCCTTTGACCGCATTATTTTTCCTGAAACTCCTTCAAGAAATCCAGCAGTGAACATGCAAAATTCATCTCCACAATTTAATCGACAAGCTCTTGATCTTCGGGATGTCGTGAAGGACTCCATTTACAGGGAAGTTCAGGGTTTATCAGTGAAAACCAAAACCTTTGAGGAGGCACCACATCTTATGGTGAAGTTCAAGGATTTCCCGAGGCAACCACCAAGAAATACAGATTGTTCTCAGGACTCAGCTAAATTTCGAGAAGCACCTTGGTATCATAATGAACCACAAGAACTTTTTAGATCACCATACTACCATTCAAAAGATGGTTCTTCATTTTCGATTTCAAAAGATGCCCCTAGGTTTTCTTCTGATGGAAGGGAAATAAGCTACATACCCTTTGAATCACGGGACATTTCCAAATCTGCCCAAAAGCTTAAAGATCTTCCAAGACTTTCATTAGACAGCAGAGAGGGTTCACTGAAGAATTCAAATGCTAATTCGAAATCCATCTCTCACTTCAAAACTTCGCATAGGGATAGTGGTGAGTTTAACGGTAAGGTTCAGAGTTTGCAACAAACATCGGGAAACCAGGCACGGTCGGCAAGCGTTGTAGCAAAGCTGATGGGTTTAGAACCCCTGCCTGATTCTGTTGTAGCTGGCGGTACCAACTCCAGCTCCGGGAGAATTTATCCGGTTGAAGAATTTGCTAACTTTTCAAGGTCATCTGAGGAAATGGATACATCGAAACCAATCCAACTGTCTAGTTCCTCAAAGTTGCGGAAAGAGCCTAGTTCACCACATGGGAGAAATCCTGATTCTGTCATGAAACATATATCCCGATTTTCGATTGAATCAGCACCAAAGAAGCAGATTGATATGACTAGGCTTTCTCGGAAACCAGCCTCTAGAAGTATGAGAGGTTCAGCCAGGGCGCCAAACACCTTTCCTTCTGTTTACAGTGAGATAGAGAAGAGGTTGAAAGATCTTGAATTTGCACATTCTGGAAAGGACCTTAGATCACTTAAACAGATACTGGAAGCAATGCAGGCCAAAGGACTATTAGAAACCCAAAAGGAAGGACGAGATTATAATTTCACATCTCTGAATGACCACGAGCAAAGGTATACATGTTCTAGACAGGATGCAGGAACAGTGAACAGCAGAAAGCTTCAAACTGATCAAGTTCTTTCATCCTCCCAAAAGAGGGCCAATTCTCTGAGACATTTTGAATCTCCAATTATAATCATGAAACCAGCAAAACTTGTTCAAAAAACTGACATGCCTGCTTCTTCTGTAATTTCACTGGATGGCTTTTCTGGTCTACCCAAACTTCAGGATGGTGAGTTCATTGATAACAGAAAGGGTTTAAGTACCGGAAGAGCTGCTAAAGACCAGATTTTTAAAGAAAGAAGCCGAGAAAATTCTGTCAACCATGTCAGCATGAGAACAGACAGCAGAAATTTAATTACTGCACACGCTTCAGAAGGATCCCAACAATTGCATAAAGAAAGCACCTCGGGATTTAGAAAGAGCTCAGAATCCATTAGCCCAAGAATGCGACAGAAGAAACTAGAGCTGGAAAAGAGATCTAAGCCACTCACGCCTTCTGATTCAATAAAATCGAGAAGACAGTCAAACAACAAACAAGAAGAGTCGAGCTCCCCTGGTGGCCTAAGCAGGCCAAACCATCCCAACTCACTGCGAAAGGATGACCGCCTGATTGAGGACAGCAGCAACTTGAGAAATTTGAATATCCAGAAGAATGAAATTTCTGTCCAATCCAATAGGGGTATCATATTAGGCTCCAAAAATGTGGAAGTCGCTAGTTTTGATGAAAGTTCTCCTGACATAATAATGTCTGCTGAGTTCTTGATATCTGGAGTAGTAGAGAAGGTTTGTGTTTTCTAGATTATGTATCTAATTTGGTCTCTTAGTCAATTGGTAACACATTTCACGGTTTGTTTCAGAAATCCAACTGGATGGTGAGTGAAAAAGAACAGCCTGAGGCTGGTGCTCCTCCTGAGTACCCCAGCCCTGTCTCAGTTCTTGACAACAATGTGTCCACAGATGATTCACCTTCACCCGTAAAGCATGTAGGGAAGACTCTTAAAGGTAATGCTATCCTCTGATGAATGTTAAACTCAACTTGTGTGACGGGTTTCTATAGTTTAATATCTTTACGTGTTTTGTACTTTTGGTTTTTCTTCCCTTGCTATGTTAAGGCTGGCCGTATGTTTTATTTTTGAAAGGTAAACATCATGGACGAATATTTCATGTGGATTTGACTTTAGGAATTAAGATATAAAATAATTGGAGCTGAATTAAATTGTACAATCACATATCACTCCAAAGGTCTGATAGAAGTTTCAATTACCGCACAAAGAGATTTTGCAACATATGCAGTCTTACCTACAAAATGATATGCTCTTTTCACGGCTAGCTATGTTAAAGTGCGCTACAAATTGATTCAGAGTTTTCCTTTTGAAGAGTGATGTTCTATCTTCATCTTTATCATCATCTATCCAATTTCTTTCCATGAATAAAAATACTGCTCTGATTCTATGCATTTAATTCCAGGGGATGAATCCATGGACTCTGATACAATTTTAAACATACCGAACCCCAAGAGATCTGGTTTTGCGTCTCAAGTTAACGGAAAGAAACTACAAAACATCGAAAACTTAGTTCAAAAGCTTAGAAGGCTTAACTCGAGTCACGATGAAGCACATACAGATTACATTGCCTCTCTCTGTGAGAACCCGGACCCCAACCACAGATACATTTCCGAGATTTTATTAGCTTCAGGTCTCCTCCTCAAAGACCTCGGTTCGAGCCTGACAAATTTCCAGTTTCATCCGTCAGGACATCCTATAAATCCTGAGTTATTTCTGGTCTTGGAACAAACTAAGGCAAGCAGTTTATGCAAGGAAGAATGTAGTGCTGAAAAGACAACACAATTGCTTACCAAGGAGAAATTTCATCGAAAACTCTTCTTTGATGTTGTAAACGAGATTCTTGCAAGAAAATTCGCTTTGGTCGGACCCTTCTCCGAACCTTGGTTGAGACCAAATAAGCTGGCAGGGAAGACCTTGAATGCACAAAAGCTTCTCAAAGAATTGTGCTCTGAGATCGAAGAACTTCAAAAGAAAATTTCAAAATGCAGCTTTGATGAAGAGGACGACGGACTGAAAAATATCTTGTTCGAAGATTTGATGTATCAATCAGAAACTTGGATTAATTTCAACGGTGAAATTTCAGGTGTTGTCGTGTATGTTGAGCGCTTAATCTTCAAAGATTTAGTTGACGAGGTTGTGGTTGGCGCAGTAGCTGGTTTGAAGACCAAACCAATTTGGCGTAGACAGATCTTCTCATAATAGTAACATTCTTCTGCTCGTTCTTTGATGTTCTGGTTTGTTCGTTGTTTACCATTTGCTTCTCGTGATTTACTTTAATTCTTCTTAAAAAGAAGGTAAATTATTGGTATAAGCTGCAGTTCATGCCACTGTAAAAGGAAATCCAGATCCTATTGACTGCACTGTAACGTTTTACGTATTTATAGTATTGCATTTAATTGACACATTTTCTCCCAGCAGACAATTTTGTTTGGAAAACGTAGAAGCTTGTTCTTGGGCTTTTTTTTTTTTTAACATAAAAATCCGCAGCCGCTACCCGTGAGTGCGCACTGTGTAAACTTCGCTCTCAGTATAGTAGCCCGCAAACCACTCGTATTCCAAGTGCGGGACTTTATTAGCATATGATGAATGTTCATTATTGTCCTCTTCGAATTAAGAAAAGAAATGTTAAAACGTACTAGTATCCTCAATACTTGTTATTGTCCTAACCACGTAACCCTTTTTCAATCCCCACACTGCAAATGCAAAAGCCTTAGATTTTGGAATCACAGTCCCAGACAAACCATTGAGGAAGCAGAATATGTATTTTGTTACAAATTGTAAAATATCAGATGTAATCATGTAAATTGTAAATTTTAGAAAATGAGTTCGCAAAATGTAAATACTATAGGGTGTGATCCCTTACATTCAAGGCCCGCAATCTCATTTGAGGCCAATACCGATCCATATTGATGCCAAATAGACCAGGCCATATCTTTTGAGCCAAGTCTTGGCCCAAATCGGCCTAGAATTTTCCTCTGGCTCAGGCCCTCCGTATTTTCGTTCTCATCCATGTCAACTATCGCCCACAAACCTAATTAGGGTTTATAGAGCTGACTTTACATCAGTAGTACTTTGATCATAACAATTCGTACAATCAACTGAAGATGGACAAGAGCATGCTTGGAGACTTGGATTCTCTGCCCGAGGAAGATAAGCTACGGATGTCGTCTATGATTGACCAGCTCCAAATCCGTGACAGGTATACACATGCCGTACGTATATATGTGTGTATAAATATTCGATTTTTGAATTGAATCTTTAGAAAATGGTGTACAGAATGTTCGGTAGAATTGAGTGATTTATGTATACTGTACATATACATTATATTGTTGCATTTTGTTTTTTTGGTTTTTTTTTTCTCCTTCCTGAAATGAAGCATTGGAGCTGTTTTAGAACTTTATATCAAAACTAGGGTGCTCCTAAAAATCGAAGCTTTAAGAAAAAGCTGAAAAAAGTTTTCAGCAGGATTCATTGATCTGTAATTATTGGATTGTTGCAGTTGAATGTCAAACGTTTGGTTGGGTTTTAAAATTTGGAAATATTTATTTCTACTATTTCTCGCGTTTTTTATTTGTTTATTTCTTAAAGCATGTTTGGGAAGTATTTGTAAAGTGTTTAAAAAGTAGTGTATCATATTGGTCTTGTCGATAAGTAGAATTTTTAATAGATTTTGTTAACTAGAAATGCTGATATCGGGTTCGTTGAATTCCATTCTAGTCTTAGTCTTCAAGGATCTTATTCTGACTCATAATCCTACATAATTCTAATGTAGTTTAAATTGCTTTGTTGTCAACCACGTTCCAATCACATGGACTTGTTATCTAACTGACCAATCAGTTTTTATTTGATATGCTTACGAACATTTGTGAGATGTCAAAGAAACTATCATATATGTTACATGGACTTTGGTACGAGCTTCAGGATGAATTATGCATCCAAACATTGGAAGCAGAAAATCTTATAGGGGATGAAGTAGGGTGCAGTATGGCTGTATGGGGAAGGTTTTTTTTTCTTTTTCTTTTTCTTTTTAATTTTTATATTTTTTGCTTATTTGAACATGAGGGGAAAATTTTGTTTTTTCATTCAATTAAACTGATGATGTGCATGGAAACTGTTTAGAAAGATATCTTTTGGTTTGAAAAATTGAAGATTGGGAACCTAATGACAAAATGGGTTGAAAACCCAAGTACCAATGACCCTAAACATTGGCAGCCTCGCCTGCAATTTTCCTATTAGTTTGAGATCTGGAAGTAAAAAAGGATATTAGATTTGTTAAACTAACTCGGCATGGTGCATTTGTAACTGCAGTTCACCATTTGATTCTTAACTACTAGTTCACTTTGATTTGGACATTATTAACCATAATTGTTGCTTCAATGTAAGATCCAGACTTGAGCTAAAAACATTAGTTCGTGGTTCGATGAACTGAACTTGCTTGTGCATCTTCTGTTGGTCATGTATGGGCTTTTCTATAAGATTTATGGCACCTCTTTAACTGCTAGCTTTGCTAGAATATTTAAATTTGCCTTCACAATTCATTCTGGTTGATTTCTGTCATTATTATAGTTAGCTGCATGACCTTTAGCTTGATTTAGAGTAGGCACCTTGTAGTGGAAGAAATTTTTGAACATATTCACGGTCTATTGTTCACAAAACTGTTTGACAACCATTATTTGGGAAAACAATAGTTTGAATAGTGATTTTTAGGAGAATATGTGGTTAAAAAGTAGGGCAAAAATCTGGGTTCACGTGCAGAATTTTTTATTGCGTGAATGTGCGATTAAAAATGAGTGTGTAGAAAAAAGAGTTTTCAAATAATGGTTGTCAAATAGGGGCATGGAGTGGGAAAAATGAATATGCTGAGGCAAATTTTACATAATTATGGTTGCTGCAATAGAGTAGAAAATATTGGTGAATGAGATTTAGGTTAGTACATTAGGACTGAGGATAAAGGCTTGAGACGATTATACTGGCTATGTTGTGGAATGCTTTCACATAGTACTGCCTAATATTTTTATTTTTGTTTTCATTTTCGTGGCTTTCATTAATTGGAGGAAAGGTTTCCCATACTTTTATGAATAAAACCTAGCCAACTTTGTATAATAAGATAGCAAATCAAGGCATAAGATGGATAAAATTGGGACCAAACAAATAATCTTCAAATTAGGCTTGTGCAAAGAGGACTCATAAATAATTGTCTTGCATTTATTGCTTTTGTTATCTGTAGTCTGAGTTATAATCGTTCAAGACCTCTTCTCGACACTATTTTTTTAAGTTAAGCTCTAAGGTAAAACTGTTTGTGCTTACTATCCATATTCACTATGGATGCTAATGAATTAGCTTTTTACTTGAGCTCGATGTCATGAGAGACTGTTTTAGTATAAATTGCAACTGCTTGTGCTCCAATGCTGAAATTGGCAACATTGACATGTTCCTTTTTCTTTTGGCAGTTTGAGGATGTATAATTCACTGGTGGAAAGATGTTTCACTGATTGTGTAGACACCTTTCGACGCAAATCTCTAGACAAGCAAGAGGAGACTTGTGTACGCCGCTGTGCTGAGAAGTTCCTGAAGCACTCAATGCGTGTTGGCATGAGATTTGCCGAGCTCAACCAAGGTGCTGCTACACCAGATTAAGATGCCTCTAATTACATTGGCAATAATGTTTTGGCACATCTACTCGTGTTTTTATGAAAGTAATTTCCAGTTATAACTTATGATTTATTTCATAATATATGATGTGTTTTTATTCAATCAACGAGTAAAAAGGTCCTTCGAAGTTTTAAAGATTTTGTATTACTAGTTTGGAGGAAAGATTGAGATGAACTAATGATTTTTCTTCTATTTAAATTGTCTTTGGAAAATTAGTACAATACTTGATGCTATTCATTAACAAGTAAATTTCTATTGATTGTAACAAGGCCCTGTTTGATGGGCATTAAATTCCATGAAGGTAGGAATTTTTTTTCCATTTCCATGCTAATGTCATGTTTGATAAGCTAAAAGTTGAAGGGAATTTATTTTCTTGGTTCTTACAACTAGTTATGAAATTGGTGGGAATTGATTTTTCAGTTGACTGGTGTTTTTTTTTTTTGGCAATGAAAACAAATTTCATAACTAGTTGTAAATTTTTTTTTTCACTTTAATGAACAATTTTCATGTAAAACAAAGTCAAAAGAACACAAAATTTTAAAAAAATTCGTGTGGAAAATTATATCAATCAAACATACTAAATTAACAATTTTTTACAAAATAATTTCTAGGCAATTACTTTTTATGGAATTCATTTTCTTTCCATCCATTTTTCACCCTTGCAATCAAACAGACCCTAAATGTAACCACATCTTGCGATTCAAGGTCATTGCCAAGGCTACACGACCGTGCTGAATTGGTGTGAACTTTTCATTCGTATGAAGTAGATGTGGTTATATCATGCGATCCACATATCTTGCTTGTAATCGTCGATGAAAGTAAACATGAAGTAACTTTATGGGACCTCAAAAAATAGGGGATAGATAGCGTGAAACGATATTAAGTTTAGTTTGGTTTTCTCGACCCTCTTGTACCAAAATGTTCAAGATTTAAGAGTGACGCACAAATTTAGGCTCACATTTCTTTATGGTGATTAGCATCTCTTTGTGAGAAAAGATATCCATTGAGAACTCTTCTCCATATTTTTATTTATTTCAAATAATTACTTTATTGTATATTTCAAGAACTTTTTGGTTATGTATTTACCAAAGTTTCCCCCATCTAATTATATTCTTCGTACAAGTCAAAGTTATAGCATAAAAAAGTTAAATAAATATTCGACAAATATTGTTTTTTATTGAAAATCCTCCAAATACAAAAGCCTAAACCCAACGTGCGTAAGAACCCCAAACACAAAACCCTAACCCGGGACACAGTCTCTCTCTCTCTCTGTCCGACGAAGAAGTTGGAAATGGCGGAAACAGTGATATCAGTGGAGAAAATCAAAGCCTTCTGGCACTCCCAGCTTCACGACCCAGACAAATGGCATCTTAACACGGTACTTAAGTTGAACCTTTTATTCTGCTTCTCTTCCCAATTATTTTTTATAACTTGTTTCCGTGAATTCTAGCCCATATCGTGTTATCCACTCCACAATTCGTTTTGGTTTATTTTGGGTTGAGTTCAATTGGGGTCTGGCGAGTGCAATTGCGAATCCCAGAACATGTATGCTCAACCTGAAATGACATTTCTAGACGCGATTGGAAGTTTGTATTCTGTCAAGATTCACTTGCATGATGATTTAAATTGATCGTGCTTATGAGTGATTATGTGGTCGATTTGCATTTTTGAAGAACTATTCATTTAGTTATCCAATGGAATTAAAACTTTAATATATAAAGTAGTTGTGGCAGTGGAGTGAATGAGTTAGAAGAAATTACTGTAGGTTACGAAAAATGGAGCTTGTGATCCAAGCCTAGTTGGAGTTTGTGTTTGCAAATCGGTCAAGATGTAATTAGAAAGCAAAAAGTCTCAACCTTGGGTTGATTGATAAAGCTATAATGAATTGCATTGTATAAAAATGTGAAATCAGGTAATGAGGCATTTTTTTGTTGCGAGGCAGAGACATTAGCCTCACTGTGTACCAAAAGAATTAGATAACCAAAGAGAGGGTCTTCTTGTAGCTTCCTGGCTCAAGGTTCTTTGCCAAAAAGACGTGTTTACTTGGCTCAATGATCACCCAGCTTGGTGATTAGTTAGTCAGTGTATTCAAAAGAACAGGTATTTATCTCGTGTTAAGGTTGTCATTGGAGTTGAGTTGATTAATCAGTGTATCTGTTCTATACTCCAATGGTTATCTCTCACACGCTACAAGAGAGATGCGTGTGTAGGTTTGATTTATTTTCCAGTAACTCGTCAAAATATCTTATGGATATCTTAATTTTCATTCAAAAATATTGTTTTCTAGAATGTAGTCTGTGGAGTCTATTATGCTCAAGAACTTCTTTTCTATCTCCCTTTTAGTGTATCTATAGCGGTGGTGGAATAGTATTTTGCATTTACAATGGAGTTGGATGATTGATCTGAATGCATGCCATATCTTTATCCTTTGCCCTTTTGCCAACCTTTTCTATTTCTTTCATTTTCAACTTTGACAAATATTATGCAAGTGGCGTTCTTCAGTGTGAAGCTGTTATTTTTCCGAACTGTCACAACGCTTATAATTTTATAGATAAAATAATGCAATTTTCTGCTGCTACTGTACAAAAAGTTCGTTGAATTTTCTTTTAGGGCAGACAGAAAATGAAATAACTGTGTTGTCCACGTCTCATTGTTACTGGTACTTGCTTTGAGCGTCTCTTTGACTGCTTGTCCGTTTCATAGTTTTTATCTTTATTTAGCCATCTAAATTTATGCATATTCTCTTTTATTGGTTTCTGCTAATTATATTTGTCCGCCTCTTTTCTTTTACTGCAGAAATTAGTCCGTGCAGTAGGCCTTTTTGCTGGCTCCATCATTGTGATGCGCCAGTATGGCGATCTAATGGCCATATGAAAGCGGATGATGGTTTTCTATCACCCAGTGTTCCAGTTAATTTAGGAACGGTTGGTTCTGCATTTTTTCGCTCTTCATTTGACTGAATGAAACACGTTGCTACAAAGTGAAACTTGCTAGAACGAGTTTTCCATGTTCGGATTTTAGTTTTTGGTGAAAATACTTTCATTAGTCATGTAATTTTTGTGGTTTTGTTATGATAATTTCAAAAAATGTTTCTCATACACCCCATGATTTTTAAAGACTTTTAACAAAAGATTTTTTTTTAATACATATTTTGTCCTTATAATATTCATTTTCTTCTTCCTTCCTACGAACTTTAGAACCATGATATAAAAGTTTATTATTTTTTCTTCCACCCATTATATTTGTTTTCTTTTCCTTTTTTTTTTCTCTCTCTTTTTTATTGTTTTTCTTTATTTTCTATGAAAAAAGATTAAATTGTAATTAAAGATTCTTATAATATTTTCTTTTTCTTTTCCTTTTCTTCATCCAATATTTTATGCGAAAGATCAAATTGTAATTAAATCTTAAATAAATAAATAAAGACTATTTGTAATTAAATGTTAAATACATTAAATTATTATTTATTTTTCGAAGGTATGAACACGGGATAGTTCTTATTTTCTTTAGCAAAAGTTGCTTGAAATATTATAAATATTAAGGTGAATTAAAATATTTTTATTACATGGTGAAGGTAATTATGATCGATCCTCCATTTCGGATGTGGGAATTCAAGTGAAATTTATTTTAAATGAAATTCTTCGAAAACCATATGTATTCTATAAAAGTATATAGAAGTTCTAAAATGAAAGTATGTAGAAATTTAAGGAAGTCTTTAATTAATTCTACACAAATTTATAAAGTTTTATGGAATCTACAAAAGTCATTTAAAAAAGTCTATAAAAGGCTTCAAAGCTCAATTTAATGCACAATCCTTAATTCTTTTTATTACACGCAAGAGGAGAATGTTGATCAATTCTCCACCTTTTATGTGAGAATTCAAGTCAATTCTATTTTAAAAATCATATGAGTTTTTACAAAAGAGCATTTGATTGCGAGTATGGAACTTGCATAGTAGAAAAATAAATTTTAAACAATTCAATTGTCTAGAACTTATTTGTATGAAAATTATTAATTAAATATATTTGTTTAATTTGATTTTCAACCTACAAAATATTATGTTTGTCCATTTTTTTTACACGGGATAAGAGAGGGGATAGATATGATGAAAAAAAATAGTAAATTACATGAAAAATAAAAACCATCTCCCTTCAAGAAAATATTTTCCCTGTTTTCATGAAAAATATGGTCACGTGACCAAATGTACGAAAAAAAAAAACCGTGTAAAAATTTATCAATCAAACAGTACAAAAATAGAAAATTACGTGAAAATTTTCATTTTCCATAAAAAATATTGATAATCAAATGCACCCTAAAAGTTTTAAAATAAAAGTCTATAAAAGTTTTCGAAAAACTTACATTAATCCCATACAAATATATAAATCTCCGTGAAATCTACGAAAGTATCACTTAAAAAATGTTTTTAAAAGTCTTTAAAAGTTTATATTAAATATATCCTCATATAATAATAATAATAAAAATAAAAATAAAAGAAAGAAAAATTAGAAAATTTTATCAAAATAGCCGTATGTTAATGACTGTGGTGAAAATAACCTTGTTTAAAAGATATTCTTTAATGATATAAAAATGTTTCAAATTTCAATAAGATTAGAGTAAGTAAAATTTTTCAAGTACTCTGATCAGATTAATTAGTTATTTTAGCTATTAATAATGATCTCATAATTTTACAATATTATTATTATTATTCTCAAAAATTTAAATGTGGATCACTAACAATAGAAATCTGATCCAGCTAGAATATTTATATAAAAAGATTGTAACTTATGTTAAATTTATTCATTATGTTAAATTAAAATATTGCAAATTTTATTTTTTTTAAAAAAAATACATCAGTTAAGAGCCTGTTTGGTAGAAATTAAAATCGGATTAAAATTAAAAAATTAGCAGTTATTTTTAGACTTTTATTAAACGGGTAAGATCCAATAACGACCGTAGTTTCAATTTTAATTGTTACCAAACAGGCTTTGACTTTAAAATGCAAATGTGAGATAAATAATATTATTTAAAAGCAAATTTTTTAAGCTCAGCACAAATTTACGGTCCCAGTAGTCTCGTTTCGTCAGGTAACTTGACAATATTCTCTAAAATCTGTTATAATTTGAATATTCCTAGAAATTGCAGAAAGTGGTGAATTCTGAAGAGCACCGAAGAGGAAGAGGGGCCTGGACTAATGGCTTCACTGAGTGAGTATCTTAACACATATATAGATTCTTTAATCGATTCATCTTTCTTGTAATATATATATATATAGGCATGATTTAGTGCGTTTTCCTTTTGTTCTGGCGCGTGCACGCTTAGAAATGCTATATATATTTATTTCTGTAATTTGTTTCTAGTTTGTCAGTTGGATAATTTTTTTACACTGATCGTGTGTTTTTGAGTGATCAATTTTGTGAATTCTGGGTAATTTGTTTCTATACGCTGGCATCTATATCAAAAAGTTTGAAGGTTGAGAATGTTGGTTGATTTTGTTACAAGAATGTGGTTAAAGGTCTAGAAAAACACCCATGAGTGCCTGCAGAGATACCAGAATTTAATTACTTTTTATCTGTGGTAGTTGAATCTAGTAGAGGATAATCATTAAACTTCATTTATTCATTTGATTTTTAAATTAATCTCACCTGGTGATTGGCTCATAATTGTTACAACTGCTAATGCTGATTTTTAGTTTTTAAGGATATTGTTTTCTAGATAGCAAGTACTGCAAAATGCTGGTAAATGTAAAGAAATACGTTGGTATGTAATGCATTCATCAATGCCCAAACATTTATCTTTTCAGGTATTGTTGTCCCTTTCATTTTTCTGGTGCTTGTTGATTGGTGCTCTGCAAGACCTCTATACCCACTCCCTAGCAGGAGAAACGATAGAAATAGAAGGCCCATGCAAACATTTCGTCCATATAACCTTGCTCATCGAGGTTCAAATGGAGAAATTCCTGAAGAAAGTGCTGCTGCATACATGGTATGTTTATACGATGGCTAATCTCTTACTCCTTAATACTTCTTATTATTACCAAATAAATGTTCCGAGATTTTATGTTCTAAGCAACAAACAGATTTGCATATGTTGCTGTTTGGAATATTATTTCACTAAACAGCCTAAACACCATGGTTTATCAACAGTTAATACATGTTTGGACAGTCATATAGAAAGATAAAATGCACAAATTAAATAGTAAAAAAAAAATTATAAATTCAATTCACAATGGCACAAAGTTAAGTATTTAAAAGTACAAAACTTGATACCGATATGGGAAATGAAGTAAGTTCTTTCCATTCATAACTTTGTGTTCAATATGTACATGAACTTTGATATTCTTGCAGAAAGCTATTGAAGAAGGTGCTGATTTTATAGAAGCAGATATTTTGGCCACCAAAGATGGTGTTCTTATATGCTCACACGACGTGAACCTTGATGACACTACTGATATAGATGATCACAAAGAGTTTGCCGACAGAAAGAGAACCTACGAGGTTCAAGCGGTCAACATTACTGGCTACTTCACTGGTATGGACAATGGGTAAATGTAATTGATTGTAGTGTTTGTGTTAAAGCGGATTGTTTGCATTTAAACAATCCGTTCATGTTTGCTAGCAGTAATTTAAATTATGTTAACGTTTATTTAATTTTTACACTGCGGCTCATTATTTTGCTGCTATATTCAACTAAATGTGTTTGTGTGCATTGAGTTTGAGTATTCAGCATTATTTAAAGTAATATCTCATTCCTTTTTTAAATTGTCGATGTTCTCCACGAGTATAATACTACTAAAGCTATTGGTAAATTTGTTCTGTTATCACATGCAGTTGACTTCACACTAGAAGAGCTAAAGTCATTGCGCTTGAAGCAGAGATACCCTTTCCGGGATCAGCAATATAATGGTCAGACTCTGATATCTGTTGCTTCTCTTACTGATGAATTTACCTACCAAGTTGACGTGTAATTCTACGTAATTCAATTTTGGCTAATATCTTGTAAATTGGGGTGTCATCTTCCTTGTTGTAGCTAGTGTGCTGGGCAGCATTAAGCATTTCTTAAGCATCTGCAGTTCTGCTTGACTGGTAGAAGGGAACGAGCTTTTGTCATAAAAAATTTTGTGCTTAAAGCCTACCCAAACTTTCAACATCTTGATAAAAAAACGTTTAACTATTTTAATACAGATTGACTTGAATTAAAAGAGAGAAAAGCCTACCCAATTTGATTTTTACAATGCATTTTCATTTATTGTGTATGTTGCTTTTCTTTATACCTATCCGATACTCCATCAGTGAAAACTTCTTTTTGATCATATTATTCAGACTAATATGACCATGAAGGATTCTGTCAAGTGACTTAGTGCTTGTCTGGATAAAATTATAGTGAAAAGAAGTAGTGGGTCTCACGAAATGTATGGATAATAAGTGGGTACTAGTCGTTAATGTGTGGTTAAAATTAATATTCGACTTCAAATTATTACGAGATTATAATTTTATCCAAACCACCACTTAAGCAAATTGACTGGTAGATTGCTCGAGCATTTCTTCAAATATAGATCGTTAGAAGCTCTGAAAGCATATATTTTGTTGGTCGCAAGACACGTTTGAAGCAAATTGTCAAAATCTCCTAAATCATATTCAGATTGAGGTATGAAATCTTCCTATCCTTCTATGCTATTAAAAAGTTTTAGTTCCTACATATTTCCTCCACGAGCTCTCTTCCCGCGTAGATACCGTTTAAGAAGTGCTCGAGTTTGGCATTTTTACCAGGAAAATCATTGAATCCTATCAACTCACTCGCTCTCTAACTACACTGAATCAGTTAATGTACTTGATTTGATAGCATGAATTCCCATTTTGCTTCGATTCATGTCTGCTAGTTTTAGAATTTTGCATACTTAAAACAGCATTTTCATCGAAGAAGGTCAGTGGTACAGTCTTGTACATCTGAACTTTCAGCCATTCAAATTGCTATATTTTGCTGAAGATCAATGCTATTTGTTAAAAATTACAAAGATGGCAGAGATCCTTTCTATTCCACTTTTGGGAAGCCTAGAAGTCAGCACAATCTGAGTTTGGAATGCACCCAGAGAACATCTTATTTGCAGGAAGAAATAATCTGGAGATTCTTAATATATATTTCGAAAATGGAAGGTAACTTTTGAAGTTTAATTCGAACTTTTGAGAACCTCTCAGAAAATGAGGTTACGAGATGGAGGGTAGACCGAAACCTATTGTAGTGGATAAGGATTTAGTTGATTTGGATCTTCTAATGATGTAGCAATGATCCGAACTGTGGCAAAAACAGATTCATATAGCTGACCCCAAATTTATTATGGATAAAGATAAGTTTGTTGTTGTCATTGTCTCATGTTTCACCCATTAATTCCTACATTACATTCAACTGGGGTGAGCTGGGTTTGTAATAGCTTCTGCAAACTTGCTTGCAGCCTTGAAATCAAAATTACAATCTGACCTCTCCACAGATTGAGTTTGAAAAAGATGATTTTTCTCCTTGCATTTCTCAAGTCAATATGCACTAGACATGTAACTGTAATTGTAGTTCCTTTGTGTTTGCTTAAAAAATATGAAAGTTTATACATGTATATTTATTTTAATTATTTTGAGCAGGAATGTATTCTATTATTACTTTTGAAGAGTTCATTTCAATTGCATTGGATGCCACCAGAGTTGTTGGAATATATCCAGAGATTAAAAATCCAGTATTCATCAATCAACGCGTAAGATACTTGGACCCAAAATGGTATCGTATAAAATATTTGCTACCTGATGTACATTCATATTGGTTCTTCTACAGGTAAAATGGTTAGGCGGTAAGAAATATGAGGACAAGTTTGTGGAGACACTCAAGAAATATGGATACAGAGGTTCTTATATGTCGAAGGAGTGGTTGAAACAGCCTGCTTTTATTCAGTCGTTCGCCCCTACATCTCTTATCTACATATCAAACCAAACAAACATACCCAAGGTTTTCCTAATTGATGATGTCAATATCCCAACCCAGGACACAAATCAGGTTTCTCATTTTTTTCTGGTGACAAATCTCCATGAAAATTTGTCAAAATGCTATTAGCCCGAAATAAAATCATAAATACTAGTCAACGATATGCCCAATCAGCTTTAGAATCATAATATACAAATTGTTAGGGAAAAGGAAAAACTCTATAGTAACTAATATGGAACTGAGAGAGAATTTCTAATGTTAAGTTTAGCATATCAGATTTTGAAAATGGACAAGTATGTGAGATAGTCAATAACTAGTGATTGAAATAAGAGCCTCTTTTTTTATTATATCAGTTGTTTACTAAAAGCTTGGTTTAATTTTGGGTTAGTTGTGAAAATTAATGTGTTTCATTTTTAATTTTGCTGTATTAATTTTTTTTCCCCATGGACTTCTTGTCATTAACTGGAACAATCTGATTTCGCCTCACTAACTTCTTTACTTTCTGTTGTCATTGCATGTAAAACCACTTCTTAATTTTAGTTTCATGAAGACATTATAACCTAGATGAACTTTGCTGTCTGATCAGTCACCTTATATACATTAAGAATTAAATGGTGGTTTCAAGTCTTTTTTGTTGATGAGACTAATTTTACAGTGATCAGCTGGTTCAGCTGATGTCGAATCATTCTATGCGTGTCACTGAAATCTTTAAATTTGATCTAACCTTAGTGTTCAAATCTCTGATCGTTTGTAAATTTATATGCTCTGATGCTAAGCTTTATGTGAATATTTGTGTCAGTCGTATCAGGAGATAACATCAGACAAATATCTCGACTTCATAAAGGAATATGTTGTGGGAATTGGACCTTGGAAAGATAACTTGGTTCCTGTATCGGGAAATTATTTAGAAACGCCTTCAGATCTTGTGGCAAGAGCACATGTTCATAACCTTCAGGTATGCGTCGTTGCTAAACTATCTTTTCGATAGAGATTACTCTAGGTACTGGGGCTGTCTGAAGTTTCTTTTCTGAAGATATTGTACGGTTATGCATTAATTAAGCATATGACTATCATTGTAGTTTGGAACTATTGGCATGAGGATGTGCTACTCTTTGAACACCAAGTGACAAACTGAATCTACTCGTCCTCTATATTGCGAGACTTTAAAATGTGGGAGTTTCTCTAAGAAGTCAATTGACCTTCACATAACATAAATAGCTCACTTTTGCTCTTTGCACCACTTCGCATATCTTATTGACTTAAGCCCCTAGTTACAATTTCTTGAAATTTTGTGATAGCATGAGAAGAAGCATCATTTGCATTATTCAATAAGGGGCTAGTCTGAAAAGAAATTCTTACCATATTTCTAACTGGAGCACCATCAAAACCCTGGATTTTTTAGGTCTCCACCTAGCCCCAGTGGGGTGTTAGGGATTCTGCTTTTTAAGTATTGAATGTAAATATTGAATATTTGTGCTCGCGGAAACTATCAATGCAATGCAAGTATGTTATTTACTGATCAAATAGCCTTCGTAGATGAGACTAGGAGGGATAACCCACAAGTTCGAGGTCGGATCCAAATTTTAGGTTCAATAAACTAAGTTTGAGCACATTGATTGTAGGAGCAGCGATCATAGTGGAATTAGTATAGAGGATCATGTTGACTCTAGGAGTGATTGTTTCACTCGCACCACAGAAGATTTGAAGAGTATGTAATGCAGAACAAGTGTTAAAGTGGTTTGATAGCGATATCTCGTCAGTTAAAAATGCATTATATAAACATTTAATGCTCTATGATTTTGAGCGTTTAAAATTTACAGATAGGGAAACTTGTGTTTTTTTCCCAAATCTTCGAGCTTTTATATTCTTTTATTTCATTCTGAATGAATGTGCTAGGATCTTCAATTGTCCCGGCGTGTCATTTCAGGTGCATCCATACACTTTCCGGAATGAGAACCAGTTCTTACACCTCAACTTCAGCGAAGATCCATATAAAGAATATGATTACTGGATAAACAAAGTCGGGGTTGATGGTCTTTTTACAGACTTCGCGGGCAGCCTTCACCAGTTTCAAGAATGGACTAACCCATTGTCATCTGGAGAAGAAGATGCACATAAACTACTTGACAAAATTGCATCAATGATTTCGAAGTTCATATACGCTTAGCAGAGTTCTTTTTTCGACTTTTAACAGTTGTTTAGATGGCAGAAGGCATGTTTTTTTTTCTTTACTTTTTCTTATTGATTAAAATCAGATTGGGGAGTGGAATAACCAAAGATGAGATTGCAGCAGTGCCTGGAGATGTGCAATTTGTTGAAGAAATTAGGCCTTGATTTTAAGATTTACGTTCGAAAAAATAAAAATTGAAACTTTAGTCTCTTGATTTGTTCCATTTATTTCCTAACTATCCGTCCACCATACTCCATTTCTTACTAGTGTCAAAAATGCGTTCATGAACATGCACAAACCCTCTGATGCATACTCAATTCATTTCCTTGAACCATTCTACCAAAAGCCACCAGATCCATTCATTGGAATAGCTTAATATCATTCTCATTCGTAGTCCTTTCATGTCACACAATACACTCTTCGTGTCCGACAAATCCTTCTAGATACCAACCATTATGCTTGCAATCTTTTTTTTTTTTAAAAAAAAAAAACAATGTTATGAGCGGATAACAGTCCGAGTTCAATTGCAATAATTACATGAAAATAATGATCCCACTGACAAAATACCCAAAGTGTAATGAATAATTCCAAGTATTAAAAAACCTGAACCGACCCCCACACTTGATTGTCATCCGTTAGAACTACACCTAATTCATGCTTAAGATGTAACCATGAAAGCTAAACCTTTCACAAATTCCAATTACAATCCACTTCGTAATGTGAAGCCCCTAATGCCAAGAAAAGTAAACTAACCTAGAGAGGACTTTGAAGTCTTCCAGTCGCATGGATTTGAAAAAGATTTAAGCGAGCTTCATGCAATTTTACTGCCAAAATTATCATATTTTGACCATTAGGATCAAATTACGGCTAGTTTCCTGGAGACCGAGTAACCAAATGAATAAGAATACTAAATTTCAGCATCAAATTCAAAGATGAAACAACATGCTGTCAAATAATTCAGCTAATATTTTAGTAAAATTGGTCTGCTGGATGTAAACTTGCATAACAAAACAAATAAAAGACATTTCAGTTTCCTTGAAAGCACGCCTAGAAAAGAGAGGTTCCCTTTCCTTTCTTGTCTCCACCAATCTCAAAATGCTTGCACCTCTGCAAGACCAATGATGACAATAAAATTGTTTAAGTATTCCATGACGATAGATGATAATACACGATGTAAATCTAAAAAACCAACCTTAATTGGATGCTGGGATACATGCTTGCAGCCCTGGCATTGCAACCTTAGCACAATCTTCTTTGTTGTTTTTGCCTGGCGCAGAAAAACGAGAATAAAACATCAGTTTACTAAAAAATTTGGACTAAATATCTACTGGCAAAATAACAACAAAGAGACATGAATCAGTTTTAAAAAAATCTCTTTATTAGGTTGTTGTAATCTCCTTTATTTAAATTGTGTTGGTGATGGTATTTGTAGTCTCCTCGTTGAAATAATTTCGGGGGTAATCAAGATTATTAGTATGCAATCAGTATTTACCTTCTTGTGAAAGACAGGCTTGGTCTGTCCACCATAACCTGACTGCTTGCGATCATAACGACGTTTCCCTTGCGCAGCTAAACTGTCTTTACCCTTCTTGTATTGTGTAACCTTGTGCAAGGTGTGCTTTTTACACTCCTTGGATTTGCAGTAGGTCTTCTTTGTCTTTGGAACGTTCACCTGGTAAACCAGTTCAGAATTAACAACTTAAGATGCCAAAAACATGAAACAACATGTCAGGTAAAAACTTAATGATCAGCAGAGATACTGAATTGAATGAAAAACAATAACCTTTTTGCATCAAACTGCCCAGAAAGTAGAAAAAAAAAGCGTGCAAAGTTACCTAAAATCTTTAAGACATTTTCAGAATGGCCATCTAAAATATACTGGAAAAACGAGGTTGACGCGACTGGAGGCTAAGTTAAGGGATCTTTAAAACATGGAAAGTAGTAATTTGAGGAAAAAACCACAAGGCAATCTGGAAATATCTTTATTAGGTTGACAATAATTCTAGCGATTAGGTCAAGAACAAATGATTGTGGTTTGAAGAAGTAACCTTAAAACACGGCACCAGACAGCATAAGAAAATGCCACCTTGGCTAACAACTATGAACTTGCTAATTTGTTCTAAATTCATCAAAAATTGGCCGTCCACATATTCACAAGGACAACAATTGAACTCCCATAGGATAAACAAGCAGGACTGAATCTAAATTCCATAGTACGAACAGACTATAAATGTGAGGGGGTTGAATATAAGTTCCACAGTACAAACATGACGTCTGTGAAGGGTCCATTGTCAACAAAATAGCATAAAAGGAACAAGAAGCTCGGTAGCAAGATATTACAGTAGGCGAATATCCATTAAAAAACTTACGGGGGAGAAAAAATCGTTTTGTTCTTTCGGTTCACAGCTTTCACAAGAAAGTTACTTTTTTTCTTTTTCTCAAGGTTTTTCCAGGCTACAAAATGTGCAAAATGAGCCACTTCCATTCACACTGGCTACACAGCGAAAAGTAATTCCACTCCACTGAAATTTTTTTACTTCAAACTTCTCTCGTATCGCAACATGCATAACACATAATAGCACGAACAATCTATTACTACGTAGCCCATTTAATCATATTTCATATCTTTGTAATAAATCAAAAAATCGAAGCCGATATCAAAATAATCAAACGGAAACAGGAAATAGGTAATCCAGCAGTGGAGGAAAGCATAAGAAGGCTAAAATTACCATTGTTGCGGTAGAGAGCAACGATTAAGTTGAAACACAGATGCGCAAAATTCCGTCTTGGTAACCCTAGCTTTAGAAAGCCGCTGTTATTTATAACGAGATTGGGGTTCGCAAAAAAATTCAGGCGGTTGTGTATTATGGGCCACTGTACAAATGAGGACGTAGCTTTTAGACATTTTACACAAATAGCATTGAGTAGTTCCGTATATTCTCGAGACTACATGTCCTTATTTCTCTATTATTCTTCAATTTTTTTTCTTTTTCTTTTTTAATTTTTCTAAAACTCATTCTTAATTATACGTTCTCACAGTAAAGTATTTTGCACGTCAGCACGTATATATATATATAAAAAAAAAAAAAAATTCTAATCACATTTTTCAAAAAATCATTATCACAAAACTCACTTCCCCCATAACCTCTTTTTAATGGGCATGTTAGGCTGAAAATCAATCCAAAACAATTATACGGAAACAAATTGGATCGAAAAAAACGAAAAACTCATGAATCGAGTTCATACCTACGGCCAATCATGTTGTTTTATAAGCTCTTCTTTTTGTTCCAATTAATGACACTTCTTAGTTCTTAACGTTCTAAAATTGACAGTATATATATTGTATTTCAGTGGTGTTTGAGCTTAAAGACCAAACCATTTTTTATAGCCAAGCTCCCATCAAGCCATGACTTTAATTACCTTTCAATCAATGATTCCATAAATACTGACTTAAAGTTTTATAAATATTGAAATTGAAGAGTGAATGTTGGACCATCAATTGCCCATGAAGAAATTGAAACAAGAAGAAACAGATCTTACATTCTCCCATTTGGTCATACATTCAACCTAATGTTTCAACTTAATCCCATTGATTGCCCTTCTTAAGAAATAAATACATGAATTATGGTGATGAGTTCTCTAATAACGAGTATTATCTTTCGTGTATTACAATGTGTTTAGTTTCTCAAAAATTATTCTTTCTGTAGTAACATTACTTAATGAAAAGACCACGTGTCTTATCTTTGGTCCTATATAAACATATATTTTCTCAAATAAATTAACGTGCACGTGAATATGAAAAAATATCACAACAAATACGAGTTTTATACAAAATTGTATATACCTTTACATGGTGGAATTAAGTCCAATTTTCTCTACATAATCCTTGAATTGCAATGGTGGCATGCATTTAGTCAAATGATCAACGATCATCAATTCAGTGCTTACATGTTCAATGACCACTTTCTTTTCTTTAATATGTTTCCTTACGACTAAATATTTAATATCGATATGTTTACTTGGACTACCACTTTTGTTGTTCTTAACCATAAAGATGACAATCGAATTGTCAGAGAAATTCCCAATGGCCTAGAATAGAATCCGTAACTCTAAACTCGGACGTGAAACTCTAGATCCATACACCATGCGAAATAGCCTCAAAACAGGAAACGAACTCGGCTTCCATAGTGGATGTAACAATCAAGGTTTGCTTGGCACTCCTCCATGATACAGCTCCACCAACCATCAAATATACCCCAATGTTGATTTACATGAATCAACACAGTCTGCAAAGTCTGAATCTGAGAATCCAATCACTTCTAAATTATCTGTCTGATTATACATAAGCATGTAATTCTTGGTTCCTTAAAGGTGCCTCATTACTTACTTTGCTGCTCTCCAGTGGTCCATACCTGAATTACTCTGATATCGTCCCAACATTCCTATAAGAAATGCAGTGTCAGACCTTGTGCACACATGAGTATACATTAGGTTCCAATGGCATAAACATATGATATGTTCTTCATTTGTTCCCTTTCTAGATCATTTTTTGGGCATTGATTCAAATTTAACCCATCACCCCTTCACAATAGGAGCTACATTTGGAGAACAGTCCTTCACCCAGAATTTCTCTAAAATTTTGTTAATATAAGTTTCCTAAGACAAACCTAAAATGTCTCGTAATCTATCTCAATGAATCTTAATGCCAATGATATAAGATGCACCGCCTATATCCTTCATATCGAAATGTTTAGAGAGAAATTGTTTCACCTCATGCGGCAAATTTTTATAATTGGTTGCAAGTAAAATACAATCTACATATAAAAACAAGAGAACAAATCTTACTCTCACTAACCTTCTGGTACATTGGTCCGTGAGATTTTTAACAAATCAAAATGAAGAAATTACTCGAGTAAATTTAAAATATCATTGACGGGACGCTTGTTTTAGACCGTATATAGATTTTTTAAGCTTACAAACCAAGTGCTCACCATTTTTAGAGGAGAATCCTTTAGGTTATTTCATATAGACCTCTTTCTCTAAATTTTCATTAAGAAATGCATTTTTCACATTCATTTGTTGCTGCTCAAGGTCAAAATGAACTACTAATGCCAAAATAATGCGTAGGATTTCTTCTTAAATATCATAGAGAAGGTCTTCGTGTAATCGATTCCCTCCTTTTAAGTGAATCACATACCCACAAGTTTCACCTTGTATCTCTCAATATTGCATATTGAGATTTCCTTAGCCTTAAAGACACATTTACAACTAATAGCTTTGGCACCACCATGCAACTCAGTAAGATCCCAAACTCCATTACTCTTCATGGAACTCATTTCTTATTTTATGGTATTGTACCATAAATATGATTATTTGTAATTCATGGCTTGTGAAAATGACTAGAGATGATTTTCGACTGCAATACTGTAGTCATGTTTTTGTAGGTACACTTCATAATAACTAGGAATCGATGACCTTTTTGTTTTAATAAATCTTCTTAATGTCGTGCCATCACCTTCCTCAGAAGCTTGTGGTTCAACTGTATGTTCAGGAAGTTTTTGTAATTCCTGAATTACATGATCTACCTGAATGTTGTCAATAGCTTGTGGAATTTCAAGGATTGATTGTAATATGACTAATATGTAACCTGAGGTGCAAGGTTGAGCTTCTAAATGATTGTGCTCGAACTTTGTTCCCGATTTAATCGCTCCTACTAATTAAGTCATTCTCAAGAAACTTAGCGTTTTTTTTATTTCACAATCCTAATGATGTGAGATAGACATAAAATCTATATCCTTTAGACCTTTCGGCATATCTAATAAAATATTCATTAATGGTATCTGGGTCCAATTTCTTCTCTTGTGGATTATAGATCCTCGCCTCAAACGCGCATATGTTGCAAACTTGGTTTCCAACCTTTCAATAATTTAAATGACATCTTTGAGACAACCTTAGTTGGAACTCAATTTAATATATACACCGTTGTCTTAAGCGCTTCAGTCCACAATGATTTAGGAGTTAATTATAACCACACATTTCATCGAAGTTACAATTTTTATCAACTATTCAACCACACATTTTATTAACTTTTATCAAAATCTACTAAAAATACAACTTTCAACCATATAGGCACACTCTGGAGTTGAATTTTGACTCCATTGTTTACTATTAATTTACAAAAACACAACTATTTTAAAGTATTTGATCGTCTATGCACATTATTGGACTTTGCTTTAAGGCAAGATTGTAAATCGATTTAATACTTTGCTAAAAATCCGTAATGACAGAGGGAAGCTTGTGCAATAACGTATAAATAGGGAAACAAACCAACAAATTATTGCAAACGTGACTAAAGTACACAGACCAAAATGCCAAAAGACAAGAATAATAAAATGTAAAATGTGGACACACTTAGGCATCCAACAAATAATGAAATACATCGTAAAAACATGGCTGCTCACTAATCCAATGAATTAATCAAGTGCTTAAAATCGAACACCAGCCAATCAGCTTTAGCTGCAACACCCTCCCTAAGTTGAACTCCCCCGTAGCATATAAACAAGTCAGCACCTCCCGGCTGACGAGCCTATGATAAGAAAAAGAATGTTTGTATTAGTGTAAAACTCTTTGTTACCAAGTCATATCCGACGAAAATAACCATGGCGGAGGGCCTATTTGGCAGGCTTCTGTATTTACTTCTGTTTCTTGAAAAACTCTCAGAAAAAGCTACCTTAATTGGTGTTCGAAAATTAATTCCTTAAAGAGTTTCTTCTTCTAGAAGAGTTTTTAGAGAAAGCCACGCGACTTCCTCTTAAATTTCTTCTAACTAGAAGAAGTACTTTTATAAAATTAACCAAATTGGTTCAAAAGCAGCTTTTGGGTTTCAAAACTCCTTTTAGCTTCTCACAAGCCATGCCAAATGGGCCCAAAAAGAAGCCAATGCTGTTTCTCACCTCAAGATCAGTTGCACCATCTCCAATCATGACCATGTACTTGTATCCTTGAGCCTGGAAAAATGAAGGAATGAGCTAAAGTTTTTACATTTGGGACACATCTTATGGAACGAGGATAGAACAAGCAGACATTTAACTTGCCTTCCTTATCAGTTGAACTGCGGTTGCTTTCCCTCTGCTTCTTGAGGTTGGCTCCTCAGTATCAAATCCCAAGAACTCCCCAGAGCTTCCAAATAAAAGTTGATTGGCGTATATGTTTTCAAGTGGTATACCAAGGATTGATGCCACGGGCTACAAAGAATTATTCAAAACTATTAGGCCTCCAATATTACATATCTCCTCCAACTTTCTGGCATGATTTACAAAATATTAATATGATAAGTATAGTTTTAAAAAGTTCTGTATTGCATAATACTAGATCATGGTTTGCAATTCCTCAACATGATTAGTGTTTGGCTAAGTTTTAAAAAAAAGTGAAGGTTACTTTTTAATCCATGATCTAATATTATGCTGAACAATTTTTAAACGATGATCTAGACAGTGAGAATGCAGCGATAACAACTGGATGGAGAGGAGTAATTCCTGTAACTACTTATCAAAGAAAAAGGTTGCAAGGGATAATAATCCTCTGTTGCCGAATGACATTATATGTCGACAAGTTTCTTAACATTTTCAAACCAATATGAACAAAATATTGTAGTGTAGAAAAAAACAGGAAAAAATCGCCTAATACGATTTCCCAGAGCACAAAACAGACAATTAATCTCAAATAAGTCGCCCATTCAAAAGTAAAGCAACATACGTTTATCATTTGACGAAAGCCTCCAGAGATCAGATACACATGTGTATTCTTATCCTTCAACTTCTTAACCAATGTGTCAATTCCAGGAGAAATTCTGCATAATGAAAGAAAATAAGATGACCATGGACACAAAAAATAGTAAATAATACATAGGACTACACATGCTTATCATTCCCTCTAAGAGGGGAGGGGTAAGCCAAGGAGCCACACGATATCAAAAGACGTTTTCTTAGTAAATTAGTTAAAATTTACATTACATATATTACGCCCATGTTTGGTACACATTAAAATTTTCATTCTCATTATTCTACTCATGTTTAACCACACATTCTTCAATAAAATAATATTTTTCATCTCATCAATAATTTTTCATTCTTTTTCAACCACACATTCTCCATCAATCTACTATTCTAGAATACATTCTTCCAAAATAATGTGGCTCAAACACACCCTACAATTTACTACATTTACATATATTTCTAAACACTGCTTGAAATGCATCTCAAATAAGATTTTTCATCTCAGTATTTACAATTTGACTCGCTTTCATCTGACAATAATAATTTGCATATTAGATTATGACTTTTTCTTAAAAAATATTTTTTCCCTCTGGTTCTCTTTTTCAGACAGTCAGGTGAGGGATGGGCCAAGAAGAAGGATTTCAGCACAAGTAGAATCCTAACATGGAGTGGAGGAAGAATTGAAATTCTTGAAAACGAGAAAAATTAGAGAACTCGAAAGTTTGCAAAATAATTTGATTATGACCAATGCAACTAAAATCCTAAAAGTAGTCAAAGAAACAATTCTAATCTAATAAATTTAGTAAATTTCACACGAGTTGATTTATCTATCATTTAAATATTTGTCTTCCATGAATTCAAACAGGTAATAAAGGAATACGACATATCTCATTTGTCAGGAATTATGTTGATGACGTCCTTTAAAATCTTGACAAATAAGGTGATACTTAATTATATGTTAATGTTTCTTGTCCAAAATACCCTCAGGATGTTTCCAAAACAAAACAAAAAATGGCTAAAACTTGTTTTGTTACCAACAAAGATTTGTACCTTGGAGGCCTCTTCTCAAGGAAATCGTGCACCTGGGAGAGCGAAGGGTTGAAAAGAGATAATCTGGCAGCCAAAGCTTCCTCAAAAGGAATGGAGCCACTCATTGCCCTAGCAAAGCCAACACACTAATATTAAACAAGAATTCTTAGTAACAAGAACAACCATATAACTGTACTAAACAAAATATCAATAGACCTAGCAGTCCACTCTGCAACTGCCTTTCCAGCTCCACAATACTCTGCAAGTTCATCAATGCCCTCATCCAAGCACACTGTACTATCCACATCAAAGCATACAGCATCGGCATTTCTCCATATCTCAAGGACATCTTACAAAATGAAAGAAGCATCCTATCAGCAACACAAGCATGATAGAATTCCACCGTAATAAATTTTACATCAAAATTGTTCCAGATATGAACACTAGTGTTGTTATCAAACATTAATCAAACCGATCTAAGTCTATGACACATTTAAATCCAAAAGCAAATCTACTGTACTTAGTCTGCATAGTTGCAATAGCGTGATATAATGCCGTTATCTCTCATAGCTGTAAAAACACCTTCTACAAAAGGGTTACTGAAAATATAGATAAATTATAGATTGCATTGCATTTTTAACCTTTGGATGCTAATGTGTTGTCAAAATTGTCCACTGCTGATGCCTCTAGTGGCTGTACTGAACCAGCTATTGAATTGAACGATTTGGGATTATTCATAATTCCAACTGGGCCAACAAACTCTCTTTTCAAAACTCTTGGAGTGAATGCAGGAACAAAATTAGAGTTTTGCTGCTTGTAATGACAAGAAAGCATTGGGTTGATCTTTACCCGAGCACTCATCAATAGCTCCATCGAAATCAACTAATAGATAAAACTTGAAGACTTGTTGTAGGCCCAGAAAGTAATCGAAGAGCCTGAAGTTCTCGACTCTGAAAGAATGTTTTTATCTGTTTAACATATAATAAATAAGACTAATACAATAATCCATCAGCAAAATAGTTAGATTTACAGTGAACAAAAGTGACTGTAGCTACAATCTTAGATTATTATATATCACACACATGCAAGTGGATAGAATTTCTAATTATATGACACAGAATTATGCGAGTTTGAATGAATATTCAGTTATAGCAGGAAGTCGAGAAATAATATGAGTATTATGTATACGAGCAAGTAGTGCTCTTCAGAATAAGAAAACAGAACAGAAGGTTTCCCCGCCACTCGTCAGTCTCCAATTATAACCACCAAAACACACAATATAATGGTAAATACAACCCCTCCAAGTTGCAGGGAAAAAATATAAACTGAAAATAAAGTAATAGTGTAAATAAGAAGTAGCAATCAGGGATCAAAACACAGAGAGTTGATTGAAGCAATTTAAGAGTGTAACATGAATGCCCATTTTAATGAACATAACTATTTTGCTGGAATTCAATCAAAATCCTACAACCAAAAATTAGCGGAACTCATCTGGCTTCATTCATAGATTTTGCTTAACATGCCCACAAGTAAAATGATAAAACTGTGAATCATATCTATCAGAAACACCTACCCCAATTTATGTTCATTATATCATATTTTTGGTACATTATATTATCCTATGACTATTCTCCTCTACTTCTCTCTTATGAACCTTATTCCAATTTGAGTGATTAATTGAAATTGATGAGGTTGAGGCCAAAAACGTGGTGAACGTTGATGAGAATTTGACATTCAGGAAAATTATTGAAAAAGCTGATCGAGAATATTCAAAGAACGCTGATGATTTTAAGGGTTCTTCCACAAAGGCTACATTTTCTCTTCAGGTTTTCGTGAAAACTTACTCTCTCTTTGAATCCAAGTCTACAACTTTTTCATCATACCTGTGAATTTAGTATATGATTCATGATTTATTATTCCGCGAAAGGATTATGATCATGTCCTTAATTCTAATCAATGGTAAAAGGATAAATTTGGATAATCATTGGATGGGGGGTATTTTCAAATATTAGTGATTCTCAATAGCTCAATTCTTGCCAAACGAACGTATTGAAGAACTATCCATATCTTGTAGAAATGAAACAGAAATGACAAAGAAAATAAAAAATCTCACAAAGTTCCTATTTCATCTGTATGTATGTTTCCTTTCTGTATAGATCTCTACCTGCCCACCTCTCTGTTCTACGCTGTGAAAATATCCTCTCGCCTACTGCATTACCGTCCGATCTGGTTCTCTTCTACATGAGAAAAACTGCACTTTTATTCAGAAGAAATGTATCAGACATCAATAACAAAAATTTCGCCAAGAAAAGCGATAATTTGAGCTTCAGATTTTCATGAATTTTTCGCTGTAGGCAGAAATCGGATTTGGAATAGAGCCTGAAATTTGCGAATTGCTTTTATGCAGAATGAAGAGCTCACCAACCACAAGATGATAATATCTCATGTGCATACCATATTATGCCAAATTTACATTTTACCTACTCTCTTCTAATTATTGATAATAAAAATTGAAATCACGATTTTTATTTCATACTCCATATTACACTATAATTTAATTGTAATTAAGCTCATCGTTCTTTTTTCATATTATAGCAATTTTTTTTGGTTGAACTCTTTATCTTCAATTTTCCATTAATTAATACCTAATGTCCTTGATAATAATTTATATTAAAATATTTTATTTTCATACTTAAAAATGAGGGGGAAAAAACAATTTTTTGCACCTTTTATAAAACTGTTATCAAATACAAAATGTGTTAACTTAATAAAAAGTTTGTGGATAAAAATGACACGAAAAATTGTTAAAGACATAATGAGCAAAAATTAAGAATTAACTGCAATTAAAATGTGGTGTAAGAAATAAAACTGGTATTATGAATATACTTGTGTTAATTTACAATTTAAATACATATTCTAATTATTGATGATAAAATGTAAATTTACAAAATGTGGAATTCAAATTATAAATACATGACATCCTAAGCTGATCGAATATTTTGTAAGTTTTTCTATATTTTATTATTTGAAAGAACCAACCTCATGTACATGGGGAAAAAAACCCACAGAAAACACACAAATAGGTGGGGGTTCATTTTTTTGCAATATTTAATTCACATGGAGTCCACCCCCATGTGTTCATTTTTTGTCTGATTTTTTCTAAAATTGCACTATTGATCTCGAACCTAAGTCATGAGTGGGTCTCTAACCTATTTCACATTACGCCCAATTATTCAAATCTCCCCTGCGGTAACTTGCCTATCGGTAACTTTTAGACATTAGTGAAATTAAAAAGTGAAGTCTAACTTTATAAAATTAAATACACAATCGAGAATCGATTATGCAATTATGTTAAAAAGTTTAGAGACCAACCAGCTTCTTTTTAAGAGTTAAAATACTAATTTATTTTACCGAAGGCAACTAATTTAGAACCAATCGTGCAATTCTTTTTAACGCATTTTTTGCTATATTCATATTATATTACTCAAAATTAATATGATGAAAAGAAAACCATTTTTTTAATAAACAGACATTTTTAATGATCAAAGATGACAAAGAAATGGCGTATAAAAACTTTCGGTTCAATTTTTTTTTTTGTAAATATCAATTGTTACCCTTTTTGATGGGCCAATAATTGTACTAATCCACGCCTCTCTCCACGCTGTTGCCCTCGAGTCTTAGTTTGGGAAGCATGTGAGTTGGAATGTACTATCCTCCCGACTGACCAGTGAATGACGCGAGAGTCCCTACACCATACTTCCTGGTACCCCAAGGAGGTAGTCTTATTTATTTAGTAAAATAAATTTGAAATGTTTAATTAAAAAGTTGTAAAACCTTTAAAATATGTGGTTAATATTGATTTTTGACTTTAACTTATATTAAAATCTGATTTAAATCAATACCAAACAAAAACTTGTTAATAAGACTTTAGCGCCCATTCTCATTTCAAAATTTTAGTGAAATACAAATAATTTTTTATTTTTCACATAATGAATTGTGTGCAATAAATTTTTGAGTAATTTTATGTAACTTCACTAGGGTTACAGCCCTAATTTAAATGACATTAAATGATAAGCTATATAAAATGCAAAATTAAACGATTTATTTAATTTCACCTATTATTTAACGTCACTTACACTGAGATAGTAACTCCAGTAGAGCTAAATAGCATTACTCTAAAATTTTGAGGCGATGAGACAACCAAGCGAACAGTCAAGGCAGAGGTCCCAAAGAGGCCCAGACAACAGAGAGAGTCCATAAAACACGAATAAATCAGTTAATGCAGTAGGCATCAAAATATAAGTACATGAAACATTGAAATAGTTCAGAGAAATTATTCAACAGAGTGTCATCGCCAACATAATGCCGAGAACAGGAACGAGTAAACATGATTTTTTTCAAAAAGTTGGAATCATAAACACAAGATTTCCCCAAAAAGATTATTTGGGATGATTATTAATGAAGAAACCAAGAAAATCTACGATGCGTAACCAAAAAGTGCAATACAATTCGTTTCGTCGCCATCCAAGAGGGGCAGCAGAAGCTTTGTGGAATTAGCCCTGAAGTGCTGATGCTCCAGAAATAATCTCTATCAATTCTGTAGTAATGGATGCTTGACGGGTTCTGATAAAAAGTTAAAAGATGAATCAAAAGAATGTTAGCAAGGAGAGAGGGAAGTCTATTCTAAATTTGTTATATGATACAAAAATGTTAATATTATTTCTTTATTATCTTGGTGCGTGTTTGAATATACAGATAAGCAGGTAAACTATATGCATTGGTAGAGCATTTGTTAGGGGTTCTTGGGAAAATGTTGGACAAGACTAGACAATACAAGAGAAGAAGGATGCTAAAATCTTGTTTATTATAATGTCCCGTCATCCCATGCTGAATATCAAACTTGCACCGTGATTGTGAGGGTTAAGGGGGAACCTGTTATAAGTGAGTGTGAGGCGATCAAGCATGTCTCCAGCATTTCTGCTTGAGCTGTCCATGGCAGACATCCTAGCTCCTTGTTCGCTGCAAGCATTTTCTAGGACCGCATTGAACACAACCTGAAGAAAAGATTAAAAGCATTTCACTTTAGACAGAAAAATACAGTGCGGGTCGGAGATTCGTGGCCATTCCAATCAAAATATGATAATGAAGGTAGACCATACACAGGAAAACTGGAATTCTGTTAGATTCTGAAGTACTTCTGACTTCGTTTCGCCACCCTCAATTTCATAATTATCCAACTCTCCAAGTTTTCCCCCAGCTTCAGCTTCTCTCTCCACAACCTATATTAGCAAGAAATATAATTTAACATCCTAATAGAAAGCACTCATTAAAAGATTCTCTGTTGGTGCCATTGATGACCTCAGGAGATAATACAGTTGCTGCTGTTGGCACAAATGACACAACTGATTCGAACTTGTTGAATACAATCCTCAATGCGTCATACTCAACATTCTTTAAGATGTCATCTGCAAGCACAGAAACCTGCAATGCCAAAAACAGAACTAAAAGAGTTGAAACAGAAATATGCAACAGGACTGCAATGCCAAAAACAGAACTCAAAGAATTGAAACAGAAATATACGTTCCTGCAACAGGATTCACGGGGTTTTTAATTTCTTATTTCTCAAAATCCCAGTAACAAATAAAGATACAATTACATTTCAAGTATTTTCAACATCTTTAGTCCACTAAATAATTTACGGCAAAAGTTGATGCAGCTGCAAAGGCAGCTCACGTGTAGCCAAAAATTGCAGACAGGAGAGGAAAAATAGAGAACAAAGCAAATTTCCAGTAAGCATGTCCCAGTCTAGTGAAGTGCAAGCAGACGTCAACTAAATTTTCAGACTAAGTGCAAAATGTCAACATGACAGGTCCTAATCTAGACAAACAAAGCTTGAACCACCCTCAGCTCATTTTACACCAACGTTTAAGTCCTGACTACAAAGTACAAGGACAAAAACTCGGGATTCTTTGTAGGAAAGGTGTGCTTTACTTTGCAGGAAAATACGTTTAAAAGAAAAACCTGAGTATAGTTCAGGGGATTCTTCTGCAACTCAGTTATGCATAACTCGATGTCTTTCTTGGAATCACGCACAAGTTGGGCTTTGCCCTTCTCTCCCAAAATGACGTATTTACTTCCCTTTTCAGGACCTATGAAGTACCAGAACCAAAAAAAAAACAATGACCGAAACTTTGCCAACAGAAAAAATAAATTAAAAAAAAAAAAAATAGTTCACTGCATCAACAAACTTATAATTACCAGAATTTAATTTATGAAGAGCCCTGCTTATCTTGACAGACGTAGAATTAATCCCACCACAAAGACCTTTATCGGAAGAAATTGTAACGATAACATTCTTCTTGACATCAACACCTAAAACATCAAAGCATGGGGAAAGGAAAGTACCAGAAAAGTAAATGTTACCACTGAAGTTGAAAAATCATTTTGTAACTGGAAGCATGTTGTAAGTTCATTGAACAAAGAGTATAGCATTAATGAAAAGGCATAGCCGAGAAAAGAATAGCCAGCATTCTATTAAGAAGCCAGTTATGTGAAAGATAAACCTGAGAGAAATCATAGAAACCCAATATATCTGCAGTATTGATGGATTATAGTTGGCAATATCAATTCATATTAAATAGATAACTCTGCTTCTGGAGTGGAAACATGACATGCTTTTACAACAAAGGTTTAAAAAGGCGAAACTAAGTACTGAGGCGGTTTTTCTTTATGAGGCGAAGCGTAAGCCTCACAAAAAACAAAAAAATTAAGTAAAAAAATTATAAAATAATACAAAAATACAAAAAAAAAAAATCGAAGTTGGAGCATATGGTAAATAGGATATACATCCATTAGCATATTGAGATATAATCCACCTAAAGAAATAAGATGTTTAGCCAAAAAAAATATATATATTACAGAAATTAGAAATCACTCCATTTGCAATGGAAAAAAGAAACAGCTTTAACTAAAAAAAAAAAAACTAATAGTATGCACTATCATCACTATTACTAGCATCGTTAATGAAATCATCATCAAATCTAATTTCCCCATCATCTTCCTCTTAGCTGCTCTCAATTTCTACAAAATCATCTTCTTCATCCACCAATTGCAATGTGGCCTCATTTTATTGTTTTGTTTGGACCCAAAATTCCTTTTTAAATGGACCCTTTTCTTTTTTAAGAAAGACCATTTCTAATTTCTTTTCATACAATTGAAAAATCAAATTTTAAATAAAAGGCGCGTGCCTCAAATTTAGAGGCGTTAGCCTCATATTTTTAGCCTTAAAAATACCGCCTCGAGGCATGCTACATGAGCCTCACAGTGAGGCGGGCATCACTAACGCCTTTTTAAACCATGTTTACAACAATACAAATAAGCACAATTTGCACCAGAAGCCGAGCTGGATGGTGATGGAGGATCAAATAGAAAGTGACAGCACAGTGTGACTTGAACCTATACTTTGATTAGTTATACTGTCTCCTTTATGGAAGTGGGAATATCCTTAAAACCTCATTAAGGTTGAGAGTCTTGAGACAAATATGTAACACTGTATTAGGATGTGTGCAATCTTTCCTACTAAATTACTCTCTCCTATCCCCAATTGAGTATTGGTCCATATATAATCTTGCCTATATTCTCTATTTTTTCATCAACATCAGAAGTATGTAAACTGTTTCCATAGAAGATATCAGAAACAGTGAACTAAAAGGTAGTCAGTCACCGTCTCTCATAATTCCACAGTACATATTGTGAGTTTGTCAGCTTGATATCTCCATAGTCTGTACAATCTTGAAATACATCCTCTATTCTCACAAAGAGGACTACAACATTTTTCTTCCATACCTCTATGTCACCGTGCAGCAACAGGGCCGAATCAGAAACAATTCACTACAATGCACAATACATTAGAATATGCTTACAGTGAGCAGAACCAGCTCGTTTAGAAGGATCTTGCGTTCAAAGTGAATGGCGGGAAACAAAAACAAAAACAGAAACATGATAAAAGCATGTGAAAGTAAGAACATAAATTGACAGAAACTCTAGGATTAAGATGTAACTAAAAATATTTTAATGAAACTTACTTGGAGTGTCACCAAGAAGAGCAGTGAATGGCTGCCATAGGCCACGTGAATTTTCAGCTTTAGTCTGAATTGCTCGTAGCTTTGATGCGGCAACCATCTTCATTGCCTTCGTAATTTTCTGAATATTCTTAACACTCTTCATACGGTTACGGACTGCACATTAGGTTCGTCACCAAAAAAATTAACGATGAGGAAATGAACAATATGGCTAATATTAAGAAAGATTCAATAACTAAGATAGATAACTAACAATGTAGCACCTAGAAATTCAATAACGATTCTTACCAATTTGAGTTGAAATAGAACGAATCCCCATAATAGTCCCATCCCTGTTGGCAAATGCTACTTTATTTAGAGACAATTAAATACAAAACACAGGAGAACAAAGATTATACATGATTGATGATTCCTCAGAAGAAGAAATAATACTTGAGACACAGATAAAATATAGTTACAAAAGAATAAAAAAAAAAAAATCACCAATATCAGAATGTCCATTTATACTAAACAAGAATGTATCCATTTAACATTCCAAATGGCACATTATAAATAGGACCTAGCATTGTCAATGTGATGCATAGGCACGGACAAGACAACACGTGATTTTTCAAAAATATACTAACACGACACATCGTCGACACGTTAATTAAATTCTTCATTTATACAATATATATTTAATTTCATATTTATTATTAATTTTGCTTATTAAAATATTTTAAATATGAGTACCTATTTGCTATTTAATAATAAATTTGAGAGAAAAATATATAATGTTTCTGAGAAAAAATAAAGAAAAATGAGCATAATAGAGCGTCTGAGGAGTGTAGGTCACCCTAATTGAAGTGTCTGCGCAATACAAGTCCTGAATTAGAAAGATAACAATATGACTTGCTCCTGACACTTTGATGACCACAAATATGTCAGATCCATAACGTGTATTCCATGATTTTAAACGTAAATACATTCTGAAGCATTCAATTTTCTCTATGGAACTCATGGTTTAAAAAGGCACTAGTGAGGCGCACCTCACTACTGTGCCTTGAGGCAATACTTTCAGTGATTTTCAATGAGGCAGGCGCCTCATTGACTGAGATCGCACGACACAAGAAGCGTGAGGTGTGCACCTCAATTTTATAGCGACATTATTTTTATTTATCTCTCTTTTTTTAAGTCTAAGCATGGCTTTCATATATAAAAGGGGCTATTTAAATGGGACCATCTTGTTCTTTAAAAAAAAAAATTGGGCCCATCAATTCTTTTTATTGTGGGACTAAGCAATTAAAAAACCTACAGCACCCCACTATACTAACCCACGTCTCACTGCTTCCAGAAAACAAGATTCCTCCTTCTGAAATTTCCGACAAGTAAATGCTTTTATTTATAATTTTTTTTCTTTTATTTCAGAATATCGTCTTCTCTCTCTGTTTTTTTTTTCCCCTCGATTATTCTTTCACAAGAATACAAGGCAGCCACGCTTAATCCAGCAGAAGTTCCACTTTGGCAATTCCAGTAAAGTTTTTATTCTGTATTACTTAAAAAATTTTAACTTAATTTTTCGTTTGTGGGGTGTGGCTTACACCTCAGTCCGCCTTGATACATATGCCTCGCCTCATGAAGGAAAAACATATCAATACCTATTTCTGCCTTTATTAACAGTGACGGAACTAATTAACTGAAAATAACAGTACATTTGTAAGAGATAGAAGTTTGATAACAATAAGGATGACCTTTAAGGCAGCTTAGGTTTGGATATGTGTTGCTTACTGAGTCTGGTACTTCTCATAAGCGAAATATGCTAAATAGCATATCATTCATGTGAAGAGAAATTTGTTAACCTATCTGCATGCAATTGTCGAAAAGAAATACAGGTCACTTTCTTTCTTGCACAATAACCCATTTTACCGCATTCCACGGTCATCTCATTTTTCATAAGATATCAAAGACCAACAATGACAAACAGCATCCCCAATAGTTAATCATCTTCTCAAAGCTAAAATATTGAACAAATAACAATATTTACCATTATTTCTTTTGTTATGATTGCATGGAGAAATTTTTAGGAAAACGAAATAAGTAAAATAAATACATCTGTATTCACTCATCTTCACAGGAGCATGTATTAGCGAAATAGAAGAACAGTTTTGAGATTTTCCCAAATTACGACTCTTGATGATTCGAAAGAAAATGGACAAGCTTTCATCGGATAAGATATTGATTAAGAATATGTACTGCAAACAGATAGAGCTAGACGAATGAAGTGTCAATAGACGTTGAGAGAATAAACCTCATTTTGATACAAATTGCATTCACATAAGTTGTCAAATCTTTACAAATCCCTCACATAATACATGGGGCAATATCAAATGTGCCTATCATCATACTAACGGGCATCTGTGGATAGAATAGCAATTTTAGATTTAGTGCCTATAATCACATAGCTATACAATACAACTCCTGATAGGTCAAATGCTCCACAGTACATCTTTAAGTAGAAAAATCCAAGCAAAATTACACAGAAACTGAAGGAAGGGAAAATTGCATATGGAATGTCATACATTATGCTGCATATGTTGTACCAAGCTCTCAGACCATAAAAAAGCACTGAAATATACCACATTTCAACAGTGTAAGCAAAACGCCTGAGGGTTTCTCATCTAAAGGAAGGGGAGCTTTCTGTGCAACAGACAATCCCTTTTTCTTGAATAAAAATGATTTCACTTGTAACTCACCTTACTCTTCACCTCGTTTTAGTAAGCAATGAAACTGGGAACGACTCCTTTGATGGCACTATTTGAGGTATTTCTATCTATTATTTTGGTGATTTATAATTCTTCCATTATATTGGACGGAATTGAATAATCATAATTATAAGAACGCAAAATCATGGCTTTTGAATAAAAATGAATCAGTTAGATAACACAAATTAGTCATAAAACCAAAACATAAATCAAATAAACACAAATTCTTGTACTCTCACGTGCACACACGCATATATAGTGTGAGAGAGTGAGAGAGGCATCGTATCGTACTCAGCAGAGGAGATTGAGGAACGGAGGGGGTTGAGAGGTTGTGGGGAGATGAGAGGGGAAGCGAAACGCCTTCCTTCGCGCCTCAAAGCAGCCATCGCCATTGCAATCTGATTGATCTCTACTGATTGAAGTGAAATTTCTTGTTTCGTGGATCTGCAAATTCAGCTTAGGGTTTTCAACAGCTCCGAATTGGGCTAAATCGGTTAATAGCCACCAACTTTATTATTTAACTTGGACATGTGAATATTAACATCAGATTTTTTAATAAATTTTGATAAAAAAATGATAAAATATTGTGTTAAAAAATGTTATGGAATAATAAAAGGGTTGTGCTAAGCAATCATAGGGGACACGTAAGGATGTCCATTGTGCCCCTTATTTTCTATAATAAAATCCGTAATTAAAATTAATTATTAATTTTGACTCGAGATTTTAATTGTATTTTAATCCAGACCAAACAAGGAATTAGTGTCATGACCACCCATTTTAATTTTGTTTGTCACTCAATTTGATTTTATTTCGCCATAATGACCCATTTTCATATAATATTTCACCATGTCACTCAACTTCTTTCCACCCCTCGATGATTATAAAATGATAAAATGGAAATTTTACACAATCCCACCAACCCGCCACTTATAGATCAACCTAACACCACCTTCTGATCGCCACGCCCTCCAGACTCCACCACCTTTTTTCATTTTTATTTTTTTTGAATACGAGGGTAAAATCGTCATTTTGTTGAAAAAGTTGTTGAAAATGACTTTTTGCGTGATGAAATGTTGAAGGTATGGGTGGAAATGCCAACAAATGAAAAGTTATGACGTTTTGCACAATAACATTGAAAAATAGGTAAAATCGTGTATATATACACACATAATGCATAGTTACTCTTTTTAATCATTTTAAAAGGAGTGAAAAGAAGTTATGTGATTATTGTGAAATGTTATATGAAATTAGGTAGTCATAATTAACGTTGTATGAAATTTAGTGATCGCGGTAAAATAAAATCAAATTGAATGATCATTTGTGAATTTAACCTGCTCAGAATTGGTTGAAGTAATGTGGTATTTCTTTCATAGCACGATGTCGTTTGAATTCATTAGTTGTTCTCAACCCCCAGAAGACTTGTTAATTCATTTTATATGCCACGTGATATGCACATTTTAACCTTCTAATCAAGCTCTAATTTTCTACCATTATTTCAAGTTTTTTTTTTTTTTTTGTTGAACTCATTTTCAATTAGACATTCTCACATTAGACTATTTTGCATATAAACTAAATTTGTTTTTCTACTTTTTAACTATATATTTTTCAAAAATTTACTATTCCAAAACTTATTTTCCTAGATAGGCTAAGTTATTTGGCGCTTGTCTAAGATTAAAATTGGGGATTTTATAAAATACCCTTCGTAGTGAATTTTTGTTTTGCTAGTTTTGATATAGACAGGCGAGGGTGTGGCCACCCGTGCTGAATCCACCGAAAGTTATAGGCTCGATAGCCCTTGCTCATATCAGTGAAGTTACTGAGAAGATTGAAACGGGGAAGAAGATAGGTGAACTTGAGCCATTTTTTTGCTTTTAAGATTTTGGACCTTTTCTTTAGTTGGGTTTCTTTTTCGAGGAAAAAAATAATGTGCGACTTACCAAAATACCTCGAAAATTTGATATCTTTTGAAAAATCATATGAAAAGTGTTTTGAAAGTGAAAAAATATTGTGTACAATTTAGTCAATAGTAACATACATTTATCTTTTATTAAAACTGATATTTGCCACTTAAAAAAGTAACAATAATGATGGCAAAAATCTGCCCCATCTCGACCGGAATGGGGCAAAAAAATCCTCCTTGAAGGGTTCCGCTTCGTCCTGTGATGAATAAAAAAAATTAACAAATTAGAAATAATTAGTTAACTGAAAATAAATAAATAAATAGGGGCCGCCACGCCCTGGGTGGGGCGGGATGCCCCTCCTCGAACCCGCCCCCGCTGCCATCTCCAAGTGACAATTCAAAAAAGGTCAAAAAACAAAAAAAAAATGTGACAAATTAAAAAAAAATAAAAAAAATTGAAAGATGATGGAAAATTGAAAAAAAAAAAAATGTGGCAAATACTAAAAAATGACTGAAATCCAAAAAGGTGATAAACATTAAAAAAAATGATAAAAATCTAAGAAAAAGTGACAAAACGGCAATCAAAATTTTAAAATATAGCCAATAAATGGTTCTTCATTTTATGCAAAATTCAAAAATGATTACAAAAATTTAACTCGGAGAAAGTCAAGAAGATGAGAAAAACTTGAGACAACCAACCTTCCCCACAATTTTTAATACTAATTGATAATAATACAATCATTTATATTTCAATCACCATAGATCCAAATAAACAACAACTGAAGATGGAAATGCTCAGAATTCATTCGAGAAGATGAATTTCAAAAAATTGACAACTCTACACATTATTCGGTGTCCTCTAAATTAAATTTTTCCTTTTCAAAGATTTGAATATTCTGCAATAATATGTCCATTTT
The DNA here is from genome assembly GCA_019097785.1 of Fraxinus excelsior. Classification (NCBI taxonomy): domain Eukaryota; kingdom Viridiplantae; phylum Streptophyta; class Magnoliopsida; order Lamiales; family Oleaceae; genus Fraxinus; species Fraxinus excelsior. Next base: position 47,783,842 of record CM032623.1, read on the forward strand.
GATTCCACATAGTACTTTTCCATTAAACTAGTAGCCCAGGTCTTTCAATTTGCTCCAATTAATCTATTTCGTTTTGTGGATCTCGATTTCACAATACAAGACATCCTATAAACTTTAGAATGCAACAACCTACAAAATTAACTTATGTTAAATTACAAAAAGCTATTAAATAGGCCAAAACTAAAGTCGTCAACAATTTTTTTAACATGATTTCTCATGAAACACCTTATTCTTCGTTTGGGTGATGCTTCTTCTTTGTGTAGGCGAAAGAACTTCACATAGTAGGCGAAAGACTTTCCAAGTGGCTGCAATTATTGAAAAATTGCCCCCCGCATGGAAAGATTTCAAGAATTACCTAAAGCACAAACGAAAGGAAATGAACGTCGAAGAACTGATTGTTAGACTTCGAATTGAAGAAGACAACAAGAGTTCCGAGAAGAAGTTGTTCAATCCTAGTGTTGCTAAAGCCAATGTTGTGGAGCATGGTCAAAGCAGTAAGACCTACAAAAGTAAGGCTGGGTCATTCGGTGGTAAAGGGACCAAGCTAGGACCTAAAGGTGGAACCTCTAAAAGGAAGTTTCAAGGAAAATGCTTCAATTGTGACAAAGTGGGTCACAAGTCTTCGGAGTGCAGATTGCCAAAGAAGAAGAAAGAAGCAAATGTGGTTGACTACATGGCGCATGATGTGGCGGAGATGAATCTAGCAGCCGTCGTTTCTGAAGTGAACATGGTGGGCTCTAACCCAAAAGAATGGTGGATTGACACCGGAGCTACGAGACATGTGTGTTCTGATAAAGAACTGTTTGCTGCTTTCGAAGCAATTGAAAATGGAGAGAAGTTGTTCATGGGAAATTCAGCAACTTCTGAAATCAAGGGACAAGGCAAAGTGGTTCTGAAGATGACTTCGGGGAAAGAGCTAACTCTTAACAATGTGTTGTATGTGCCGGAAATTCGCAAGAACCTTGTGTCCGGGTCGCTTTTAAATAAGCATGGTTTTCGTATTGTATTTGAGTCGGACAAAGTTATTTTGTCTAAGAGTGGAATGTTTGTCGGAAAAGGCTATGTTTCCGATGGTATGTTTAAGTTGAATGTAAGGGTTGTTAAACCAAAAATGAATAAAGTGAATTCTTACGCTTACTTGCTTGAGTCTTCCAATGTGTGGCATGGTAGACTAGGACATGTTAACTATGATTCTTTACGTAGACTAGTTAACTTGAATTGTATACCCGCGTTCCATATTGATTCCAAACATAAGTGCGAAACTTGTGTTGAGGCAAAATTGACGAGGTCATCATTTAAATCAATTGAACGGAATACAAAACCACTTGATTTAATTCACAGTGATATATGTGATTTAAAATTTGTACAAACAAGAGGTGGCAACAAGTATTTCATTACTTTTGTCGACGATAGCACAAAATATTGCTATGTGTACTTGCTAAAAAGTAAGGATGAAGCGATAGAGAAATTCATTCTCTACAAGAATGAAGTTGAGAACCAACTTAACAAGAGGTGATAAAAAGCGATCGAGGTGGTGAGTATGAAACACCATTCGCTGAATTATGTGCACAACATGGAATCATACATGAAACCACCGCACCTTATTCCCCGCAACAAAATGGTGTTGCTGAAAGAAAAAATCGCACTTGAAAAGAAATGATGAATGCGATGTTGGTAAGTTCTGGGTTACCTCAGAACATGTGGGGGGAGGCTGTGTTATCAGCAAATTACCTTTTAAATAAGGTACCCCGAAAGAAAATGGAGAAGACCCCTTATGAGTTATGGAAAGGAATAAAGTCTTCATATAAATACTTACGAGTGTGGGGGTGTCTTGCTAAAGTGGATGTCCCAATACCAAAGAAGGTGAAGATAGGACCGAAAACTGTAGATTGTATCTTCATTGGATATGTTCAAAACAGTAGTGCTTATCGGTTTCTTGTGTATGAATCTAAAATTCCAGATATACACAAAAATACGATAATGGAATCGAGAAATGCTTCCTTCTTTGAACATGTATTTCCATGCAAGTCCAAATAAGAGGCAAGCTCTTCTAAACGGACATATGAGACTATGATTGAAAATAGTCCGGACCAAAAATTAGAAGATGAGGTTGAGGTCGAACCAAGACGTAGCAAAAGGGAAAGGACAGAAAAATCTTATGGTCCAGATTTTCTGACCTATATGCTAGAAAGTGAACCTCAAAGCTATCAAGAAGCTGTAAACTCATCAGAAGGACCTCAATGGAAAGAGGCCATTCAAAGTGAAATAGATTCCATTTTGCAAAATCATACATGGGAGCTAGTAGATCTTCCTCCGGGAAGTAAACCACTAGGCTATAGATGGATTTTCAAACGTAAAATGAAAGCAGATGGATCTATTGAAAAGTATAAGGCTAGATTGGTAATAAAAGGTTATAGACAACGAGAAGACCTTAATTACTTTGATACATATTCTCCAGTAACGAGAATAACATCTATTAGGATGATACTTGCGATTGCTGCTCTACGAAATCTTGAAGTACATCAAATGGATGTTAAGACTGCATTCTTGAATGGAGATTTAGATGAAGAAATCTATATGGAACAACCCGAGGGGTTTTCATCTCCAGGGCAAGAAAAGAAAGTTTGTAAATTGGTGAAATCGTTATATGGCTTGAAACAAGCACCAAAACAATGACACGAAAAATTTGATAATGTCATGATGGAGAGTGGATTTAAAATCAACGAGTGTGACAAATGTGTTTACGTTAAAGACACTGTAAATGGTTATGTCATTTTATGTCTTTACGTTGACGATATGCTTATTGTTGGTAGTGACAATAAGATGATTAAATACACTAAAGATATGTTAAATTCGAGGTTTGACATGAAGGATATGGGTTTAGCTGATGTTATACTTGGAATCAAAATTTCAAGAACATCAGATGGGCTTGCTCTAAACCAGTAACATTATGTTGATAAAATTCTAGAAAAATTCAGTAAGGATGATACTGAAATGGCTAGAACACCAATAGATACGAGTCAACATCTATCCAAAAACAAAGGTGAAAGTGTATCTCAAGTAGAATACTTGAGAGTTATTGGGAGTCTAATGTACTTGATGAGTTGTACAAAACCAGACATAGCCTACACAGTGAGTAAACTGAGTAGATATACGAGTAATCCAGGAGCTGATCACTGGAAAGGAATAGTAAGAGTACTAAGGTACTTGAGATGTACACGTAATTTTGGACTGCACTATACTAGATATCCAGCGGTCATTGAAGGATATACTGATGCAAATTGGATATCTGATATAAAAGACTCAAAGTCCACGAGTGGATTTGTGTTCACATTGGCAGGTGCAGCTATATCCTGGAAATCCTCTAAACAAACTGTGATAGCCAGATCCACTATGGAATCTGAGTTTATAGCTTTAGATAAAAGTGGTGAAGAGGCTGAATGGTTGCACAACTTCTTAGAGGATATTCCAAGATGGTCAAAACCTGTGCCAGCAATTTGCATATATTGTGATAGTCAATCAGCAATTGGAAGGGCACAGAGTAACATGTATAATGGTAAGTCTAGACATATACGTCGTAGACACAATACCATAAGACAATTACTCTCAACTGGAGTCATCACTGTTGATTATGTAAAATCAAAGGATAACATTGCGGATCCACTAACCAAAGGGTTAAATAGAGAGTTAGTTAAAAAATCATCGAGAGGAATGGGACTTAAGCCCTTGAATGGATAAGTTAATACAAAGGAAAACCCAACCTAGTCGACTGGAGATCCCAAGATCTAAGTTCAAAGGGACAACCTAATTGTAAAGACTTAATAAAATAACTGTGGGGGATATTACCTCATGTCCATTCATATGATGCACAGTGATGCCCGAAAGATAAAGGATAAGCAATAGGCTTTTAATGATTATTATGCGTCGAAAATTCGAGCCAAGTAACGTGGATTACTTGTAATGAGAAATCACCTATTTGAGAGAGAAGTGGGGCCGCTTCTAAGGGAATTGTGTGGGGTGCAATTCTTGTGAACTCTCACAGAACTAGGCGTATGTTCATGGCCAAAACGAACATAATAATGAGAACGAGAATGTGTTAGGAAGAATCCTGTATGGAGTATATCATCGTTTACATAAACGGTAGAACAGTTCAAGGAAATCGCGTCTACTGGTCAGCCGGTAAAGTAAATATGCTTTCACAAGTGAATGTTCAAGGGATAACACCTACCTATCCTATGCAGGTTTCAACTATTGAACTATATCACCTAGTCTTCATGTGTCACATTTATGTGTCGCTCCCAATTTTCATTCATGTGGGGGATTGTTGGAAAAACTGAAAAATGGGTTGACTTTGACACTAGTTTTGAGTGGGATCCGCTTGGCTATTTTGAAAGATGAAAGTTGATTTGTGTTCTCCTCCGTGAGTACATCGAAATCATATATTTACTTGTCAAAAATGATGCTCGGGTGAATGAGAAATTGAAACTCAAAGTATGCCATGTGAAAGGAGTTTATGTTGGTGGGAAAACAAAAAAAAATTTAAGTTTTGTCCCACATAGGAAGTGGATGAAAATTAAAACCACTTTATAAAGGATTGCACTTTAGAATGGTGTAATCATGTGTAGCATAAAGGCTCTCTCCACGTGCGCGCGCAGCGGGGGGTGCAAATCTTGGACCGAAATTGGCTTCAGACCTTGAACTTGTGTGCGAGCGCGACCTGCGTACACGAATGTCGGATCGAAAGGAGCAAAATTGGCCCCTTAGGAGTGTCCACGTTTTGCTACATTTTTTAATTTTTCAATAGACTTTTGGTTTTCCAAAACTGTTGAAACTCCTAAAACTCCAATGTTAATTGCTATGAAGTTATTGAGCAATTATTCTACAGTTGTCTATATAGTCATCTCGTTTTTTCAGTCTGCAGTACACGAATTCATCTGCCTGCAGTTTCTGTTCCTCCTACATACAGTCTCCGTTTTTGCATTTTTTTTCGATTTTGTTCGAGTCCGGTGGTGATATAATTCAGGCACATAGTCAGTTCGCCGGAGTAGTCTCTGTGGTGCTCAGAAACTACTGGTTCTACCGTTGTATCCTGGGAAGCAGACGTTCATATCAATCCTCAAGCACGTACGGTGAGGGGGCGAATCTGTTTTAAGGAAACTGTGTTTGACACAGGTCTCGGGTTAAAAGTGTTATACAGTTTTAACAGATTCTGTTTGTTCGATTTTGCATATTGTTGTTCTGCAATTGTTTTTAATTATTTACTGCAATATATATATATTACAATCTTTTATAATATGCGTAAACTGTATTTGTAAATACAATTTTTATTCTATTCATCAAAATTGGTATCAAGTTGTAAATCCGGTATTGAAGTTGAAACAATTTTCTTACACTCTTTGCAAGAATGACGGAATTGTGGTCTTGTACTGGAAGATTTTAGGTCTTGTTAAGATGTATTAATTATGATTATAAGATGTTTAATTTGTTTTAAGAGCATTAATCTAATTCCTTTCCTTTTTAGAGTAATTGACCTAATTTCCTCAGAAATAATCAGCCCATTAAGAATTTCAAATGAAACAAAATTCAATAGCCTATAGACTAGGATAATTGATATGCAGTTGCTCACAGTGAAACAGGTCCAATGCTCCTCACGTGCAGTGGAATGGGTGCTGGCAAGAGCATTGCCCTCAAAGGCATTGTGAAAGAGTAATTATTGACAATCCCTTTTAATTTTGTTAACTTTTAGAGAAGTGGGATTTTGGATATTGATCATTTTATAGAATTAATTTGATTTGATTTTGGACAATTGATCTATACAAAATTTATAGCAAAATATAATGTAAAATTAAAGATCCCCTTTTTCTAACTGTTTTCGTTGTTTTGACCCTTTTTGCCTTGACAATTTTTTGTTTTGTTTTGTACGCATGATTATAGTAGATTGATGGATATTTTGAATAGAGAAAAGTAGAAATTGGAGATGAATGCTTTGGGTGTGGGGAAGGAGATGAAGTGGAGGTGGGGGGAAGAAAATAAGTTTTAAAGGTGGGAAAATTTGGGTGATTGATATTAAAAAAAAAAATTGGATATAATTTGCAAATAAATAAAAAGTTGGGCATCAATTTCAATTATTCATTTTTAATGTTAACAATTTTTAATGTTAACAATTTTTAATGGTTAAACTAACATAATTGGACGGTAAGAGAGTTTTTTATACATAGAAGATTGCATTCCACACTTATATCTTTTGAGAGTTATAATTGTCCCAATATCTTACCATACTTTTATGGTCTGTTTGATAGCACCAATTTTCCATGAAAAATAAAAAATATTTTCTTTTTTCATGCAAAAGAAATGTTTGATGGGTAAAATATTGCCAAGAAAATAGTTTCCCTCCTTCTCTCATTTTCCTTGAAATGGTTGAAAATGTTTTCCCACCATTTTGGCGGAAAAACATTTTCCAAGCTTTGCCGATTTTTTTTTTTTTTTTGACAACGTTAACAAATTTCATAACCAATTATGAATTTTTTTTTTCACTTTAATGGACAATTTTCATGTAAAATGAACACTAAACTTTGATAAAAAAAATTAATTTTTTTAGGAATTTTTTTTTTTAACTTTTTGGCAACATAAACAAATTTTATAATCAATTGTGGAAAAAATTATCACTTTAATAGACATAAAAAATTCTTTAGTCCATATGTAAATTAAACGTTTAGTAGCATAAAACCCCCTACCTATTAGACATTATACGACAAATTCCCACAATTGGAAATAGTAGAAAATATCATTGTTTGAAACATTTATGCCGTGTTCGAAATTAAAAAACTTCCATGGAACTTCTATTTTCCAACTTTTGCCTTGTTTGATACCATAAAATTGCCATGGAATTGGTTTTCCCAAAATGACTCCCACGTGCACATTTTCTAGGAAATTATTGAATTGATTTTCCCACCATTTTGGTCAAAATTTGGAATTCCAGGTTTTTTTTTAAAACAAATTTTATAACCAATCGTAAAAAAATAAATCATTGTAATTGACAATTTTCATGTAAAATAAAGATAAACGAACACTTAAAAATGATTTTCTTGTATATATATATATTACTTTTTTGGTAATGAAAACAAAGTTTATACTCAATTGTGGAAAAAAATTATTATTACTTTAATGAACAATTTTCATATAAAATAAAGCCAAAAAAACACAAAAAGATTCAAAATTTAAAAATTTTCGGGTGTAAAAGTATACCAATCAAACACACTCAATTAACAATTCCCTGAAAAATAAGTTATAGACAATTATTTTATCTGAAATTCATTTTCTTTTCACTTATTTTTCACCATTGTAATCAAACGGACCCTAATTTTCCATGGAAAATGGAATTTTTTTTCCATTTTTTAATTTTTGTAGTGTTTGATGACAAAATTTTCTTGGAAACATATTTTTCAACATTCCAAAATTTCCACCTTTTTGAGGAAAATAATTTTTTGATATTTTGGTGGGTAAATAATTTCTAGGTTTTTTTTTTTGTTGCAATTGGAAGAAATTATAGACACAATGGTAAAATTTTTCTTTTCACTTTTATTGACAATCTCCATACAAAACAAAGTCAAACGAATGATATTAGGTATGATTATTTTGAAATAAATTATAGACCCAATGGTAGAAAAAATTATAATTTTAATGGACAATTTTCATAAAAAATGAAACGAAACAGACACCAAATTTTCAACATTTTCCATGAAAAATTATACCATTCAAACATAATTAATTTCAATTCTCAGTAAAATAATTTTTAGAAAAATCTTTTTCCTATAAAACATTTTCTTTCCACAAATTTTCCATGTGCAATGAAACATACCCTAATTAAAGAGACCATTTTGTTGCCAATCAAACAAACCCTCATAATTCCTTCCTTTCCCTTTTCAAACCCTAATTTTGAAATCAAATAATCAAAACTACCTGGAAAATTCAACAATGGCATCGTCGGAAAAACGATGCCTGTATGAGGTGCTCGGCTTGAACCGCGACTGCACACCCGATGAAATTCGGACAGCTTACAAGAAGTTGGCTCTCCAGCGCCATCCGGATAAGCTAGTCCAGTCTGGCGTCCCTGAAGCCGAAGCCACAGCCGCCTTCCAAGAGCTCGTCAACGCGTACGAGGTCCTCTCCGACTCAAGAGAGCGCGCGTGGTACGACTCCCATCGTTCAGAAATCCTATTTTCTTCTAACAATTCTTCCAAATCCTCGAGTCCTGTCCCTGATTTGTTCTCTTTCTTCTCAAATTCGGTTTATTCCGGGTATACAGATTCCGGGAGGGGGTTCTATAAGGTATACGGGGAAATATTTGAGAAAATTTATGCTGCTGAATTCAATTTTGCGAAAAAGTTAGGGTTGCCGATGCCAAAGGAAGCTCCCGTCATCGGAAATTTGGAGAGTCCCTATTCTCAGGCATGGTTTTTCAGCTCCACCCTTTAATTTGATATGTAGTACACATTTACGTTGTTATATATCTAAAATTTTGCAACATTATAGATATTAGGCTGACATGGTATGTAGAGTTGCATGTTCTTAAATACCTGTATGCAGCAATTCTTGTGTTGCTAAGATTCTGCATTTTAGTACTTTCATTTATAACAAACAATCACTGTGGCAATTTGTAACCAAGTACTTGCAAGCACATTACTGAAGCAAGATTTGTACTTTAAGCTATAGGATTGATACCACTTGTTGCGACACCAATCACCGGATCGAGATGTTGAAGTTATATGACAAAGTAATAAAGTATTTGATCAAGAACAAAAGAATAAAAGAAGACAAATATGGTAGAGGAATTAGAAGATTTTATTGCATCAAGAATAATTAAAAAGAGAGAAAAATATTAAAATGTTCCAAAAACTAGTAATCATAAATCTCACACTATAAAATTATATAGAAGAGCCTAGTATTTATAGGCAACATGTAAGGGACGTCCAAAACCTCTTGGTAGAGTAGTTGATGAAGTAGGATGCCAAAACTGAGTCCAAAACGAAGTAGGAGAAGAAAAAAGGGCAAAACACACATTCTGCCTGAAAATTCGCTGCGGGCCGATCCCTGCCTGGGCCACGATGCCTAGGCGCCTAGGGTTCTGCCCCTTATTTTAATGTGGCTCCCATCCCTCGAGTTAATGCTCCAAAAAGTATTTTTTGCTATCCAAAAGTCTTCCTTCAAGTCAAACTCCTAATTATCATTGAAATTTGATCTATTTTTAAACTTCTTCCAATCATCCAAACACCAAATTTTCAACTCTCAATGGGATTCCAAAATAGAACTTCAGCTTGACATAGAACTCCAAAAGCATTCCAAACTTGAACTCTTCTTGATGTGCACTTCAATTAGAATTCTTCAATTTATTTGAATAAGGAATTTTGATCACACCCAAATTCTAACATACACAAATATCAATACGGCTCAGAATGAATCTGCCCAAAATAAAGTGGTTCTTTTTTTTTTGTGTGTGTGTGTGAGGGTGCCATGATAAGTTCAGGTTGGTGTAGGGTCAAACAGCTCGAGCTGCTTATTTTAGTAACTCTTGGACTGACTTCATTTCAAATCTTATTAATTCTAGAATTTTGATATATTTAATCAAATTTTGGAGATCTAGTTGATTTTGGAAGGAGTCAAGAGAATTGAACAGATTTTAATTATGTTCTTCTGTATAAGAGAATTGAATGATATTGAAAAATGACAACTTCAGTATTGTCATTTTGAAACTTTTATTGATGACTGAAATTCCTTATTTCTTTATCAATTTACAATGATGGAGCTCACATCACTAGGGGTTTTAACTTCCATTTGAAGATATCTGTTGGAGTTAATCTTTTAATTTCTGTTTTGTATGCAGGTGACTGCATTTTATAACTATTGGCTAGGATTTGCAACATCTATGGATTTTTGTTGGGTAGATCAATATGATGTGATGGCAGGACCAAATAGGAAGTCAAGAAGGGTAATGGAGGAAGAGAACAAGAAGTTGAGGAAAAAGGCAAAGAGGGAATACAATGACACAGTAAGGGGATTGGCAGAGTTCGTGAGAAAGAGGGATAAGAGGGTCATCGATATGCAGGCGAAAAGGAATGAGGAGATGGAGAGAAAGAGAGAGGAGGAAAGACTGAGAAAGAAAGAAATGGAGAGACAGAAGGTGGAGAAGGCAAGGAATTTTGAGGAGCCTGAGTGGACAAAGATCGCGGAGGTGGAGAGTGAAGAGAGTGAGGATGAAGTAGAAGAGGATGCAAAGATAAAGGAGTTGTATTGTGTAGCGTGTGGAAAAAAATTCAAGAGTCATAAGCAATGGAAGAACCATGAGCAGTCTAAGAAGCACAAGGAGAAGGTGGCAGAATTGAGGGAAGCATTTGGCGAGGAAGACAGAGAATTCGAAGAGAAAGAAGGGAATGAAATGAAGGATGAGGAAGACGAGGAGGGTTATTTGCCAACAGATGCTGGGGTAAATGATTTACAAAACCAATTTGAGGATAGTGTTGGAATTCAAGGGCAGGAGAGCAATGAGGAAAATGTTGAATCTAACGAGGAAGATGGGATTTTCAATATCAATAATGGCAGTGGATCAAAGCGATTCAATGCTCAGTTGGAATCAGATGATGATGAAGTGAGTCTTCTCAAAGCAATGGTGTCGGGGCATAAGAACAGGAAGAAGGTTGATGCAAGGCATCAGACTAAGGCTTCTGAAAAGAAAATTCAGGTGGAGGTTGATGTTGATGAGATGGATTTCATGGAGTATAACAACACAAAGGGTTCTGGAAGGAACAAGGGAGGCAGGAGGCGGAGGGGTAGAACACAAGAAGAAGAAACGATAAGAGCCGATGTTACAGAGGCTAATGGTGAGACAACCCATATTCAAGAAGAAGAAACAATAAGAGCAGACGTTACAGAGGATAATGGTGAAACTGAGGAACAGAATGGACGTGATGATGACTCCCATGTAGAGTCAACATTACATCCTGTAAAAGAACTTGCAAATGAGGGCAAAGGAGATGATGCATCAGAAAGGGGTCATAAGCTTCCAAAGCAAGCTGTGACCAAGAAAAATACGACAAAGAAGTCTGATGCTTCCAAGTCAAAGGTTGCTCCAAAAGGGAGGAAACAAAAGGTACTTTACTGTTAATTTGTGTTACTTATTTTTTACTAAGTTTTAGCAACTAACGTCTTTCAACTTTTGTTGTGCTTTATAGGAGGCATGTAGTTGTAACATGTTTTTCTGTTACTGTTGTGTCCTTATAATCTTCAATCATGAATAATAATGTACTGATTTTACTTGAGAATATCTGGGACCAAACACTTCTCTCAAATTCCAGTCACTGAATCTGGGATCATCGGCAGATTTATTGTGTAAACTTTTATTTTCTTTTAGTTGATTCTTTCTACCGAGGAGATATATTAATTCTTCAAACAACAAGAAAGTTCCAGTCTCTTATGAATTGATGTAACAATGTTTAGGAAATAATTTGCTAGTCCAAAGGGAACATTTATAAGTAATTAAGTAAGTTCTAAAATAAATAATTTTCTTGTCGATCAAATCTGGAAATTCTCACAGTTACTTTGACAGTAATGTATGAGTTAATTTCGGAAAAAGCTGTAAATTAAATGAAGTCTTATTATTCAATAATGAAAAGAAGTACGAAGCCACTATAAATAATGGGAAAAAGATAAATGGCCAGGGCCACATGGGCCCTAGCCATCCAAGGGGGCCATGTGAGCTGGGGCCCCATGTGGCCCTGACCATGTAGCATTGCTCTAAATAATGAGTAAAACCAAGACTGTAACCGTAACAAAGAAAAAGACTGAAGTACGCCATGTGGTCCCTAGCCATCCATGGGGGCCATGTGATGCCCCCCCCCCCCCCCTCCCCAGTTGCTGGGGGCCCATGTGGCCCTGACCGTGTAGCATTGCTCTAAATAATGAATAAAACCAAGACTGTAACCCTAAAAAAGAAAAAGACTGAAGTACGCTTAACAACAGCAGGTCTAACAAAAACAACTTTTGAACTTACAATAAGTTGTACAAACATGTTTGGAGGCAAAAATTTCCTCTTTAAGTAATCTAACTTTTTTCATTTGTTACTCTTAGCCAAGCATGCTGCAAGTCAGATTACTATCTATCCCCTCTAATTCATTACTGGTTTTGTACATTTTGATTTAGGCAGCAGCGAAAGTATCTGGCAATGTCTGTGAGAAGTGTGGGTTCGAATTTGAATCAAGGTATTTATTGCTTATGCTAAGTAATATATATATTTACTTTTTCCATGTCACTTCTTTTTTGTTCTTGTATTTTCCATTATTCAAAATCTATAATTTTCTTGCAACAGGAATAAACTACACAAGCATATAGGAGAAACTGGTCATGCTTCCCTAAAATTTTGATTATTTTTTATTTCTTACGAGGACAAAGTGCAGTTCTCGATCTTCCGTTAATCGGTTTAAGGAATACTCAAGTCAAATGATCATAGATTGACGTGTCAACATTTCCTATAGCAACCCAATGTCTATCTCTGAGTGAAATGAAAATGAAAATTTACCTTCGAAAAGATGAGTTTTCCTTGATACTATAGTCTCTGAAAGCATGTGTATGTACGCACATGCCAATTTAGAAGTACTTCTAATGTCACTGAACCAGGGTCTTCCTGATCAGATCTTGTTACCATTTCTATATTTTCAGAAAACATAGACTGAGAATTGTATGCCGAATTGAACGTGGTTATTTTATTGGTGAATTTTTTATCTTTGAAAATATTAATTGAAAGTTCTCTTACTGGTCGTAAGTTGAAACCAAGGAATGCATCTGGAAATAATTGCCTGTGTTTATTACCCAAAAAATGTTCCTTTCGCGTTTGGTAAATTTTACTGCTGACGTAGAAATTTGCACGCAAACTCTGGTTGATCACGTATAAGTGAAATTAAAATACATGAAACAAGTTTGGGTGATATTCACTTGTGGGTCGCGTCAAATGTGCTACAAAATTGATCTCTACTACATGCTCACTCTGTAAAGGAAAAATTGCAGTATTCATCTTTAACATTTAATTCTGGATGGCAGTCTTTTGTTACTCTATTCTTCTCAATTGTAATTGTTAGCTTTTGTTTGGCTCCCATTTTTTAAATTTCATTTTTCTTCAAACTCATTTTAAACCATGGGTTTCTAAGCTTTTACTTACCTTCAATCATACAATTCATCAACTTTTATCGAAATTTATTAAAAGTTTGGGTTTTATCTAAAATCCACGGTAAATTAATTATTTTTGGAGCGCATTGTCACAAAACACAGTTTTTGTACAAGTGACTGCAAATGCCAAACTATTGCTCTTCCGCAGTCTCGTTTTCACGGTCTACGTTGCTCCCATTTCGCTCGTCGTTGTTATGAGAATCGCTTTTGTTTTATTTTCCTCTGGTTGCTAAGATCTTTTAGTTCATTAGGTTATCTTTTGCCCGTTCATGAATTTAGCAGCAATTCAAAAGGTTGTCATATTCGAAAATCTTATTTTTAACTTTTCGAAGCATTTCGTTGATTACTAAGCCATTTCTCTCCTCCAGGGGCTTAGGAATCCACCTTAAGTCTTTCCTCTCCCTTCTTTGTACAAGTGACTACAAATGCCAAAAATAGAAGGTTGGAATGAAAAGGTTATGTAAATGGTCTTCAATTTATCACTTCTAGGGCAAGCTAGCTCCCAACCTTTGAAACGGAGTATTTTGATTACCAGGTTTCCATGTTGTTGCATAATTGGTCCTGATGGGCAAAAATCGTTCAATTCACCTTTAAAATGTCATTTTGTACTAAAAGTACCGTTATCCTCTTATTTCTAATTACTAGTCATCTGCCCATGCTATGCATGGGCTTTGTCATTTTTAAGAAAATATTAGCATTCCTGCAAAATAGATTTATACCTCCTTTTTTCTTTGGTGACTCTTTTTTGAACATTCAATGCATAAAATAGCACTATTTCTTCTATTGGCTTACCCAAAATTCAGAATTACCCAAAAAATAATGAGGATAGGATCGTGCGTGGCATATTCATTGCATACAAGACTATTTTTACTAACTAAACAATTTGAAGCTAATCAGATCTACTTGTCTCGATGGAACCCCATATAATATAAGGAATGCCGAGACTTTACACTCATAAATGAGTATATATTCACTCACACAGGTTAATGGAACCATTTTTCAATGAAATTTATGCTTGGACTATTGAATCTCCCTCGAGTAATACCGAGAAGCCTTCTCTAGTCTGTACCCATTTTCATTGTAGCAACAAATTCATCATAACTGATTCTTCCATCTTGCGTTCATTTGTGAGCCCTCAAGCTCACATCATTGGAATGCTCTATTGTCGATTAAACCAAAAAATGAAAAAAAAAATATTGTAAATAAAAACAAGTATTCGTATGTCTCAAAAGTGTGAGGCGGGCTGTAGACTCACAACTTCAATAAGCATTTGTACTTCAGACTTTGCTAACTGTGAATAGAAATTTTGTAATACAATCATTGTCGGTGCCTATCTTAACAAACATCTCTTTTATGTCTTCGAGTTCTTTGTTGGGGAAGAAATCAACAATTACCTAATCATAGAAGCAGGAGCTCAAATATTTTCCTGAAACATTTTCATCGGAGAAAATAACAAAAGAAACTGCAATGATAAACCAATCATCAAAGCCTTCCTCTTCGGCCTATTCATCAACGACAATTGCTTGAGTCTTGACTTGAAAACATCTCCAAGAGGAACATTTGGAGCCTTGTTTAAACAGTTTGTACTTTTAGTTCAATCTGCACAAGGAAGCCTCTACAATTTTGTAGAGATGTAAGAAAAAGAGAGACGTACAAAAACAAAAACTTAGAAGACCATCTAATAACCAACCAAAATAACTTTCAACTAAATTGTACGACTTTATAAAAATTAATGCGTGAAATACAGAAAGAAATACATGATCTACAGAAAAGTAATATTCTCATTTGCGCATGCATAGCATCATTAGAAAAAAATTCTTCCTGGAGGCAAATTGAAATGACTACTTACCTGCATTGATTGCACAGAATGAATTTCTGAAACTCTTAACACGGTTTTTGTACCCTACACCTCTAAAATCCATGTAGTCATGTGAATGTCTCGAAGCAATGCATACACAGTGGATACCCTGCCACAACAAATTCAATAGAGTTCGGAAATGGGAAGAGACGAAAGTAGAAGAGCCAACAATTTGAAAATATTATTACCTTCCCGTATATAGCGCATTGCCTCCAACCAAATTCATCTGGATGGAATGTTTTGTAACAGAATAAATTCTCGTAAGCTAATCTGGAATCCAGACAAGGTCAAGTCAAGCAAGGAAAGAACATAATAGACAGACGATATGGCTATTTAAATGAATTTGCACAACACAAATACCTCGGCCAACAGATTAATCGGAAAGAACACACAATAAATATTGATTTCAATAATCGGAGTATCTACATTCACATTAGAATCAATGATTATATGTTAGGAAGCAATTCAATCAAACGACTTCAAAACAAATATATGAAATCTTGGGTTCATCAACCGACGAAAGGAATATAATGACGGGTAAAAACATGACCGAAATTAAATATAAAAGATAACAAATATACATGGAGCAAATATTAGATCAGAAAACCCAAGGACTGTATCTCCAGGTTAAATAGAAACAAATGTTGTAACAAAGGGTAGCAAATCCACCTTTGATCAAACAAAAATCTCACATTTGAGGGATCCAATGTACACATCCCCAAACTACCTGTAAAAACTAAAATCAACTTCGATAAAGATGAAGTAGATTTTTTTTTTTTTAATTCAAGAGGGCTAAAATTGGAATTAAGAAAAATACCTGCAATTGTAACAAAGGGTAGCAAATCCACCTAATTTCAAGACTCGACCTTTCTTCCATATAGTTGACGTTGTTGCACGGCAGACCTCATTCATGCAAATCTTTTACCCCATTTCACATAAATCCAATCCTTCAATCATAAATAATATAAATTCCAAATAAAAAAAAAAAATCAAAACCCTGAAACCAAATCAAGAAAATCTTTTTAATTTGCGAATTTAATACATTTGATTATCTATTTTTCTATAAATACCAAATTTTTTATTTATTTAATATTCAATTAATTATAATTAAGATTAATAACTAGTAATTTTGACAATGAAAATAATAAAAAAATTAACGAGTTTTAAATTACTTATTTAATTGTTTACGAAAAAAAAAAATAAGCGATTTTAAAATATTTATTTTAAATGACTTATTTGAAATGTTTAAAAATTTTAAATAAAAATAATAATTGAAATTTATTTATTTATTAGGTTATTTAATTTGCGAATTTTAAAATTGATTTTTTTTTTTTTTTTTTTTTTTTTTTTTTTTTTTTTTTTTTAATATATTAAATTATAAACCTATTCATTTACATGAAATATAAATAAAAAAAATTAAAGAGTTTTTTTTTTTATTACTTAATTAATTGTTTACGAACAAAAAAAAAAAACAGCATTTAAAATACTTTATTTTAAATTAAAAAAAAAAAAAAATTGTTTATAAAAACTTTAAATTAAAAAATATAATTGAAATTTATTATTATTAGTTATTTAATTGCGAATTGTAATAGTTTGATTACGATTTAGTTACAACTAGTTGTTTAGTTTATTTAATATTCAATTAATTACAAGTACTATTATAAACGATTATGTTACGAGAAAATATTAAATAAAAAAATTAAAGAGTTTAAAATTATTATTTAATTTGTTTATAATTTTTTTTTTTTTTTTTTATTATTTTCTTAAATTACTTATTGAAATTGTTTATAAAAACTTTAATAAAAAATAATAATAAATTATTATTTATTCGTTTATGTAATTTGCGAATTTTAATAATTTGATTACTATAATTACAAGTGTTTATGCTGTTATTTAATATTCAATACTTATAATCAATATATCAAAACTAATTATTTTTTTTTTTTTTTTTTTTAAAAAAAAATTTAAGAGTTTACATTACTTATTTAATTTGTTTACGAACAAAAAAAATAAGCGATTAAAATATTTATTTTAAATTACTTATTGAAATTGTTTATAAAACTTTAAATAAAAAAATTAATATGAAATGATTTATTTTTTATTAGTTTATTTAATTTGCGAAATTTTAATAATTTGATTAACTATTAGTTACAATATTTGTTTTAGTTTATTTAATATTCAATAATGAGAATTAATAATTATTAAACTATTATTTTACAATGAAATATAAATAAAAATTAAAGAGTTTTTTTTTTAAATACTTATTTAATTTGTTACGAACAAAAAAAATAAGCGATTAAAATATTTATTTTAAATTACTTATTGAAATTGTTTATAAAACTTCAAATAAAAAATATAATTGAAAATTTATTTTATTTATAGTTTGATTTTAATTTGCAAAATTTTAATAAAAAAAAAAAAAAAAAAAAAAAAAAAATGTTTTATTTCAAAAATAAAATTATATTTAAAAAAAAAAAAAAAAAAAAAAAAGGTTTAAGAAACAAAAATAAATGGTTTCTTCAAAATGTTTATTTGCGATTCTATAATATAATTAAATATGGTATAAAAATTAATTAAAATAGTTCAATTGAGATTTTAAAATAAGAAATAGTTTGATACTCAACTAATTATTGCGGATAGTAGTGAATATAGTTTAATTTTTCATAATATATTTTGTCTATTATCCATCTTGTAATGATGCTAAACGTTTTGAAATTTGTAGGATGAATTATCAGTTGGACGATGTGGTGAGACAGATGTCTAGCAAAGTTACAGCGAACTGTAACTTTGCTATTTTTACAATGGTATTAGATTTGCTCGACGAAGAGCACGCGGATATATTGAGGCGGTCCTGCTTATGGCCATGTATTCATTGCGCAACGTACAATTTTACCTGGGCAAAATACTCGATGCGTACGCTATGTCGGCTGCTCAGCCGGTTGATGGAGATCGCCCCTTCATTTCCAATCTTGGGTGGCAAGGTTGTGGTTATGATTTTTCCTATTTGAGTTTGCCCTGATCACTGGATTTGATGTGTACTGGCGAAGATGCAGCACGGGCCTGTATTCCGAGGAACAATAGGATATTGAATGAATATTTTCACGGGCAGGCGGCAGTCACTCCTGGGCAATTGATAGATGCAGTCAGGGCATGCTAGGATATGTCTGACATGTTGAAGCTGGGTATAGTGCTTATCGTCGAGAGCGTACTCAGGTGTCATCACAAGAAGACGTCGATCGACTTTTTCATTTGGAGATTGTCGATAACATCGATGCCTTCAACAACTATCCTTGGGGGCGGATATGTTTTGCGGATACCTTACTACACTTCAGAAGGGAGTATTCGATGCCTAAAGGGGGTAGACCCGAGCGCAAGTATGATGAATATGGCCTGCCGTTGGCAGTACAGGTAAATGTTTAACATAAACAACGTTAAAAAATTTATTTTTGTTAAAATATATATATGATAATTGTAATGTAGCAGATATGGATGTACGAGACTGTCCACATATTGGCTGACCGGTATGCTAAGAGAGTGGAGACGTGCTGCCCTCGGATTTATCAATAGCGAGCACATGGCAAGCCACTTGGTAAACAAATATCAGCTTCCTCGACGATCCTGATGGACATATTATACATTTTTTCGATTTATATTGTACGTGGGCAGTCATTAACTCAGTAAAACGTCAAGATGTTAGGTTGAAGTCCTCACTGAGTTGACCCCGTCGATAGAGGAGGAAGGTCAGAGTTACATGCGTTGCTTTTCTATCTCGGCCGCATCAGATGATCATATGACCGAGTCCATCGTTGATCGGGATATGGTATGTTTATTGAATATAATATGTTGGATTAGCGTGTTGAATTTTAATTACATTAATATTTCAGATTGTTCATTGTTTCAGGAGTGCCGTCCAGTATCACCGAGGTCGCCGCCGCCGAGGTCCTCACCCCCACCGCCGAGGTCGCCGCCGGCACCGAGGTCAGAGTCGACGCCGAGGTCCTTACCCCACCGCCGAGGTTGCCGACGAGGCGCCCCGCGCACCGAGGTCGCGTCGCCGCCGTTCAGATGATCTACTATGGCCGCTTAACGAGTTTATAGCGGGTCAAATGGGCGCAATGCGACACGAGTTGGGACGACAGGTCGACGCTAAGTATGACAGACTGTCGGAGGAGATGGGCGAGATGCGACGAGAGCTCAGAGGACATATCGACGATGTATACAATGATGTTGGAGCTCTACATAGCCATGTGGTAGATCTACAGAACGAGATAGGGGACTTGCGGTCTGAGTTACGGGGTGACGTAGCATCCCTACGAGGGATTGACAGTTATCGGGATGGAGGGGTGACGGTGGAGGTGGATGTGACTGCGGCTGTGGGGGGAGACATAGACTCATTTTTTGAGGGGGTACCGGATGAGGCAGATGAGGGGGTACCGGAGGGGGGGCACCGGAGGAGGCAGATGGGAGGGCACCGGAGGAGGGCGGAGGCGGATGGGGTACTGGAGGAGGCGGATGGAGGGCACCGGAGGAGGCGGAGAGGAGACTGTCGGAGGAGATGATTGACAGGATTCCGACGGAGGTGGAGAGGAGGAACGGAGGAGGTTGAGGTGGATAGGGGGGTACCGGATGAGGGTGCGGTGGATGAGGTTGGGTGGAGAGAGGGGTACGGTATTACATGTAGTTTTGGTGAGCAGAGGGACTCCGGAGAAGGGGTCGGTACCAGATGAGGTTGCGGTGGATGAGGTTGTGGAGGTGAGGAAGGGTACGAAGCGTGCTGTTGACATGACACCGCTGGTGGTTGGTAAGAGACCGAGATTGTCGTCACAGTACATCGTTTCCCCTTTCACGGCCGAGGCTAAGAGGCGGTCGTTCTTGGACGGGACATACCCCAATCTCTTCCGCGAGGTCGACCGAGTTCGGAAGAAAGCGTTTCATGATTGGTTCAATAAACTTAAGCATTAGTAAGTATTTAATGATTTGCCTAAAGTACATGCGAGATCATCTATGATTTGTGTAACACTTCACTTTTTCATTTTTTTAGGGACATCCATAGGGTGGGGTCGAGGATGATATCGAACGCGAAGAAGTGGTTCGATGATGTTTTGACTAGTGGTGCTTGGCTCGTCGATGATGTAAGTGCATTCTCGTTCTTATTTGTTGTATCGTTTAATTATTTGTTGTTTTACTTAATTATTTGCGTTCTCATTCTTATTTGTTAGCACATCGACATGATTATGGAATTGTTGCGGGATCGAGCTCGGAGATACGCGAAATCTTTTGACATTCCTGGTCGAGTCATCCTTAGCTGCGGGTTCGCACGTGCCATTGATATTGAGTACGGCACACTCATACTCAATGGAAATGGATATGTGGTGCCCGACTATATGATGGAGTGGGTCATTGGGCTGGAGCCGACAAATGGGAAGCCGTGGACGGATTGTACACATATGTACGTTCCAATGATCGCGAACTCACACTGTTTCGCAGCTGAGATTGTATTCGCGGATTCGACTATATATGTGTACGACTTCGACCATGGATGTTTGACCCAAAACCAACTGCAGCGTATACTAGAGCCGCTGAGTGTGATTATTCCTATGATGGCTAGACAAGCGAATATTCAAGTAAATGACAGATTAGCCATTCAACGGAACACGACGACGGAGAGACAAGTAGTATCGTAAGAATTTACAATTTTTTATTTTGAAAATTTAGTTTTTAGTTATTATATGTTATCGAACTAATATATTATATTTGCTTGCAGGGGCGATTGTGGTATATTCGCAATAAAGTACATAGAGTTTTTGAGCATTGATCGCAACATTAGTCCAATAAATCAACCTTTGATAGACATGTGCAGGTTGAAGTTAGCTTGCGATTTGTATGAATCCAGATGTGATCCTTAGTGCTGTTGACATTATTCTTTTATTGTAAAAAATGTAAATATTGTTATCGTTAGTTCTTAATTTAAATATTACATGAATTAACACGTCTATATATAATTTAATATTCAATTAATTATGTTGATTATTTAATGACAATAAATAAAAAAAATATATTACTTCGTTATAAAAATCAAATTATTACATAATATTACACATCCGTTGAATTGTTATGTAGATGAATCTGACTTGTACAAAATTGACGAGTATGCCCTGTTGCACCGCACCTGCCGCACTTACGAGGTCGAGGAAATTCTCCAGTTGATGGTATTCTAGACGTCCGTCTACGTCCCGGAGCACGTGGTCCCACTATGGGTGGCAACAAATTATTAAGTGGAAGAATGTGGTCGGGAACTTCCCACTCACCTTCATTTGGTAGAGGAAATATCGTTTCAGCATATGCCGATCTCCAATAATCAGTCATGTAATAATGACTGCATAAGGTGTGCGGAGGAAATCCCCTATGCATAGCCACTGCCACCGCATGCATACACGGAAAACTCTCCAACTGAAACTTTCTACATGTGCATGTGTTATCATTCAAGTCCACGATGAACCCGATATTACTGCCACATCTCACGGAGAAGCGAAACTGATCTAGTGGTTCCACCAATACCTTCCTCGCAACCTCTAGAGTTTTGAAGATCTTATCTTCCTGAGCCGGAGTGAGCACACTTGTGCAATTTTGGGATTCCTCACGTCGGTCATGAAACCACTGCTGCAGCTTGTTACGAATTTGCTCAATCATTGCGAGAATTGGTAACTCTCGATCCTTCTTGAATAGCGCATTGAGCGACTCAACATTGTTCGACGTCATCATGTTGTATCGACGTCCTGGAAAGTGTGATCGAGCCCAATGTTCGATCCCCATCTCTGTTAGATAAACCCACGCAGCATGTGATTTACACTCTATTTCGACCATGAACTTTTCAAACTCTTCAAAACTGTATGTCTCTGCAGCTCTCCTAAACAATGGAACGATGCCACTGCCCCGAAACTTCGTCTTAAGGTTGCCCTGTATATGGTACATACAATAACCGTGATGTGCCTCGGGAAAGACTTCGGCGATACCATTTATTATTGACTGCCCCCGGTCAGTTACAAATGCAAGGTTCTCGACGTCTCCAATTACTTCTTTCAACTTCGTAAAGAACCAACGCATCGCTAAATCATTCTCTCCATCGACTATACCGAACGCAAGAGGGTAAATTTGGATGTTGGGATCTTGACAAGTAGCAATAATCAACTTACCTTCGTATCTAGCCTTCAGGGTTGTACCGTCGACTAGAATTACGGGTCGCATTGCCGTACGAAATCCTCGAATGCACTGTGCAAGGGCCATGAAGAAATACTTGAAGCGATTCCCATCCTCCGTATCAATATAAAATGCTGATCCAGGATTAGTTTTCTCCATGTTATGGCAATATCTGGCCAATTTAGCGTAACTTTCCTCGGCCGAACCCATTAAGTCCTCCAATGCGCATTCTTTGGCCTTCCAGGCTTTCTGATAGCTCATGACCACCCCGTAATCTCGTCGGAAGTCATTGATGATGTCCGAAGGTCTGTAGATCGTTCGTGGGTCCTGAAACTTGTCCTTTATTTGTCGACCAATGAACCATGCCCGGGCTTGCCTGTGATCATTTCGACGAATACCCACTTCGCAAGTATGTTCCCGTGCATACTTACGAATTACAAAGCACTCATTCGTGTCCATTTTTGTCGCTCGCAAACGCCAGTGACAACCGTCGTCAATGCAGACAATTGTGTACGTTGACTTGTCCGATTTTTTAACTTTAAACTCAAAATTGTTTCTTAAAGCAATCCGATGCACTGCTTCCTGCAAATGTTTTTTTGTTTCGAACAGTTGCTCGACATATACATCTTCATCATCTGGAACTGTACGGGAACAATTAGAAGTACGTGTACTGATCCCATCTTGTGAACTCGACCCATGTCTTCGA
Organism: Fraxinus excelsior; assembly: GCA_019097785.1. Classification (NCBI taxonomy): domain Eukaryota; kingdom Viridiplantae; phylum Streptophyta; class Magnoliopsida; order Lamiales; family Oleaceae; genus Fraxinus; species Fraxinus excelsior. The sequence continues at coordinate 47,806,815 of CM032623.1, forward strand.
TGGGATAAAGAAATTAAATCCTCATTCGTAAATTCATTTTCATTCTCGTTGGAATGAACCATCGAGGGAATCCTGTGCGTATTGGTGAGGTGAGGAACCACTGTATCGGGAATAACCACATCATCCTCACGAGCTATCTCCACTGTGTTCCAAAAATCATTCACATTACGATCCCCTCCATCGAGCTCTTCATGTTCACCGCCAGGGACATTCTTTTCCACTAAATTTACGCAGAGAGGAGTAGTCATGGGAAATTGGTTCAATGCAAATAGAGCCTTCATGCAATGTTCAGATGTAACCTTTACAGGTGGAACTGGAATTGATGAATGTTCGTTGTTCCATAGAAATCCCAATTCCATATCGTATTGGGCGGGATCGACATTGAGCATATTCTGTATCTCACTGTACATTTCTGCATACGACGTACTTGATGTTATTAAAATCGGAATTGTGCCATGTATTTCACTTGTCCATTTCCATTCCCATTGACCATTTACATCCTCTTCAAATTCACCAAAGTGAAGAACTGGGACTGCAACTGCCATATTTGCTGCATCAGACAAAATATTTTGTTAAAAAAAAAAAAATTAACGAAATTTTTTCAACCCGGACGTCCGGGAGTGCGACAAAATATTTTGTTAAAAAAAAAAAAATTAACGAAAATTTTTCAACCCGGACGTCCGGGAGTGCGGGCCCGGACTTTGCGGACGTCCGGGCCCGCACTCCCCGGGCGTGCGTAGGGGTGGGCGTGGGTTGGGTTGGGTCGGTTTTTCCCCCAACCCATACCCAACCCAACATGGTCGGTTTGACATAAATTCAACCCAACCCAACCCATGTAAAGATTGAAACCCAACCCAACCCAACCCAACCAAATGTCGGTCGGGTTGGGTTGGGTTGGTCGGGTTAGGTTGGGAGTTGGGACGACCTATGAACAAACATTAAAGCCACCAAAGTACTAAATTTAAAGCAACATGAATATATTGCGTTAAAGAGAGATGTATTGGAAGATAGATCTCATCCAAAATCACAACCAATGTTGATAATTTGGTGAGACGACGCCCGCCGCGTGAGAGAGATGATGGAAGATATGTTAGTATTTTTTTTTGTCTCACTTTTTTTTTATCGGGTCTCTCACCTTTATTCTATTTTAGTTTGGCAAAGTTTTTTAATTTTTTAATTAGTAGGTCGGGTTGGGTGGTTTTTGTCGGGTTGGATGGGTTAACCCACAACCCAACCCAACCCAACCAACTTAACCTTTCCACCCAACCCAACCCAAGAAAAAAAATAGAAAAAACCGACCCAACCCGGTCGGGTCGGATCGGGTTGGGCGGGTTGATCGGGTTGGGCGGGTTTTTGCCCACCCCTAGGCGTGCGGGCCCGGACGTCCTCAAAGTCCGGGCCGGACTACCGCAAGTCCGGGCGTGCGGGCCCGCAAGTCCGGGAGTGCGATTCTCTGTATATCATAAAATTTGTCTGAAAAATCTCATACACAAGTGAAATTTTTTGCTTGTTTTTATTAAAAAAAATTATATAGTTCCATTTAAGAACATAAAATTTTCATATACATAGAAAAAAGATTTAAAAATTAATAAAATGTACATTATAATTTCATCGAAGCCCAATTAAAAATACGTAAATATACTTACCGATTTCGCTGATGGCTGTGAATAATATTTACTTGTTGATCGTTTGATAAATTTGTCTGTTTTCAAGTTTGAAACAGATGAAAAATGAAACTGTTTTTATCTGTGTTGGAATAAATCGATAAAGAAAGTAATTTGATTTTAAAATTTTAAGTGGAAAGTGTTTGGCCTTTTTTATAACTTAAAAAAGGGTATTATTATCTTTAAACATTAACATATAATTGTAATTGTATATTATTTTAAGGGTACTTTTGTCATTCCACTTCAAAACGGCTATTGTGGTGAATGGTTAAAAAAAAGGGGCAAAGTCTAAAATGGTTGCTTTGACAAAGGTATTTTAAAAAGTACCCCATTATATATATACCCTTCCCCAAAGCAGTCGTTGGAAAAGTTCAGAGGGAAAAAGAAGAAAAGATGGCGTCGCTGCGTGCTAGGAGCGAAGTTCTCTCACTTTTTCGGTCACTCCTGAGGACGGCGAGTGAATTCACTGACTACAACATGAGGGAGTATGTCAAGCGCCGCACAATTGATGCTTTCCGCCACAATTATCACCTCTCGGACCCGTCGGCGACCGCCGCCGCCTTCACCGATGGAAAGTCACAGCTCAGCGTGGCCAAGCGACAGGCCGTCGTCTACTCGCTTTACGCTCCGAGGGTGAAGAGCGTCATGGAAACCTCGCACCCGTGAATCATTAATTTCATCGTTTTCATTAAAGCGGGGTTAGGTTTCTCTTATTTCGTTCATCTTTAACTGCTTTGGACTGTCGTCTGGTTTTGTACGATAGGGAAATATCTGGTTTTTTAGATGAGATTATGAATACTGTGGAGCTATTGAGTTTTTTTTTTTTTTTTCAGGCTTCGAGAATGAATTGTGTACAATTTATATTTTTCAATTTATTATTTTGCAACTTACGCTCCATGTATGTTTCAATTTGGAATAAAATTATATGGGTATTTGTTTTCAGTTTTGGTTTTTGGTGAATGTCGTTACTTTTTCCCTTTTCCTTTAATTATTTGTATTGGCAATTTAATGTTGATTGATGCTTTTTGGATGTATATATGATAGTTGCACTTCTTGATGCGAAGTTTTTGAGGCTTTCAAATGATTTGGTATTCTAATCAGTAGCTTTTGCACAATTTACTTCATCAGAGTCTCTTTGCGCAAAAGAAAATTAAGTAAAATAGGAATATGATTTGATTTGATTAATGTGTTAATTTGCTCAGTCATAGGATTTGGAATAAGCTGTGGCAATTCATATATATCTAAGGGTCTTTGTGCCACGGACTGTTCATTTGCAATAGAGACTAAGTAGTTTGATGGCAGACTGTGTCGGTGATAGTCTGGTGTGCAGTTTTATGATGTACCTAGGGAGGATGGTTAACAAAAGCACAATGTCGTGGTGCAAGAAATTGAACTTTCATTTCAAGCTGTTCCATCAATATAATATTGTAATTCAGGACCTTAGATAAAAACTTAACTGAGGATCTAGTAAGTAGTAATAACCATTTTGTTAAGAATAACTTACATTTTATATTGAGGAGAAATAGATAAAAATTGATGCTTTTATTCCACGCTGAGCTTATGTGACCATGCATGATTTTTAAGAAAAAATAAATGGGGTGTGCTTCCAGCTTTGAGGTATAAAATTTTGCTATAGATGATTCACCTCAAGTTTAGCATTTCAGTTATTTTCATCCTCTCCTGCTTCTTTTGATGCTTTCCATGTTAAAATGTGGGCATACCTAAAGTTTACTGAAGATTGCAGAATGGAACTTGAGATCAAGTGTTTAGAATTCTTTATACATTTTGATGTCTAGGGTCCTTTAAGTTGAGCATGATGCAATGATTTAACAATGTCTTTCGTCAGTAGAGAAGTAGATGGCATATGCCTTGCTAGTGATCCAACAATCCGAAGTCAAGTATACCACTATCCTTGATGAAAATAATTATATCTCAATGGACGTGAAAAAAGAAACAGAATCTAGTGAATGAAGGTCTAAGTAATCATCCAAGTAGCATACTGAAGATCTAAGTAATGAATCGAGAAGTGTTTTGAAGCAAAGAAGAGTGATTAATAGTCTAATTGATGCCAAATGAGAGCAAGAGGCAGCCAAATATATAAGTACAAAATGTTGTTATGAATCAACTGCGTTAAAGGCAATTTTTTTTTTTTTTTTGCTAAAGAATAACTAATATAACTTACTCTGGGGGATTTGATAAGAGGCATGTGTATTAATTACCTCCCCATTGTCTATTGTGGATGATTTGGAGTGGAGGTGAAAATATTTGGTTTTGAACATTTTGTTGACATCTTAGTGATAAGCTTGTTAAACACCCTTCATTGTGCTGTTTGTGATTTTATTCTGGTGGCTGAGGTGGCAACAAAATGTTGAAAGTGCTAATTTATATGCAGTAGAGAGGTGGGATGGGAAGGAAAGAGAACTGGTTATTTATATTTTTTAGTAAATGTAAATAGATGTCGAAACTAAACCTAGAAACCTGTGACTATTAAATAGAGATCAATATCAGGATGTGGGAGTCAGTTTTGCCCTGAAATGATATCGATTTGTATTACTTAAATCTTCATACCTTTTTCCAATTATTACAATAAATCTGGTGCCAAGTCAATACAAGTCATTTAATCAGAGATGGAAGGGGTTTATTGTTTGCCCTAAAACGAGATCTTGTATCGAGTAATACTTTAATCTTCACCACCTTCTGTGATTCTTGTATTTTTCTTTTGGATGTTATAAATACTTAATGAATTCATTTTACTTGTAATAAAAGAGTTGTTTGCGAACTGATTATAAACTATTAATGACAATAGTATTTAATTTTGACTTGTTATGGAATCACAATTGATAATAATTCTAGTGTTTGTATCCTAAACAACCAAGAATTTGGTTTAAGAAACGCATACCCAATTTAAGCAATTTTGAGAATCCTTTTGTAGTTAAATTACTAGCAATTGAAATCTCCAAACCACTCTTGATCGTGATTACAATCACAAGTGGAAAGTCTTCTTGTTTTATAGCCGGGATACTCTTTATCTTTTTGAAACGATGAGGACGACCAAGTCCTACAAGACTCTTTTTGTGTAATTTTTTTGTACCCTCACAGAACAAAGATGTTATGTATTTAACCGCATCATAGAGCATCTCCAAGAATGCTCTTTATGTTAAATGATAGTGAAAACACTATGTGCTTGTTTGATAAACTTTGCTAAAAAAATTTCAATGGTCAAACTTCAATTTTAACCATACATTTCATGGGACCCACAATATTTATCTACTTTTCAACCACACGTTGCATTAGCTTTTATCAAAAGTTTTGTCAAACAATTCCTAAAAGTTTATATAGAAAATGGTTTGGCTTTCTACATTTGGAGAGTCAAATCCACTCTTTGTTTTAAATTTTAGATATGAATTCGTTGGACTCCTAAAAAATTGATTGATCCTAAATTAAAGAGTACGAGGTTGATAGAGAATCTTTCGATGATGCTCTAAATTCTTATTATGTTAAGATGAGAGGGAGTTTAGGAAGGATAGTTTCCTACTGACTACAGTTATTGCCCCACTCTTACATAACTGTTCCAACCTCTTTTATTTCATCACTTGAGTCACATAGCTCACCATTAATTGATATTTAATTAGCAACAACGTTGAACAAGAATAACCCTGTGGATAAACATAATAGCACAGACACCATGTTAGAGTATCCAAAAAATAGTTCTCTTGAGATTTTAATTCTATCTTCCATTTTGAAATGATTTTTTCTTCCTGTAGCTCGTGAATTTTGCCTTAGTTATTGGGTATTATAATATTGAGCTCTTGTCAATCTCTGGCTATTGCAAACTAAATAATCTTCTACGACCTGTTAGTGTGGAACTTTTTTGGGTTTTTGCATGAACGGCGATTGCTTACACAATTATAAAAGCCTAATCTGTTGACTTAGGGTTAAAAATAGTACAAGCATGTCACAGGCTGGTCCTTAATGAATGATACCCCCTTCTAGCATATTTTTCAGTAAGAGATAAATCTTTGGCATGATCAATGTGAGGTTGCATCTCTGTTCCATGTACTTCAGTATGTCTGTCGATATGTGTAATTTCATGGTTATTGCTTAATGCATTGATATGGCATCTGAGAAGTCAGTGAGAAATTACTGACAAGGGTTACCAGGAATGCTTCGCAAAAACAAGTCGACTTATAACTTAGCCTGCTTTCTTGATCTTTTTGGATTAGCAAGAGTAGGATAGAATACTATACATTTAACGTGGACTTTTATCATGTGGTTGAAAGTTTTATGATTAGTGATCACGTGGAAGAAATCTTACGGAAAAGGCTGAATACTATTACTGTTTTCATTTATACTTAGTTTTGTTGAAGTCAGCTACCCCATCCTATTATCTATTTTTACTTTTATACTGGAAATGATGTTTCAGGAATTGGTGAAAGAACAGGGGGACATGAGGAAATTGAGTAGCTACATCTTTACCTTGAGAAGATAGGTGAATGAAATTTATCATGTATTGGATAGATTGAAAATACGACGACTTTTTCATGAGAACAGTTTAACATGTCATGAAATATTCTGCTTGCTGATTTCAGAAATAATTTTATTAGAGATGGTGTCTGGCTTGTGCTGCTTCATGGTTTTTACTTGATTGTTCATGATTGCTTCTTGTAAATACCCAATTTTTTTTTTCCCGACCTTTACTTTGGGTGACACGTTAGAAAAATACGTAACATGCCATAATTGTCTGAAATGCAGTTTTAACTGTTTAGCCTCTAAGTTTGTAAATTCTAGGTTTCCAAGATAAATCATTTTGCAGGTTCCAGCGACCGCTAGGTGTTAGCCTAATCCTAATAAAAATGACAGGCTTTTGCAGCTCCATTCTAGGTCGGGAACCAACAATTTATGAGTATTCTGTCCACATACACACAGTATGTGTGGGTGTATACTATGTGATAGATTTCAATAAAGTAGACAGAGAGAAATAAATACAGAACTTACTGAAATTCCAGGTATACATATTATCCATGGGGTAATCCAAATCACCCATAATTCATGATAAAATAAAAGGGTCACATAAGAGAGAAGAATAATGAACAAAATTAATTTATTTTTCTCCATTTGGTTAAAACTAGAAAGAAATAATTTGTACTACTAGGAAATGTATTGCCTGTGTTGAGATGCAATGAATTCATGGCGACTGGTGTTAATTGTGCAGCGGATTCGGCCCGCTTGGAACTAGTCGTTTCTCGATGCCAAATCTCATGTCAATCTCATCATCGTGATCGTAAGGTGGCCGTGAGGGTGGCGGCACAAGTGGAGGTGGTTGATGTTGCCCTGTATAATGTGGTCTAAAATGTGTTGGACTTTGAGGGGAAGAAAGGGCTGTTGCTTCCATGAGGCAAAATAAAATGGCTACCAAAATCCAGTGACCGGCGGTTGGAGGTGGGCGCTTCATACGGGTGGGCTTGTTAGAGGGAGAGGACGGTGTAGGAGTGTTTTTGGCAGTGTGAAATGGAGTGAGACAATGGCAAATAGAAAGTTGTACATGGTATTTAAAATTCAAGCAAGTGATCCATGAACTATGTACTTAGCTCCATAAATGCTGTAATCAATGAGGGGTTGTGCTTTGGTACCAGAAAAGAGGCAAAAAGATGTCTTTCTATTAAGGGTGTATGCCAACAGCATTAAGAACATCAAGTAATGGTTCCATTTGATAAATTTGTTTGTTAGAGAAACACGTTTTGTTATGATAAGCATTTAGGATTAAGATAACGGGATCCAACGGGCGTAGCACCCATTGAAGATGAGTTGAGACAATGATGATTAGAGTGGAGCATTATTTTCTTATACTTAAAAAGAGGGCTTCCACTCATAAGAGCGATGTGATTTCGACAACATGTTAAAAGAGAAAAGATATCGTCCATGAAACACAGTAAAAGAGTAAAGACATCATTCGTAAGAGTAATCTGATCCTAGTAAGCAAGCGAGCATATGGAAGATTGACAAATATCACCGAAAATCTTGAGAGTCCAAAATTTAAAATATTTAGGCACACGAGCCGCATCATATCATGACATACATTCATTTGATTGTCTACGAAACTAAAGAAAGCTTTTACTGAATGGCTTGCTAGAATCATAATAGCAATATCCACTTCGTTAGTGCTCGCGTGGGGGATGCGACTTATAGGGAAATTAAAAAAAAAAAAAAAAAAAAAAAAAAACTTAATCTGGAATGAGAACATTGACAAGATCAAACCATTAAAACACAATTAACATGGCCCATTTTGATTTTTGAAGATTTACTTGTTCTTTTCATTTAGTAAATGTAGCAAAGAATTGAACCGAGAGCCAAAAAAAAAATTCATGTAGTTGACATCAAATTCATTAAACGTACGACTTAATTCGTTTTAATCATAGTTGCATGATAGAGCTAACGTCCAATAACCCAACTACCAAAGGTCCTGTGATTTACATAGAGCAATATGGTCATCCTGGCTCTTCTTGATGAGCAATGCAGATTCGACACATATCAGTTCCTTAGAAGGAGAGGACCGAAGAAAACGATTTGAAATATTTTACAACATTAATGAGACTTGCTTTTACATGAAAAACATAGGCAATTTTGTGCGTGGAGACAGTGCAGTTGATGAATTGAGGGAAACAAATTAATCTGTTTTTTCATGACTTGAAAGTTGAAACTAAAAGAATGCCGCTCGGGCAGTTCCAGTGGAAGTGGCAAAAGTCCAGTGGGCACTGGGGCCGAGCCGGAGCCACCCATTATTCAAGTGGTTGCTAGGCCTCGTGTTAGTACACCGTGGAGGAAACCGGGAGTGGGTCACCTAAAATTAAAGTGTTATAATGTTTAACACTATTGATGTCAAACACCAGTTTAGATGGTAATTGCATAAAATTAAATTATAAATTCACTTAAATACAATATCACATTATCCATTTAATCGAACCAAGCGTGACCACATAAACCAATGCTCTAGCACCACTAGTGCCGTAGATAGCATTATTCAAAATTAAATACGAATGCTGCAGTACAGGCTGAGGGTGGTTTTATCGGGATAGGAGCCATTATCTAAGATCACAAAGGCTTGGTTTTGGCAGGCTAGTTCATACTTGTTAGAGGCTTCTTTGAGCCTGAAGTTGCTGAGTCAATTGTTTTCAAAATAAGTAATTCTTTTTACTCAAAAAGTAAGAAAAATGTGATATATATTCCCTGAATATGTTTGGATCTTGAAGATGATGATACTGCACTAAAGAATCTACTCTCAAATAAGAAACCATACAAACGACAATAAATCCAGTATATTCCGAAAATTATAGTACCATTTTTTTACTCTAGTATCATGTAAGCAATGCGTACACAACGAATATAAGAAGTTATGAAAAAAATAACAGCAGAGAATAGTGACTCATTAAGCCAATGACAAACTGCAGATTTATAAAACTTGGGCTATCTATTTTCCAAGCAAACGACGACCACGCTGATTAGCACCTTTCACTCGGACAACCAGCTCCTCCACATCGTTCTCAAGTGGATCGAGCGCTTTGTTCTGCCTGCAATGTTAGAAGACATATTGTGTAAATAATTGGGATTTTAGAATTCGACATTACATGATCGAGAGAGTCGGGAGTTTACGAGGTGTAGTATAACTCACCTCTCAATTTCAGAACCCATGTCGATAGCCATATCCTTCAGCTCTCCCAAAATATTACTTAAATCTGAGAGGGCGTCATCTTGTTTTACCTTTTCGACCTGTCATAATTCCCATATGAATGATATATCAGTTTTCTTATCTATGCATGCATTCAAACACACACGTTATATGACATCAAAAAGGAGTTTAAATGCTTCGATAGAGCTTGCACGAGGGATGTATTAAGAAGTTAATCAAGTTATGCATTTTAAAACAACCACTTAAGATCCAAAACACTGATAACCTGAAATCCTGCTAAATTTAGGAGCCGGTTTGCAAAATTAGCCAGAATAGGAAGGCCTAGCCACCCAAAACAGAATTCTACCAAGAATAGGACCCAACAACACTCCTTTTGCCAAATCCCAGTCAGTTCTCAACACCTTCACCCCTGACCACCCCACTTCTCTGCCATTCCACCTTTCTACCATCAATTCATAATAGAAGACAGAGGACTTGACAAGAAATTCGTCGACTGAGTTTTCTAAGTCATTCTAAATTCATAAGAATCTGAACATAGAACAATTTGAAATTCTAGATCTATTCGAAGTGGAAGGTGAAGGAGAAGAACAGATGTGATAGGTACAGGAAATGCGGAAGGGAGTGTGTGGGGAAGATTGATGGAGGCATATATGTTTTGACAAGGCAGATATAGACATGATTGCGAAGGTGGAATGGAAAAATCAGAAGCCGAAGATAAAGGAAAGATAGGGGCAGTGGAGTTGAGTTGGCAGTGGTGATCTGGTGAGTACTAATAGTGTGGATCCAGTGAGAGTTGCTAACAAATTGAAGGATTCGTGTCATAAGATTTGACAGTCTTGTGCTGGTTATTTTACCTACCAATACCCTCCCCACTTTACCCAGGCTAAGTATCTATTATGACTAAGTTGCCAACAAATAGAAGATAAAATAAATAAGATCCATGAGGAGTGACAGAGAGAGATGAGTAGGAGGAAGATGATGGTGGTAGTCACTGGTAGGATTAGTAGAGAGTTGCCAACAGTGGCCCATAGCTGTTGGCAGTAGTAACTAGTGAGGGTGGAGAGGAATGAGAACAAGAATTCTAACAACTACCCTGACCAACCTTTACTTAGACGAGGACTGAGAATTCTAACAATCTCCCCAATTGATGGATAATTAGGAATGGCATTTGCCATGGTAAATTGGAATACCAAAAATGATCAAGGAAAGAGATGGAATGGGCCACCGTGTGAACAATGGGCCATACATCAGAAATAGTCAAACTAGTATCACACGTCTAATAAGTGGAGGTGCTTGGTATTACTTCTCTGTCGAGAAATGAAAGAAGACTTGACAGATCTTCATAGACAAACTTGGTTATGCGATCCTAGGTAAGAATGGTTCAGGACGATGGGATCCTTCTTTATCATAAAAGTAGGGTGACAGAGGATTTTAGTCCTCTCCTCTACCAGCTAAGCTATCCAGACCAAAGCAGATCACGTATTTGAATAGTACCGATTATCTTTCGAAATAGAATGCTCCTCCACGTCCCCTTTGTATCTTTTGGCTTATATGGAAAGCTATTCCTAACATTGTTACACAAAAACTTCATCTAAGAGGGGAGAGAGAGAGAGAGTGTGTGAAATGACCCATACCACGTGCCCAGGCCGTTATATCATAAGTATTGTCCGCTCTGGGAAAGCCTAACCCCATTTTAGCTCCCATGAATTTCCATTCTGTCCCCAAGATTCGAACCCTTGACATTTCCCTTAAGAATGACTTAAGTTGAATTCTGGTAACAATTGAGATAGGATGGGCTTAAACTCTCTCAAAGCGGACAATATGTATGATATAACGGTTTAGGCACAAGACCTGGGTCGTTACATAGAGAGAGAGAGAGATGCAAAAAACTTCCAACATTATTACACAATAGATACTTGAAAATTACAATTCTCATCTCTTGGTATAATCCTCCATCACAACATACCTCAACTTTCTGCAATGCATTTGTAGGTTCAGGAGGCAGGGTTCGCGTTGTTCGTTCCTTCGTGGCAGAAGTCAATCCCAGTCTTTCCCTCTGCTCCAAGTGGTTACCCTTTCTATGCACTGGATCATCTGTGGTAGCATTGAAGTGTTAGACCACAGGTCAAGGGTCAAAGTGAAATGTCAGATTAAAATCCACCCACTCACCCGCAACTCATATGTGTCAAATAATAATTTGGTACGTAGTATTAGACATGACTCGACAATATAGTAAACAAGATTTTAACTTCTTTTTCTTCCTTAATACAATTCAATGCTATCGAATTTCTACCAAACGTGACACTAGAAGTCACTGTTCTACACATTTTAAATCGAACTTTTATTGATTATATTGACCAAGAAGACGACAAGTACCTCGAGTGATTACGGGCCCTGTTATTGGACGACCCTTCTTTGGCTTCCAAGTTTTTGAGAATATGCCCCCAAGACTTCCCAACAGCTTCTCGCCCTAAAATCAATTAATAAATAATTTTAGACTCAATAATCAATCACAGAAAATGCAATACAGCATAGCCAACAACATTTATGCATAGTCTGAGGTGAGATTGTTTATGCAATCAATATTTCTGTCAAGCACAAACCAATTAAATAACTCCAAATTGTTTTCATTTTGACTTATCCAACGGTTCAGTTAAGATCGAAGGAAATGCAACTTGCAACAAATTAGTTTTTACATAACTCTTAAAAACATGGATGAACTTGGAGTTATCATTATCACTACCCACCGAACTCTTACCGGAGGAAAAGAAAAAGATTGAAAAAATAAAATATTTGAACATATTTTTCATTTAGGCACTTTCTTTCTGCTTTAGTATATGGAATCAAACTTGACAGTCCTATAGACAATGCTACAGCAAATAGGAAAAGGATGGAACTTGTGCATGTGACTTGGGTATCATGTCTTCCAAGAGCTTGTTTAGCTAAGCAAAAAACATACAAGTTTCTAGTCAAAGTTGAAAAAAAAAAGGTTAGCTATCTAATTTAATAGTAAATTAATAAGTCCAGGGTTACTTTCAAGATAAATAACCTTTTCAGTTAGAAGTAAGAAAAACATAGTTCATCTGAAAAACAACCTGGTATTAAGAGTAAGATTATAATTTTTTTAAGCACAGCCAAACATGCTCAATTATCCATGCCAAACCAGAATACAAGTTGCAAAGTTGAGAAGGCATACCCTACTAAGATCATGGTCCATGTCAGCAGCAACCATGTGAGTTCTCGTAATTTGCTCCCCCTGCTGATGCAAGGTAACTAAAGTTTTAGTAGCATCTTCCCTTATATCCTCTGCAATCTTCAGGCAATTGTCGACAGTTTTTGTAGTCTCTTCAGCCTTATATACAGAATAGTTTTCCAGTTCCTGTACGCTCTGGGCCTCAAATCCTCCAGAATCATGAAAATCATTCCTGTATCTGTTTCTTTCTGCTGAAGTAATGGAATTTTTATATGACGAGGTTCCCTTAATCTGATCGTCATCAAAAAGCTTCATACGTGAATTTGGGGTAACTAGAGAAGGATCTGAGGAAGTCCGTCTAGAGGGTTCAAGGGTTTGGTTGTTAACCAAAGAATTGTCATCAAAAGGATTAGAACTGAAATTACTGGGGACTTGGTCCGCTGACTTGTGTTTAGAAAACCTATGTAAGGGAGATTTCTTATGACCAAACATTTTGTACCAACAAAAGAATGTAGGATGAAATTAAACTTTCTTTAGCTTAATAACCTGCACATTCAAACAACAAATAAACTCGTCCTAAGTTTCAAAAAGATCCCAGGAAGAAGAGACTTATAGGATTAAACTATGAAACCATAATTAATCTCGATAATAATCATGTCCATAAGAAACAAAAAAGGCTAAACAGTTACCATAAAGATGCCAAGAATTTAACAAATAAACAAAAGAAGAAAAACAAATATTGTACTAGCCAAATTACAATAGATAAATTAAATGAGAATCAAAATCAAATGTATATGGTACCACACTGATGAACTATGAGATTGAAATCCTATGCAAAAAGGAAAAAAGAGAGATCGAAAAAGTTCGATGTTGAAAAGAACAGGCTTCAAGGAATCAATCAAAAGAAGATACAGAAAACATTCAAATGGGAAAATGAAAACTAATCAGAAGGCTGCAGGAAAGATCACAGGACCTAATGGATAAATTCAACATTTTTTTTTCTCTTTCTAATAAAATCAGAAGAATAGCAAACATTGACTCTAGATTTTACATATTTCATAACCCAAAGACTTCTCTTTTCTTTTCCTTTTAATAATTTCTGTATTTAATCGATTAGAAAGGAGCCCTCAGTTCATCCAATTCCCTTTGAGCAGCCAGATAGATATTCAAATTTTAAGTCAGTCACAAACCCATAAAATAATCAAGAAATGGGGAAAAATGGTTGCAACATGGTAGCAAAGCTATCAATTTTGACAAGGAAAGAAAATGAATTGCGATCAAACTAATCTTTTAAAAAAAAAAATAACCAGAAAATGTGGGAAAACCCACTATATATGTCTACAGAAGACTACAAGATGAAGACTTCGGATTGATCATTCATATGGATCTTTATGAAACAAATAAAAATAAAAATCCAAAGAATGTGTTTTTTTAACAAGACGACTAAAAAATGAAGACTTTAAACTGGCACTCAAGTTTAGAATCAACAAGAAAACAAATTATTTAGCAAAAATACACATGAATACAAATGCATTTCGAATATTCTTAATCATTAAGGAAGAAATCTTGGTGGGAAATACCTGAAATTTCAAACAAAGATGTAAAGGATTATCTTGGATTGGGAAGAGCGCCGAGAATAACGCCCTTTCTGATAAAACGCCAACAAATCTAGAGCGAGAAAATCTAGACAAGAAAGGAGAGAACTTTTGGCGATGGAATTAAAGTGGGAAAACAAGAACGAATATATAAATATGAAATCCTTGTCAAGAAACTAGTTAGAAATTGCAACTTGCGAAGAATGGTCATATCTCAACATTTGTGTACAGCAGATATTATTTTATGCACCATTCGTCAACGTGAAAATTCACTCTTGAGAGTTGAAATTCTAATCTGCATTTTTCACTTCTTTTAACATTTTTATTAATTCACATTTTTTCCCGGTATTTTTTGTATATTAGTTTTTGATACGTCGTATCTTGATCTAGAAAGGCACTTTGTCTATCTTTTTTTTTTTTTTTTTTCTTTTTCTGAAATACAGAATACGTTATTCAAAAGATAAAAAGAAAGAAAAACTAACCTTGAAGAGACGACGACAAGGGATGAAAAGGAAAGAATTTGAATTTTGAAAGGATCAAAGAGAAGCGCGTTGGGGTGGAAGACTTTGAGCTGAGTCAATTATGCCAATTTGGACTGTTTCTTTAAGTCTTGAAATTGTTAGTAGAGATGGCAAAAAAATTCGTTCTATCTTGAATGGGGCGAAAAAAATCCATCCCGACAGGTTAGCGGGGCGGGGGGATTGCCGCCCTGCCTAGTTAAAAAAAAAAAAATTTAAATTTGAACATTGTTTGTTTAATTTTGGACATGTTTGGTTTCAATATTGATGTAGTTATTTTAAGTATTATTTGCTTTAAATTATAAAATTTTGAATTTGTATTTAATTAGAAATTTTTGGTTAAAAAAAAAAAACTAAATGGAGCATTGAACGGGGCAAGACCCCGTCCCGCCTCGTCCCGAACCCGTCCCATTGCCATCACTAATCGTTAGTTTGTTTCATGGTTTCATAAATGTTGTTTCTATATCTTTCAAATTTTTTTTCTTTTTTTTTTTCAATTGAAAAGTCAGTGCATTTCTTCCTGATTATACTACTTAAATGAGTAATGTCACTTTATCCGAAAATGATTGACTCCTCGGATGATCGACACTTACATTGCGCATGGATCCCGTGTGAATAAAATAATATCCGACCCCCGAGGCGTGTGTTCGGTCATCCAAGATATCAATCGAGATGTTCATGTAGCACGGTTCCTACTTAAATAGTGACATTTCTAACCCACTTTTCTCGTGGACAAACTTTTCTTTTAGAGCATCGATGACTTAAGTACCGCAAAAGTTGAATCAATTCCCAGATTAAAGCGTCAACCTTCGCTTACGAATTAGAGCGATGAAATATAGCAATATTTTGATATTTAAATACATAAAACCCAGTTTTAAATATGGGACATTACAAGCATGCTAAAGATTAAAGAATTAGATACGAAAATGACAAATTAAGGATTAATAACAGTTATTATTGCTTTTCGTCAACTCTTAAATCATTTATTTTTTAACAAATAAAAAGCATCTCATTTTAGTCATGTGGTTGTACATGGTCAATATTTGAAATACACGAGAGCATTTTCAATTGTGGTGTAAAATTGAGTGTAAATTGGTATTTTCAATATCACTTTTACATTTTCATTTACGTCCCGATGGATCTAAATTCAAATTTTGCTCAATTGAAAATATCTAAATTCACTTTTTACATCTTGTGAATGTAGATTTATATGTATATTTTTACATTTACGTCCCAGTGGATCTAAATACAATTTGCATTTCCCCCATTTGAGAGGTTTTCGATCACTTTAAAGATCTGAATCACATTTCAGATCTATTTTACACCACGGCTAAAAATGCTCTTTGGTTCAAAAAGAAAAAAAAGGTACAATAACATCTTCGAAAAGTGTTGCGTGTTATCATTCAAAAATAAGGATGGTCGGAGTGGCCCTCAATAGTTGCATGGTATGGGATGTCTATTTTGCACTTGTGTAATTGTATTTGTTATTTGTGAATTGAGTTTGTGATGGGAATTTAAATTTGTACATTATTAGTTATTGGGTCAAATTTGTAAAGTTTGAATTTAAAAGTGTAACTTACCAAGAATTTGTGAATGGAATTTGGATAGTACAATTACATGTGGCTTACGTATGGATTAAGATGAAGTGAACTGGTGAACCAATTCAGAATAATAGTCCATATTTCATGCCCCTATTTGGCCTTCATTTTTAAAATTTATTTTTTCACAAATTCATTATCAACCACACAGTTCATAAAATCCATAATTTTCATCAACTTTTCGAACACACATTTCATTAACATTAATTAAAATCTACTAAAAATCTGATTATTATCACTGGTGAACCATTTCAAAGTAATAGTCCATATTTTGAATGTGATCCAAGAAAGCTCATCCCAATATAGCAATATCAAAATATGTCAAAATGTTACCATATCAACCTATATATGATATCATCCTACCAGATTTGAGGCTCAAAATTGCCGATTTCAATTCTTTTGGTTGAAAAAATATTCATGACATGAGTTTTCGAAAGAGAGAGAGTATATTTTATTTTCCTTGTTATGTATTTTGTAAGTAATACATCACAAACCTGAAACATTCATAGTCAAGTAAAATTGAATGAGAGTCCACCATGACTATTTTCCACTGACAAGACATGAAATGGATTCTAATTGATCTGCAATGCAAAATTGATAAAATGATACACTAACAGACCAAAAGATGTATCATTTACTCGTAAAGACTTCCGTAAAAAGTGAGAAGTGACTAGCATTGCAAGTATGTGTTTTCGCAGGTCATGATGAATCCATTGGCTCTACTAATCGTGAAAATTATGTTGAATTAATCAAACTTCACGAAAGAGCAAACTAACAAATTGATGATGATGTTGTTCTAGAAAATGAAGCAAAAAATGCCAAATATTCAGCACCAGTACTTCTCAACATCAATAAAAATACATAACTGTACAGCACAATATTTCAGTCTGCAAAAAGAAATTTTCGCAAAAATGCTACTAAAAAGATCAAGACAACACATTTCAATAAACGGCCATGTAAAAAAAGGTAAAAACATCGCCCAATCACCAAAAGACCATCGCATTTCTTGCAATCTATAAGGTGATGATGCAGTACAAAAATCTTCGGAAAAATCCTGCAGAATTATCTTTGGCATAGCTTTATCACGTTTCTTGCAATCTATAAGGTGATGATGTAGTACGAAAATCTTCGAAAAAAATCCTTCAGGACAACATTTGGCATAGCTTCACACACTTCATCTATAGAAATTTTATGTGCAGAACCATAAATAAGTTAGCCTATGTTAGGGAAGTGTTTATAAATATTTTTGGTCGAAGCCATTTTTTATCCACTCATTTCATACAACCCACAAGTATTATCCATTTCTCCACCACTCATTTTTATCTATTTATAAACACTTCCCATACTCTTAGTATAACCAAAAAAACATAGGAGTACTGTAATGCTCGGATAATCCAAGAAATTTTCGAAGTTTTCATTTGAGTTGGCAAAAAGTCTGATTTAAGCAAGTTGAGATGCCTAATAAGGCGTTGAAATGTAATCAAGATGATGGCACCAGCAACAAAAGTTGATTAAGCATGTTGAGATAGGCCGAAAAGTAAAATAGAAATGCAGCAAATGGTCCTAATGAGTTCGTAAGATGCTAATGGCTATTTAATAATTGAGCTCAGATAGGCATCAACATGGGAATAGAAACACTGTTTTTACGTAGATTTATAAGTCAATCGTCTCTAAACTATTAACTAAATTTCGTATTGATCACTCTAAGTCTCTCACTTGCTTTGACTTTATTACAGTCTGGTCACTCCCATCTATGTTCATTAGTTTGACTAATAAAAAAACTGTGGCATGACAGTGTATTTATTTACCAGATGCAAACAAAATTGTCGTGTCAGGTTTTATGTTAATCACGAAAAGGGGCATAGATGAAATGACCAAATTGTAACAAATGTTTAAGTCAATTCAGAAACCAACTTGGAACTTAATGAAGTTTATTGACCACTTGTGTTTCAAACCACTAATATCAAACTGAAAAAGCCCAACTTAAATAGAGAGTAAAAGAATGTTATGCTAAAGTAATTTGATGCATTCCAATCACTATAGCATACCATGATAATGTTGTTAATGCTATGAAGGAAAATAAAATGCCTACTTCAAGACAAATATAATGTGACAAACCTTGACGACAAATCTCAATGAAAAGCTCACGAAATTCAGAAACCATGTTTACACTTCATGAATATGCCTGACTGCGAGTTCTTGAGAGTTGAAAGATTTCTGCCCTTCTTTTGCAATCTTCACCACAAAAGATGAATTATATTTAGCAAATTTCTCTTCCTAGGTGGATGGCAAAGGTCGTATTGTATAAACAAATTCCTACCTGAGCCTCCAACTCTGATATTCTCTGTAAAGATATGTGTTCAACACAAGCACGACGTTTGCGCTCTTCTTCAAGCATGCCTGTCATTTGATACCTTAACTCAGCCATTTCCTGAGCTAAATCTTCCGCTTCTTCTTTTGCTTTTAACCTTTCCATTCTCAGTTCTTCCTAGTAATCATCCACATTCACTTATTCAGGGCTTGCCTACTCAATTGTCTACAGTTGCAATATCATAAAATATACCATGTACATGTTTGGCTAGGCTTAAAATGTTTACTTATAGTAAACAAGCAAGTTTTGTTAATTTAGTTGAAAAACAAGTTACATTTTTTGAAGTCACCCTAATCCCTACATTGCTAAATAATTATTTTTTCACTTGGGAAAAAAGTTTTGAAAAAATAAAATTCCCTTAAAAAGTAAGTTGATTTACTTTGAAGCCTTACCAAACGTGATTATCTGCCATTATTAGTTCATAGATTTGACTAGTTTATAAAGTGACAGCGTCAATACAAATAGATATCTACAGAAAGTGTGTTCCTGTGGATGGTCATATGAATACCTTGAGTTGCTTTACAACACATTCATATTCATCTATCTGGCGTGACATTTCATCCATCTTGTTCTTCAAATCTGCATCCGATGCTCCTGGAATAGCAAGTTTAGCGAGGAGTGGACCCAGAATGTTGCCACACATGCTTGACAAAAATTTAGGTGGTGTCATAATTAGGTAAACAAGCAATTTCCAGACAAGTGCATCCTTGATAGAGGAGCAAATATATACATATTGAACAAGAAGAATCAATAAGGTATTGATATAGAGCAGCAGTGTACATGCAAAAGCATACGCATAAAGGTTTTAGGATACCGTGTATCTTTCTCTAGATTACTCGAGGGGTAGACATCATCATTCACCAACCACTCGCGAAATTTCTCTTCCACTTTCTGGACAAATGATTTGGCATTCTCATCAGATGTGTGAAGCTTTTCTTTTAGATCTTTATTTTCCTTGTCCAAGCTCGCAATAACCTTCTCCACCTCCTGAAACAGAAGCTCGTGTTCTTGAATCAATTCATTCATCCTAGAATTTTCTTGAGTTCTTTCTTCCAGTGTTTTCTTAGTTTCAAAAAGATTCTGCTCCAAGGCCAGTGAATCAAGCTTCATGCTCTCTATTTCACATTGATATTCTAATCCAACGGAGGAAATCGACTCTTCTAGCTTCTCGATGCACAAAGTTGAATTTGTTAGCTCAACTGCTTTGTCTTCTATTTCGTGCAATAGGAATGACTTCTCGGACTCAGTTATTTTCACCTGCTTTTTTAGCCTTTCCACCTCCTCTTCTAGAATTTCCATGTCTGCAAGTTTCAATTGAAGGAAACATATTTCCTCACCTAGGCAGTTTACCTCTGAATTTCTCGTGTTTAGTTGATCCTGCAGGAAATCTGTGAGGAATGTTAACCATTAGTAAGCCTAAAGAATATTGATCTAAAGTCAGCAGAAGGCATCTCATGCCAGAATTATCTCGAGCATTTAGAAGAAAAGTAACTCAGAAGGTAAAGTACAGATAAAAACTCAGGACATTGAGATGTAATTTTTCAAACACTTAGGACACAAACATGTTAGGGGCACACTGATTGGAATAATATTTCATAATATATACTTTTGACCAAATAAGTAGGAGCATACAGATAGAGGT
This sequence comes from Fraxinus excelsior, assembly GCA_019097785.1. Lineage (NCBI taxonomy): Eukaryota > Viridiplantae > Streptophyta > Magnoliopsida > Lamiales > Oleaceae > Fraxinus > Fraxinus excelsior. The sequence continues at coordinate 47,827,080 of CM032623.1, forward strand.
ACAGTGCGAAATCAAGTCATTGCAACTGCAGGAAATGCAATTGTGGCCCTATGATGTGACTGCTTCTTCAACTTGGGTCTACTATCCAATTTGACAAATATTAATGAAATCATTACAGTGATACAGTGGGTAACAGATGCACAGCTACCTTGTTGCGTCTTTGCCACCTCACCAAGAAGGAATCGGAAACAAGGAACAAATTATAAAGTGCTCTACCTTTAGTTAGAGAGAGATTTGGAGATAGAAATTGGTAGGGCGCATATAAATTGATCCACACTCAAAAGTGAACACCTGAACAGAGCTTTAATTTAGCTGAAAATGGCCAAGTGACAAGCCGAGCAAAGCGGCCTATAAAGCACATCGCTTGCAATATTCCCCATTGGCCCACTAAGTACATTTTCTTCTTCTTCTTCTTCTTCTTCCATTTCTGTCCATCCACTCATCTCTTCCACCCCCCCCCCCCCCCACAACTTCCTCCTACCTTCTTTTCTTTCAATTTTCTTTTTTTGCCCAAATTATCTATCATCTTCCCGTCAAACATAAAATCTCCTTTCACAACCAGAAGTATCAAGAAATGCAATGTATTACCCAAATGTTGCAGCTGGCTTGAAGTACAAAAGTTACACTAATAATGGCATGTTTGGTAGGGAAGATCGGAAAGGAATGGACATGTGTTAAGAAGAAAAAGAATCTAAAATTTTGTCAATGATACTGTCGAGTCCAGACCTGCATACAAAACGTGCACTAAGGGCTATTCAAATCAGCATTTATGAAAGCAGCAGACTTTAAATCAAACAAAATGATTAACAATATAAGCAACTAAATGAGGAAAATTAATTGCAGACGAATTCCCCACCTATTTCCTGGGAGCAATTACTCAGTTCCCTTTCCAGTCCCTGGATGTGTTTCTTGTCTTCTGCATGGGCATCAGATAATGTCTTTACGTGCATTTCTAAACTCTGCATGAAAGATAGTTTGACATTGGTTTATTCTTATTTCCATTCATTTACATTAAATTCATTAAAATTTTAAAGCCATGATACTGCAAGAAAGGAGGTCAGTTTTCGGAAACATAGAGATGGCAAGTTCATACAACTTAAGGCAAAAAATAAAGAGTGCAAAATAAAGGATTGAACCAGTAAAAATTACTAATATCAGCCATATTATGTCACAAAAAACCTAACTTTATGAAAATATGAACACTACAATTTTATTTTATTTTTTTATTTCTTTCCTTCTGAACTTTTTCCTCAAAAAGTTAATACTCTATTTCTATTTGATGACCGGCAAGGAGAATTGGAAGTTTTCTACAAACATATTAAATTATCACGATACCTATAGATGCCACGAGTGAAAAAAAAATATATAATGGTGTATATGTGCTTCAGCCATACACATTTTACAGAAGCAGAATATAACCAAAAGAAAACTGCATTACTCTGATGAATTCAAAGCTCTGGGACTTTGAATCCTTCAACATCTCCTTTTCCTTCTTCAGCTGTATCAGAGAAGAATAGTAGAGAATCTTGATCAGTATATTTATTACCAATGCAGAGATATATTTTACAACAGACAAAATAGGCATAATGAAAACAGTTATGCCGCCATAACTTTATTAGCAGGCTGTGAACAATACTTATGGAAACAACAAAGTTCTTTTACATTCCCTGTAAATTTTTTCGTGGATTAGCTTCTCGACATTCCTATGATGAGCATAAAGAAATCATCTAATACGAGCAAATATTTTCAGAGTTACAAGAGACACAAGAGTAAAACAAACATGTCTAAAACATCTGGTAACCGAACAACCTCATTAGAATATAAAAACCAGTTGAATAGCTCATTGTTGTAATTAATAGTGAAAAATATTGAATAATCTATCTTCTCGAACAACATTTGGTTTGCAAAGAGCTTCTCTATTTTCTGCCTCTTAAAAGACTAAAGATATCTTGTGTATTCTCAAAACTGCTACGAAATATCAGCGTCTCATAAGTTTCACTTATTTCACGTCATTATAAGTTACTCACAAGAAGTTCATCAATTCACGCATAGCAAATACAATAAGGATAGACCTTTTCCAATCCATTTCAGTTACTATATTCAAGCTGTTCACCAAAACCAGACAATGATCAAAAAACATAAAGAACAAAATTCAAACAATTAATAGAATAAAATTGTTCAACAATGCAACACAATTTTCTATAAATGTTCTTACTTATTTTGATTTTAATCTAATTTTATGATTCTAGATAAACCATTGTTAATTAATGATAGCAGCAGAAGTATATACCTCCTTGCATCTAGCCCGAATGTCCAACAACTCAACATCAAAGCAGTTTTCGCCGCCATCGACCAATTCACCAGACATCTCCAAATAACTGCATATATTACATGCATTTCACACTTCAAATACATAATTTATCAAAAAAAGTAAAAATAAAAGCAAAAAAAAGTGTCTTCTTGCCAATAGCTATTTACTATATCAAAGAAAAGGAATATCTGTAACGTAGACATTGATAATTGAATAAGATTCTTGAAGAAATTAATAATAAATGAAATGAAAATCAAATAAACTTCAATTAAATGTTACACCAAAAGCAAAACCACAAGGAAATACAAACAACCCATAAAATGTATTTATATAGAAACACTTTTTTTGGGAGCCGTCAGGGAGAGATTGAACATACCAGTTCTGGGACGTTTATTTCCGGCGCAAATATTCAATTGGAAAGCCTCTGAATACAAAAATGGGATCTTTATTTTGCTTAAAAAAATTGTTGATTTTAACACAAGATTTTCTATTCTAAAGATTCCTTTGGAGAACTTGATGATGGTTTTTCGATTACGCAGGAATTTAAAATGTAGAATGGAGCTGGCAATGGGTCTGGTTTGTCTTGAAACGGATCCGGACCCTGTCTGTTGATGTTTATTAAGAAGGGAGTTTGCATTCTCGGCCCTCAACCTTTAGACTATATTCCAATTTCATCCTTTAATTTTTTTTTTTCTTTGCATTGTAATCCTCAAGTTACCATTTTAAGTCCAGGCTCGATCCACTACTTTTTCAGTGGGGAGAGAAGAAATTTAATGAAGCCATTGTTGGGAAGCCATTGTTGATTAATATGTTCTACTTTTTTTTTTTTTTTTTTTTTTTTTAATGAAGCCATTGTTGATTAATATGTTAGTATGGACTATGGACAATATTATCGATTTTTGGGAAGGCAGAGCCATTATAATGATTTTAATTATTCTAAAAAAAGGGTTAATGAAATTGATTGCGTTTCAAGTAAAATAGAAATATAGTAGGATAGACTAATTAATTAGGACTATTTTGACGCTTGAAAAAATTACGGGCTAAAACATGACATTTGGGTCTATCATAAAAAAAAATCAATACTACGCTAAATTGCTTATTGTGAGATTAGTTGAGTGATGATTAAGTGAAATCACAAATCTCAACGATTTGATAAAATAAGTTTCTCCATGAATCATTTTTACGTGCTTTAGACTTTATCATTTGCATTTTCGTTTTAAGTAGCTAAATTAAACAATCAAACTAATTTGTGCGTATTCGCGACAATTCAATTGAGTAACTTAAGTTGTTCGAGTATAAATGCATCACTCATCATCATATTTCTTGTTTACAATCCGTACATATGCAGAATTGAATTGCATTCGAGTTTCGTAACAAACATCATGTTTTTTTCCAGCGGAGAGAAGAAATTTAGATGAAATAACCATGCTTTATCTCTCAACAATTAACTGAATAATCTCAGTAAAATTCTCTCTTTCAATGATTAAAATCTTGCTTGAATTATGCAAGAGTACTTACTGAAAGCCTTTCCATCAGTAGCACCAATCAAACCCATCAATTCCAACATTTTTTTTTTTTTTTTTTTGATAACCCAGTATCCCAGCTTTGCCGGACTATACCTGGACCACCAGCCCCCGGCCCCTCAGTGACTGGTGGATGTAAACCGCGGGATATGCCCAAGTTGGTCAGGGTGGCAGCGCGCCTTATACTCCAGCTCCCAGAGGGACCCTCCTCCATGCCGCTTACATCACTCTTACATCACCAATAAATTGGCTGCTCCAGCAACTCCTGGCAGGATTCGAACTCCCCACGCCCAGGTTGTAAGCCCAGCAACGCTCCTTCCTTTACCACTTGGCTGTGCCCCGGGGGGCTTCTTTCCCTATTTTATTTTGAAGTGAGAAGTGGAACTACAAGTAAATAATCTATTTACATATTTCTTGATTATTCGCCCGTTAAGAGTACGATAACACAACGGCTCTTTTAAAAAAAAAAAAACTAAAAGAAAAGAAAAACTATGCAATGACGGTCGTTCTTGACTTCTAATAAAACCATTCACATCGCGGATGAAATCCGCTCAAACTATAGTCTCTCCAATATGTATCGTAGATGTAAGATGTAATATTGAGCGATACGACGACGAAGATTACACGCAAAAAAAGGCCCATGTCCAATTCATTAAATATTAGCCTTACAGATAATTGTACAATATGTATCATTATTAATTAGGGAAAACGCCTTTAGGAATAACGACATCTCCAATGTTGTTGTGCCACGGATCAGCCAAGTGTGTTGCCAAATTTTCCAATGGCCCTGTACCAGGGTACGCCGATTGTTGAACGCAGAATCCCACAAAAGCCAACAAGGCAAGACGACCTACCCACAAAGATTATAGTAATTTTAGTAGTCGGTGATTCAAGCGATACCAGCGATTAATTATGTAGCAATGAAAATCAGAATGATATCAAAGACATGTTTGGTTTGCAGTACTAAATCTTTTTAAAAGTTTTTTTCTTTCTTAATACTGTCTATCGCTCGTAACGGATCTTAAACATCGTGTCACGAAGAAAAAGGGTTTGTGGTCTTACCATTTTTAATTTCCTTGACTTTGAGCTCATGCAATTTTGATGGGTCCTTGGAATAGCCCAATGGGTCAAAAGCTCCACCCGGGTACTTCTTCTTTTCCGGGTCTTTTTCCATACTCCTTTGGTGTTCTACGAATGCAATTGCCAAGAATTCAATGACCAAAATTGTTGGGAGAGTGCCCCATGGAACCGGGTTACCCAAATAAGTAGCTTGCCCGCCAGGAACTGCTGCCCACTCTTGTGCCTTAACCCAGTTGCCCAATCCCAAGGCCTCCGGAATTAGGATTCCAGGCTGCAAAAATATTGCACAAAATCATTTTCAGAGTATTTTGTGTACGCCGAGCGGTCGAGATTATATTCTATACTCATATGTTCAATTATATGTCGATGCTTAAGTAATTTGTTAAGTACCACAGCAAGCATGGCCCATCTGCAGTGAATGAGTTCAGACTCCTTGTATCTCTCTAGGTTTTCTGGGACTTCACCTAGACGAAGTGGGTCGAATCCGAAGTCTCTGCAAACCACGATAACAATTATAAGTTTATTCATTAGATTTTAGCTTATTTTTCATTTTGAATATTATTCGAGTACAACAGAGGTAATCCAACCTAGCAAAGCTTAAATATTGTATGTGACTCGATTTCAAGGTTCATAATAGCAGAATGATGATGGATAATTACCCAGGCGCTGAACCATCAAGGTAGGGTGGTCGTGGTTCACCGGGCATCCAGTCAGCCGACATGGTGAACCGAGCAGTAGCATTGGTGGCTCCACCAGCCACGGGCACAGAGGCAGCAAATTTCGACTTGGAAGACGAGAGGACGGAGGGGCAAACGGCTGCGACGCCGCAGCTCATGAGTGCATTGGCTGCCATTCTCAGAACTTTTAGAAAAGTTGAATCTGAATGAGAAAGAGTGGGCAAGAATGAAATGTGTAACGAGGACTAGGAGAAGTTATAATAGTAGATGCAAAGCAGGGATATTGGAGAATCTGAATGTTGATTTTTATTGGCCAAGAGTTATGGATTCGATTATGTTATTGGGCCACGTGTTCTTTCTTAATCGATAGGATGCTGATGTGGATGATTAAGTGGATATATCAAAGGTTTTTGTGGTGGAGTTTGATTCAAGGAGAAAAAAAATCTAGATGAAATCTGAAAGTGAATGGATGTCACTTAAACGACATCTAGAACCGTAATGCTCAATTAAACGAGACACGCAAAAGTTGCAAAGTGTCGCTACGATGACAAATTTTTTCCTGATAAATTTGAAATGATTGGAGGATCGTTTGATTGCGAGCATGTAATTTGTATTGAAAGAAAAAGAATTTATGAAAATTATTAATTAAATAATGTGTTTGATTAATTTAGTTTTCAACCTAGAAAACATTATACTTGTTCATTTTTTATTGATGGGTAGATGAGAGAGTGACTTATCTCGAAAATAAAAATCACATTTCCTTGAATAAAATGTTTTCTTTGTTTTTGAAAAAAATACGGTCACATGAACAAAATTTGGAAATTATTTTTTATGGAAAAAATTGTTAATCAAACACACCAAAAGTAGAAATGTGGATGGAAAAATGATATTTTCTGTGAAAGATAAAGCCAATCAAATACGTTTATTTATTTGGCCATGGTGAAAATTTCTATAAATTTTGATAAGGTAAATTGCATCACTGGTCTTCAACTTATTGTTGGGTAGCTAGTTCTTCAATAAAGAGCAAATTCGTCCTCAATTATTCACTATAGTTGTACTGTAAAAATTGTGAAAATCTTCATCAAATATATCTACAATCATTCGATTGCAACTGGTGGATGATAGATTTTGTGAAAAGATAGAGATGAGTCTGAGATCCAAAAAAAGGAGTGGGGCAGGTTGATCTCAATGAAGGTTGGTCGACCTCCTTGAAAGTCGACCGCCCCATTTGGTGTAGGAAGAACACATCAAACACCAGCAATCAAATAGAACTCTGTTACAAGACCTGCATATGATAAGCTATATGCAATTGTTTTGGAATTCAAATTACAGAACATTCCATGAATCGGTTTCAAATGTTAAAAGATGAAAAACAGCAATTATATAATGTGTATGATCTTCCTGCTATATTCTACTAATAATTTTTACCAAACATCTTTTCGCTGGACATATATATATGAAGAGAAGATTCAGCTTGGCATAGGCTTGTTCTCTAAAAATGATCTGAAAAGAATGAAAGCTAGTCGAGGGCGATGAAGTGGCACCTCGTGCCCTGCTCCGGTCACGGTTACTAAAGTTAATCCTTCATATACTTGGCTCCATCCACCAACCTATGTAGTGAAAGAGTAGAAGGGAGAAAGTAATAGTGAATGAAGATACAATAATAATATAGAATAACTGAAGAAAAAGAGAAGCGCTGAGACAAAACGACAATGAATTGAGGCTTGTGATGCATGTGAAATTGAAGAAGCATAGGAAAGACGACAGTATTAGTGTCGCATCATGTATAACTCTTAAAGACTGAATTCAAATAAATAAAAAATATACATGCCTCCTCTCCAAAATCTTAAACTTTTAGATGAGGTGATTAAATCTACTATTAAAGTAGACATGTTCATTGTGCCATCAGAGTAGACAGGTTGAACAAGCTATCAGATTAGACACAGTCACAAAAGTGTCAAGCCGCCGACTTATGAATTTGTGAAAGAGTGTTGAAGATTGAATTTATATGCGTCTCTTCTTCAAATGCTTAGGTTCTTACATGATGTGGTTGAACATGGTATCAAAGCATATCAAGTTTCACCCCCATCTATTTATGAAAATTTTACAGGTATTAAACCTTCGACAAAATAAGAAATTTGGCAGGGAGTGAGTGGGCATGCTAAAGATTAAATTTAGATAAATAAATGTGTCTCCTTTATAAAAGCTAGAGCTTTTGAACCATGTGGTTCAACAACGACAAACAAAATAAAAGAAAGGCTTTGCAAAGATTATATTTTTGGTATGCAATGTGATAACATGTAAGAATATTCACAATAAAAGTACCATTTATTCAATGGTGAAAAATGCACAGAATCAAAGTTTGTAGAGGAATGCAACAATAGGACTTCACAGAGACACTAAAATATCACTAAAACATGAGATTAATTATCGATCTTTCTCAACACTGACCTTCTTATTGTCATACCATGGGCACCAGTTGACAACAGTTGGAAGCTTCAAGGCATTAATTGAATATCGAGTTGCCGTAAGCGGAACCACTGCATCGGTATCCCCACTGAAAGTAACCAAGTTCATGCCACACAAGATGTGTTACAGTCACAAATTGAGTGGTTGGACAGCCAAATGGAGAACATATCTCAACTATTTTGTTACATAGTAGTGAACAGTACTAAAAGTGTACATGAACAAGATTTTAGTTTCTTTTCCTTTTTTATATTGTACATAACTGTCCAATTATAAAGACCTCGCCATACTATGGTATGACAATGCAAACAAAAAAGGGACTTGTCAACACATCTCAACATAGTTGGATAACATTATAAACATCTTCTAAACAGTGCTAGTTGAAAACTTCCCCACTTCACAATGAAGCCAAAGTGATGCAGGAGCATCCAATGAGTTGTCCAGCAGGCCCAAAAGAAAGTCTTCAGCCCCAAGTTACCTCAAGGATTACATTGGCAAATAATCATAATCTTCGTGATTTTCTGCGTATCTTTCCTTTTTGTTATTTCCTAAACTTAGGCTAGTTTATTTCCTTATTTCGTACGAAATTACCTTTCATTTTGACTTTCCTTATTCTATTTTGTTTTAGATGCTATTTAAGCAAAGCTTGTAATTTAATTCAGGGACTTTTTGAATTACTGAACAGAAAATACTGCACGTTGGCAGCATATTGAGAGTGTTGTTTCTTTAATTTCTGGTGTCTTGCGTGTGTTCAGTTGTGTGGCTTGTGTTTGAGAACTTCATCCCATCAATTTGGTATCAGAGCACCAGGTTTGCTGTGTGGTGGAGTCAAGGTGATTTCATGGCTCACAACAGGCGTGGTCGGGGAGGTTTTCGAATGGAGGGTCGTGACAATGACAACCATGACATGGAGGAAATTAGGAGGATGATTCAACAACTTGCGGATCGACTGGCTCGCATTGAAACTCGAAACGATACTGAGAGTTTTGACGGGGAGCAGGAGGATAACCCTTTTCATCACCGTGCTCCGTTGGGTGAGTCGGACGAAAGGGGACGAGGGGACCGATCGTTTAACAACGACACAGCTCGTTACTTTGACATGAAGGTGGCTATACCGGAGTTTGAAGGAAAAATTCAGCCAGACGAATTTATCGATTGGTTGAATTCTGTTGAGCGAATTTTTGATTACAAGGAAGTGTCAGATGAAAAAAGGGTCAAGGTTGTGGCAATAAAACTGAAGAAACATGCTTCTGCGTGGTGGGAACAGTTGCGGGTTCGACGGGAACGCCTTGGAAAGCCTAAGATCAGAACCTGGGAGAAGATGAAAAAAGAATTAAAAAGGAAATTTTTGCCAGAGACTTATCGCCAAAACAATTTTCTAAAACTGCACAATTTGCGGCAGGGGACTCGTTCCATTGACGAGTATACTGAAGAATTTGATCTCCTGACAATGAGGTGTGGCGTGACAGAGGAGGAAGAGCAAACTGTGGCTCGCTACCTGGGAGGCATGCGGCGAGAAATTCATGATGTTGTGTCGTTACAGCCTTATTGGGGCTATAACGATGTCTACAAGCTGGCCATTCAGGTTGAGAAGCAGATGAGGGCACGATATAGGCGCACGGGTGGCGATGATTCTGAACAAAGTAAAATGGGTACAACAAGAGCAACAACACGTCCTGAATTTGGGAAACATGCAGAATCGCAGAGGGTCCCTACTCTAGACACTCGTAACAAGGAAAGCGGTAAGAAAAGTGCGAAGTGCTTCAAGTGTTCAGGTTTGGGGCATATTGCATCAGAGTGCCCAAATCGGAAAATTGTGAGTCTGGCGGAAGAACTTGGTGAGTGCAGTGAAGGTAATTTTGATGGATCTCCTGTCTTTGATAATTATCAGGATGAGGGGGAAGAGATTACTTGGAGCGATCATGGTGAGTCACTAGTCATTCGGAGGGTAATGAATGCAGCTAAGGTAGAGGATGACCCCAACTGGCTAAGGCATAATATTTTTCACACTAAGTGCACTGCTAATGGAAAGGTTTGTCATGTTATTATTGACGGTGGTAGCTGTGAAAATATTGTGTCACAAGATATGGTTGATAAACTCAACTTGAAGACCGAAAGGAGGCCAGAATCATATAAGCTTACGTGGTTCAAGAAGGGGAATGATGTGGTGGTCAATCAACGATGTTTGGTGGCATTTTCAATAGGAAAAAAATACCAAGATACCCAATGGTGTGACATAGTTCCAATGGATGCTTGCCATTTATTGTTGGGGAGGCCTTGGCAGTTCGATCGGAAGGCAGTGCATGATGGGTATCGAAACACTTATACTTTTGTTAAGGATGGTGAGAGATTAATCTTGGGTCCATCCAGATCTGAAAGCAGTCCTAAGCTGACCAAACGAGAAAACAATAATTTTTTATCTATGAACAGATTTTTAGAAGAGTCTGAAGAGAGTGGAGGCAACATGTACATGCTACTGGTGAAGGAAACAGTGTCTGGAAAAAATGTTTCTACTGAATTAACACCTCTTTTGCAAGAGTTTTGTGACGTGGTGCCAGAGGAGTTACCTGCAGAACTACCACCTATGAGGGATGTTCAACATCATATTGATCTTGTTCCGGGGTCAAGCCTACCAAATAAACCTCACTACCGCATGAGTCCGCAAGAATATGACGAACTCAACAGACAGGTAACAGAGTTGTTGAAAAAAGGGGTGATTCGAGAAAGTATGAGCCCATGCGCCGTTCCAGCACTACTCACACCAAAAAAAGATGGCACGTGGCGTATGTGTGTTGATAGCCGTGCAATTAACAAAATCACTGTGAAGTATAGGTTCCCGATTCCTCGTTTGGACTACATGCTAGATCATTTAGCGGGGGCAAAAATATTTTCAAAAATTGATTTAAGGAGTGGATATCACCAAATCAGGATGAGGCCAGGTGACGAGTGGAAAACAGCGTTTAAAACTCGTGATGGTTTATTCGAATGGTTGGTGATGCCATTTGGGTTAACAAATGCACCCAGTACGTTCATGCGGCTCATGAATCAGGTATTTCGCCCTTACATTGGAAAATTTGTGGTAGTTTATTTCGATGATATCCTTATTTACAGTCAAGATGCCGCTCAACACATGGATCACTTACGGGAGATTTTTGAAGTTTTGAGAGAACAAAAGCTCTACGCCAACTTGAAAAAGTGTGAATTTCTTACAGAGAGCCTAATTTTTTTGGGCTATGTAATTTCGGCGGATGGTATTAAAGTGGATACAAAAAAAATTGAGGCAATTCTGGAGTGGCCCACGCCGCAATCTATTCACGATATTCGGAGCTTTCATGGGTTGACTTCTTTCTATCGCAGATTCATTCGGAATTTTAGCTCTGTTGTTGCACCAATGACTGATTGCTTGAAGGCCAGCGTGTTTAGATGGACAGATGCTGCAGAGAAGAGCTTTCAAACCATAAAAAGAGCCATGACAGAGGCTCCAGTGCTTGTATTACCTGATTATCAAAAAGTCTTCGAAGTTGATTGCGATGCATCAAAGGTAGGAGTTGGGGCAGTTTTGAGCCAAGAAGGGAAGCCAATCGCTTTCTTTAGCGAGAAGCTTAACGAGACAAGGCAACGGTATTCCACTTATGATATTGAATTTTTTGCTATTATACAATCTCTCGGGCAGTGGCGGCAATATCTAATTTATAAAGAATTCATTCTTTATTCTGACCATGAAGCATTGAAGTTTATCAATGGCCAGCACAAACTAAATCGTCGACATGCTAAGTGGGTGGAGGAGCTCCAAGAATATGATTTTGTGATCAAGCATAAGTCTGGGGTTCAAAATAAAGTGGCTGACGCATTGAGTAGAAAAAGGGCATTATTATCCATTATGGGAGTTCGAGTAGTTGGCTTTGAGCAATTGAAGGAGCTCTACAAAGAAGATCGCGATTTTGGCAATATATGGGCAGAATGTGGAGATAAAAATTCGAAGCTTGATTTTCATATTCGAGATGGGTATTTATTCAAGGGAAGTCGACTGTGCATTCCAGATTGCTCCTCACGATTCTTGATTATTGAAGAGCAACATGGTGGTGGTCTGGGTGGGCATTTTGGGCGTGACAAAACACTTGCTTTGGTGGGAGAAAAATTTTATTGGCCTAAGCTACCAACCGATGTGTCCAGATATGTGCAACGTTGCCGAGTTTGTCATGTGGCTAAGAGTCGAAGCCAAAATACCGGACTTTATACACCTTTACCTGAACCACAAGCTCCATGGGAAGATGTGAGCATGGATTTTATCTTGGGGCTACCAAGAACAAAGCAAGGGTATGACTCTATTCTCGTTGTTGTAGATCGATTTTCTAAAATGGCACATTTTGTACCATGCCAGAAGACAATGGATGCTAGTCACATTGCCAATATTTATTTTAGAGAAATTGTCAAATTGCATGGGATTCCTAGTACGATCACATCTGATAGAGATACCAAGTTTGTGGGTCATTTTTGGCGAACCTTGTGGCGGAAGTTGGGAACCAAACTCCAATTTAGCAGCGCCCATCATCCACAAACAGATGGGCAAACAGAGGTGGTTAACCGTACTCTAGGTAATTTACTGAGGTCACTGGTTGGGGATAACAAGGCAGGTTGGAATGAGTGTTTGCCAGAGGCTGAGTTTGCCTATAATAGTTCTAAGCATCGCAGCATTGACATGAGTCCTTTTGAGGCAGTTTATGGACGCAATCCCAATAGTCCAATGGACTTAATTCCATTGCCAACTAATGATCGTTTTAGCGGGGATGCAGAGGATATGGTTGATTATATTCAGAAGCTGCATGGGAAAGTTAGAAAGCGACTTGAAGAAAGCAACAAAAAATACAAGGAAAATGCTGATAAACATCGTCGGCATACAGAATTTCAGGAAGGTGACTTAGTGTGGATTAATCTGAGGAAGGAGCGGTTTCCGCGTGGAAAATATGGTAAGTTGCATGATCGTGGTGGAGGTCCTTACAAGGTGTTGAGACGAGCTGGCCAGAATGCTTATGTGTTAGACCTGCCAAGTGATATTGGGGTGTCACCTACATTCAATGTTTCTGATTTACAAGTTTATCATGGAGAGAACGAGGTTACCGGTTTAGACTCGATGGCGAGTCCTTTCCAACCTGGGGAGTCTGATGCAGGAGCATCCAATGAGTTGTCCAGCAGGCCCAAAAGAAAGTCTTCAGCCCCAAGTTACCTCAAGGATTACATTGGCAAATAATCATAATCTTCGTGATTTTCTGCGTATCTTTCCTTTTTGTTATTTCCTAAACTTAGGCTAGTTTATTTCCTTATTTCGTACGAAATTACCTTTCATTTTGACTTTCCTTATTCTATTTTGTTTTAGATGCTATTTAAGCAAAGCTTGTAATTTAATTCAGGGACTTTTTGAATTACTGAACAGAAAATACTGCACGTTGGCAGCATATTGAGAGTGTTGTTTCTTTAATTTCTGGTGTCTTGCGTGTGTTCAGTTGTGTGGCTTGTGTTTGAGAACTTCATCCCATCACAAAGTTTCATATTTACTTTGATACTTAATTGGAGCTTTACCATAATTGAGGTTTTCTATAGAGTTTCCTCTCTATGTTTTTATGATTAACTTCAGTGTATAGCCACAAATTTAATCTATAGTCACGCATCTATTCTAACATTTTTTTTTATGTTTATTTGTTGGACATTTACTCCTTTAGTAACTCAATATTCACTATCACAAACTATAAAGTCCACTAATAATTATATGGAAATCTCACACTAAAATACATTGATCTATAAATATTGTCAGAATTCAACCTAACTTGTAAACCTTAGACCTCAAAGAGATCTGCCAATTGACGTCGTCATAGTACAATATAAAAAGTTAAAGGTCAATTGCAATACAAAACATATGCAAATTTGAGAAAGCAACTTGCACGCCATCACCTAAGAAGGGATAAAGAAAATTTAAGTTAAACATGACTTTTCAAACGTGATTTTCAAAGTTATTCTTTCACAAACAAAACTTACATTTCTAAAAAGATCGGCTAAAGGATTTAAGTAAAGGAGAATAGACTAGGGTCTCATACCTAAATACCCAAATCCTGAGACCAGCAGCTATGAGTTCTTGATAAATTGGAAGCATGGACAATGGAGAATCGCCCCAATACTTACTAACAACATCACTGCACAATGAATAAACTTCAATATAAAAAGATATCGCACATTGCATAATAAAGTATAGAAGAAGTTTTTAAGTAACTTACCTGCATGTTTTCCATGGATAGGGAATCCCAGTCACATTGGAATGGAATGCCCTTTGAACTTCAGGGATATTAAAGTAAATTTCAGAGTAGCGCTCCGTGCATGGATCATATGCTCTAGGCATCCATGGCTACATATATAACCAGATGAAAATCAATAAAGAGGTTAATTATGCAAAATAACTATAATATCAGAAAAATTGTCAAAATTATTACGTAGGCCTGAAAAAGAAAATGTAAAATATTTCCGTGGTTAACATTTTCAGCACTCTAGTGGTACTTTCACGCATATGGCATCTTCTTAGCAACTTGCTCAAAGGAGCGATGCAGCTCTCTGATACAAACTGATGAAGGGAAGTGTGTATAAAACGCAAAAAGCCAGAATTCCAAAACAACCCACTATTTTGTGTTTGTGAAGAATATTATAAATTGTATATAATAAAATTGTTTCTATTACAAAGTAAAAGACCCTATTTATAGGGTTACAAATAACTGTAAAAGGAAATAAATATAAAAGGAAATATTATGCAATCTACTACTAAGGAAAGTAATCTATACTAAAAGGAAATATTATAATTGCAATCTTTGATGATCTCTGGAATCTTATTCAATATCCTTGACATCCCCCCTCAAATTGATGCTGGTAAAATCATCAATTTGTAATCATGAATTGACGATGATGACAATACTTGTGCGCACGAAGAAGAAATCCAAATCAAAGCAACCAACGACGAAAAGTACTGACGACGAGAGACCAAAGACAACAAAAAACCACTTCAAGAACACTCCAAAGAAACGAGAACCAAAAACAAACCAAATTTTCAATCCCATCAACTGGGCCAAACTGCAAACCAAATTTCCAAATGAACTAAACCAAATTCCAGATGAACTGGACCAAATTCCAGATGAACTGGACATACTGAATCAAATTCCAAATAAACTGGATCAAGTTCCAGATTACCAAAAGCTGAAGAAACTCCAAACAAACTGTAGAAACTGAGTTGTGGCCACCGAAATGTGATGCGACTTTGTAGTGATACATCCGAAAAAAAAAAAAAAAAAAAAATATTGGTAGCCGGACGAGCGGCTCAAAGCCGCTCGCCGGAAACGAAATTCAAAGGTTAATTTATTTAGGATCGAAACTGCTCTGATACCATGTGAAGAATATTATAAATTGTATATAATAAACTTGTTTCTATTACAAAGTAAAAGACCCTATTTATAGGGTTACAAATAACTGTAAAAGGAAATAAATATAAAAGGAAATATTATGCAATCTACTACTAAGGAAAGTAATCTATACTAAAAGGAAATATTATAATTGCAATCTTTGATGATCTCTGGAATCTTATTCAATATCCTTGACAGTGTTGATATCAGGTAATAGGCTCAGAACTCAATTCATACAAAATACTAAGAATTTGGCCAGACATTTGAGAAGACTCAGTTTCTTCATTCAATAAACCCCTCCTTTTAGCAGACAAAGTGGTCCTATTTATACAATAAAACAAAATCTAGTTCTAGTTTCTTCATTTAATAAACCCCTCCTTTTAGCAGACGAAGTGGTCCTATTTATACAATAAAACAAAATCTAGTTCTAGAGGAAATATGAAAATTTCCATTATAAAAATCATTACACAAGACGGTATTATAAATATTACCATAAGAATACTATATTACAAAAACTACCAAAAAATTCCTAGTTCTCGTTTGTTGGATGCATCATAATGTATAGGGAATTTTGTTTTTAGTACTTTCCATCTATTGGTAATACTTGAGAAAGCAGAGCTAGATAATTGGAAACGTAATGTATTGCTTCATTTGAATTAACAGAACTTCTTTATTGATTTGAGCTGCAAAATTACTTTGGCTGTTCCACTGTTCTGATAGGTGTTTGTTTCAAAGGAAAGCAGTTTCTAACGGAACTTTATATCAGAAAAGGCATAAAGATCTCTGATTTTCTTATCATAGCATATAGAATGTTTCAATCTGAGACTACTATAATTGAATACTAGTCAAACATCGCAACAAGACAGCCTAATGATGAATTACCTTCAAATTCGGTTCTAATGCTCTAATTAGTTAGTCCAACATTTAAGCAAAAACTATAATTGGAGTACATTTGTTAAGGTGGATTAGCACTTCTGAACAATATTAACTCAGGAAGGGAAATTAAAATTTCACTCATAGATGTATCAAACATGCCTGTGAAAGCACTTACATAATGACCCCTTGATCCTTGTTGAAGCGAAGAAGTATAATTACAAGGAGGAGTGTAAATGCTATATGGATCAATGTTCCCCATCTCTTTTGCTGCAAGCTTAAGAGCCTTAATGCAATCACTAGAAGGATGGGTACCAGACCCTGAGTCACAGGTGATTCCCAAGATTTTGTAAGTAGAATCTGAAATTAAGCCATGAGTCCACCAATGCTCAAATGTGCCTATATAATCGTTGTAATCGTCAGTGACAGGATTCCCCACCTAAAAGAGATGAAAGTTCGTAAGGAAATAATTGAATACATCAAGTGTGTGTTTGTCACGCAGTTTTAGACAAGACTCGACATTATAATATATAAGATTTTAGCTTCTTTTTCCTCTTTATTATTGTCGAGTGGTATCCAATTCTTCCCACGAAATATGCCATAACTAACTCAATCCAATTAACAAAAGCTCTCATGTGTAGTACCAGGAATCCCTTGAAATTAATAACTGGATTCTGCACTCCCTTGTTTCTTTCGTATACAATTTGAGATAGCTGAGGAACACAGTGTCCTGAACATATGAATAAATTTGTTAGCTTAGCTTATTTAACAAGATTTTAACTTTTTTTCTTCGTCAACCTTATATAGTATTATCCGAACTTCCCCTACCAAAATGACATACTGTAAATGGAAAGCGCATGTATTGCAAACCTGCGTAGCTTTCTCCAGCAATGTAAAAATCTCTATGTTGGTACTGAGGAAACCTTTCAAACCAGTTGATAAGAAAGGTGTACGCATCTTCAGCTAAACAGTCATTAAACGCACATCAAAAAATTTACAGCTAAGCAGTTTATGCTAAAATGATCACATTACGAAAACTTATTCCATAACACTATGGATATGTTCGGTATGTTCGGTAAGTAGTACAAGTCAAGATTAGATAGTACAATATACAAGATTTAAGTTTCATTTCTTCTTTAATTAATATTGTGTAAGTTTTGTCTAGTCCACCTTGCCAAACACGCCCCATACGCGTGATCCAATCAAGAATTTAGAACAAAATTGAAAATGAAGACTACAATCTTTTAATAGCACACCTGTTCTTTGGTCTCCTGCAGTATATAAATCTGATGAAGTATTTGAATACGAATAACCAACACCTGCTGGTGACTCTAGGAAAAGCAAATTCGCCACTGCCAAAAATATTTGAAGAATTTTAAAAATCTACAAAGTGGAAAGCATCCACATCATATATTGCAGAAAATTAAATAAAATTTAGGCAAAAATGTGAATAGTTGGACAAGCCGTGCTTCCAAAACGCGCTTTTATAGAGAGAGAAAAATGAAAGCATGACTAAGCGTTTCTATCCAGGTGGTTGATAAAAATAATGCAGCAATAGAAAAGTTCAGTAAAACAATGTCACGTGTTGCTTTTTTATCCAATCAAGTGGTCACGTACATTTGTTCCAAGAGTAAGGATTGAGATAAAGAGTCTTCCCATCGGAATTAATCCGTAAAGGTCCAAGCTCTTCAGCAGCTCCATAAGCTACAGACGAACAACCAGGTCCTCCATTAAGCCACAACACAAGAGGTTTCGACTCAGGCTCTCTATTTGTAGGTGCCTCGGTTAACCAGTAAAACAATGCCCTCCCTGCAGTCTGATTCACAGTCACGTAACCTGAATACTGATTGAATCCAACATTAGCTGGCTGTCCAGGCAAATATTCAACCCTATCCTTCTCTTGATCTATATTAGACAAAGAATGGCATTTGCCTACAAAATAATAAACTGAGAAAATGTACAAAAAACATAAAACTGCGTGCCAAAAGTGACCCATTTCTTAATTTACTGAAATAAAATTAAAGCCCAGAAACACAAATCCCAAAATAAGCACTGACAGGCCTTTGTACTGATGAGCTAATCAATGAACAAGAAAAAAATAATATAAAAAGACAAAAATTAACATAAACAATCCTGAGATTTCAATAAGGAAAAATATGCAGATTTTAGGTTTTATTCTACACTACAAATACCACAAACCAAAATCATAGACGCCTAAGAGCCACATACGTCGTATGTCATGGAAATGTGTGTGTGACTAAGAAAACAATGAAAATGACTTTTGCAAAAAAATACTCAGAAAGAGCCAAAACATATTACATAATCTAGAGAAGGATTCTTGGATTTGAAGGGAATTTACCTCATTTTTTAGTCCTTCGCATTGACTGGTTGCAGATAGAGACGGACTGACAGTAATTGTATATATGTCCTTTGCAACAAGACATTTTTAATTTCAACGTTTGGAAATTGCCGTTTCACAGTCCATCCCTTTTTTCTAAAAATTACCAGAACCTCTTCATACATTATTTTTCGCAAATTTCAATTTATGGGTTTTAAAGTTTTTTTGAGAAAATGTGGAGTTTTTTCAAGAAAAATGAATTGTAATGATGAAATCTCACAATTTTCCAAGAAGGATCATGGAGAAAGAAGAAATCTGGTCACCAACTTAGATGCTGCTACGAATCAAAAGAAAACAGAACATGGTGTTCAAGCAGTCACAAACTGTGGAATAAAAAAATGTGTGAATAAAAAAGAATGTAAACATTTTGGAATATGACGTAATATTATTTTATTGAAAAATGTAGTATTGATGGAAAGTAAGGAAATAATTAATTGTAATTTTGCCCTTGTTCGATCCCCGTTATATCAAAAATATATTTTACTCTCTTTTTAATAACACATTTTTTAATAAAATAATATTATACGTAAATTCAAAAAATTATCTAATTTTTTAAGAACGACACTACATGTGCATAATGGTTTACACAAAAGTTTATAACACTCTCACATGGAGGGGAGTCCGCGTACAATAAATTATGATATATTGTGCGCGGGCACCTCCATATAAGGATGGTGTAAACCTTGTATACATCCTGAAGTAGTATAATCTATTTTAAATCATATAATTTTCCATCAATTTATTATTTCAAAATGCATTTTTCAAAAATTACGAGGCTTAAACGAGCTCTTTAACGATGGCCAAATATGAGCTTAATGTGTTACATAAAAAAAAATACACTTTTAAATAATGATTTTTTTTTTTTTTTGAAAAATGAGTGGTTGAGAAGTAAAAAAAAAAAAAAATTGATTTTACGTGTAGTATTATTTTATTAAAAAATGTGTTGTTGAAAAGACTTAAGGAAAAAATGTATTAAAATTTTAATGGAATCCAAACATTGGCTCGAATCTTTAATTTTCAAAAATCCGAATTTAAGTTTATCTTTCAAAAAATTAGGTATTTACTACATCCTATCCTATCCTACCTCGCACCGTACAACCCCACCCTATCACTTAATTCAATTCTTGCCAAATTCACCCCTATTTCCTAGACCAACGTCATCGAGACACGAGAGCCCATTGTCGTCCATGAAAATCGCCGTTGAAACCACCAGGTCCACCCATCACCGACAATAGAATAACCTTCTCTACAAGCGCCTCCTATTGTGTCACATCCCATCCCCACACTCTATCCCACACCCACTTGTACTATATTCCCCATTTTTTTATATCATTTTTTGGTGTATGAATTTAGCAGCGTCGCCATGGACTCTTTCATCGTTTTTAATTTGCTTAATTCTATACATGAGTCATATAGAGAGGTTGATTAAGTATGGTAGGGACACCTTAACCCTCGAGATTGTCATCGATTCTTTTAGGAGTAAGGAAATGGAGATTGAGGCTGAAAAAGAAGATGGGAGAAATAGTGAGTTGCATATGATGAGGAGTAGAATGAAATTTAAGCAAATGAGTTTGGGTAAAACTCAAGACTGTGGCGATTCGATTAGTGACTCGAGTGATGATGGTGATAAGAAGAAGAGCAAGAGTTGGGACAAGTCCGGTAGTAAACAGTGTTACAGGTCTGGTAAGTCTGGACACTTCATTAGAGACTATCCCAAGAAGAAGGGTAAAATGAGAGGCAAGACAAATTTGGCTACGGGGTCGAGCGATGACCCCTGTGAGCCTTACTGAGTGTAACCTAGTTACTGCATGTGCATCCGTGTGTAATTCCTTTTTTACATGTGCGTGATTACTTAATTCGATTGCATGATTATATATTGCATTTCAATGTGTTTGATATGTGCATTGGCATGAATTTGAGTGATATTATTACTTTGTGTGATTGTTTGCATGCATAGTGGGTGTGGGATGCATTTGCAGTGTGGTATGTCTTTTGGTATGGTGGTGAATAGATGCCTAGGAGTACATTGGTGGTTTGTACCGTGGGATGTGGAGTGTGACATTTGGATCACGATGGAGAGGTGATTGAATGTCTAGAATCCTTTGTCTGTAAGAGACCCTGATCAGGTGGAGTGCGAGTGAGACACTTCTATTAGGTGGAGACTCATTATCCACTTAGGTTGGAGAAGTAATGTGGTGATAGAGAATTATTCTGAAAACTTAGGATCTATAGAGACTTACCAATTAGACATGAGTTTGGTTGAGTAATTGGTCTAGTGAGCATGGTGGGCGACGAGGTGAGATATGTGTTCTCGAGGAGTGAGCAACACGGAATGGGATATGATACACGTGATGAGATATTTGTTCGCTGAAAATATGCTGCAAGCGCACGGGTCGAGGACAAGTAGTAAAATGGACATTTAAAGTCTGAGTCGATCCCACGAAGAGTGTTAGTTCAATTACTAGCGTATTGATTCAAATTAACGAAAACGACACACATTTAAAAACTTGAATTTTTAACTAAAAATACACGATTTTGATTTAAAAACATAAAATGACAAATTAAAGGTAAAAATGTTTTGATTTTAAAAAGATGTTGGAATTTATGATTTCGCTTAACCTTTACTTCATTAATATCAATTCAATTACGCGCTGATGCAAATTACCAAAATAAGTAGTTAGACCCGATTTTCCAAGTTTAGTTAATACCCTCTCTAGAGGTTATATTAACCCAAATCGATTAATTCTTATCGCATATCTCTTTGTCGATAAAAATATAACCAATTGCATGAGTTTTTGTGAAAATACTCAATGGGTCACTTGAGGTAGGTGTATATCTCTATATCACCTAGACGCACATAGTTTACTAGACAAACTCAGGGTATCAATCATTTCGGTCTAGTAAATGTAATTATTTTTCAACAATCACATAAATACCTAATTACAATATCTATTGTCATCACAAAAATAAAGTAATTTTCAACATGATGATCAATACACTAATATTTTGATAACAAATGCATAACAATAATCATACAAAATATATCATGATATTAATGAAATATTTAGGTTAAGCTACTACATAAATTCCAACAAAATAACTTAGCTCATCATCATAATATAATAACAAGGGAGATCATTTATATTATACATGCCAAACTTTGGAAAAATAATGGAAGAACACAAAAGTTTGAAGATACAACCCTTTTGTTTAGCTTTGAATCCCTCCAATGTTTTCTCCAAGCTTCTTTGAGTAATAATCTCCTTGTTATC
The DNA here is from genome assembly GCA_019097785.1 of Fraxinus excelsior. Taxonomy (NCBI): domain Eukaryota; kingdom Viridiplantae; phylum Streptophyta; class Magnoliopsida; order Lamiales; family Oleaceae; genus Fraxinus; species Fraxinus excelsior. The sequence goes on from CM032623.1 coordinate 47,849,113, forward strand.
TACTTGTGACCCCAAAATGCCAAGTAATAATGAAAATGAAAAGAAAAAGAAATGAAAGAAACCACCGAAAACGTCCCAGGCAGAAGATGGAAAAAAAATATGAAAACTGGGAATGAAGATCATTGGGCTGATTTTTAAACAAAATCAAGGGAAAAGTACATCTTTGGTCCTCAAATTTTCGCCAAGTGTGCAAATTGGTCCCTAAGTCAATTAAAAGACTCCACCGTCTTATTGTAGCACAGAAATGGGATATTTTTGCCATTTTTGCAGTTTAAGTCCTCCAATATTTTTGCATTAGGTCCCCTCACTATTATTTTGTACAATTTGGTCCTCAGATTTTGACTTTCATTTCATTTATGCCCTTGATAAATTGCACCTCAAGTCCTCCAACTTTCTAGCTTGTGCACTTTGGTCCCCAACTTCACATTTTTGCACACTTTTAAGTCATTTTTCTTCCCTTTTGCTTCGTTCTCTTTTTTATCGGGATTTTTTGCCTACAAAAATGAAGATTACAAAATTATGAATAGAAATTTACTCAATTTCAACAATAATTAACTTCAAAAAGTGACTAATAAGTGTGTAAAAACACACTTATCAATATTCATGGGGTCATTTATACATTTGTTGCGTATGTGTTGACATGTTGATTGACTTGGTGTTAATCTATTGTTATGTGTGAACGTGTTGGAAAAGATTTGTGCTATCCTATATGATATCTCCGTCGCATGTTTATTTGCTCTTGATTGATTGCTATAATTATTTGCTTCTATTTGGGTGTTCTTGATCTTAACCCTGGTGAGTATAGTTAGCAGGTATAGTATGTGTTTCGGGTTCGAAACACGAGGTAAGGTCCGTGATACCAATTTTATTGGTTACCTTGATTGTGCAAGTATAAACTATGTGTTTTGGTTGCTTGCAGATTTATTGGGAATCAAGGTGGAGATTTGTCGGGTTTTTTGATACCCAATAAATTCGGGCGATGATGTTAAATAAGTTTTATAGTTTGGATTAGACTTCATAGACCTCGATCGATGATTGAAGTGAAATGTTGACACCACAATGAACGAACCACTCCGGCAACCTAAGTGGGTCATTTGAAGTAGCCTAATTCCATTAGTGTTGCTCATGGTCCGGCCCATTAATTGGATAACTTTAGAGTTGGAAGCTCATTTATTGTTACTTATTGAGCCACTTATGTTTGACCTAGAAGCCTACCTTACTTGGCTTATAATTGGGTCGATTTTCTTGTGTCTTGCCCTAGTGTGAATTAATTATTTGGAGCCGTGAGTTAGAGAATTGGGTAAGAAGAGAAGTTTCTTGCTTTGTGCTAACTTCTTCTTCTCTTAGCCTTAGTGGCTAGATTGTGCTGCCAAACATCATTCACCTCACTCCTTTGTGGAACTTGAAGCAACCATTATTGGTGTTGTTAGTTTGGAGATTGGTTGTTCATTTTGGGGTTCGATTGGTGGTTTATCTAAGCTCGGTTTGGTGAAATCAAAGGTCAATAATCCTACAAATTGTTGGATTTATGAACACCACATATCTCCACATTGGTATGATGTTGTCCACTTTGGGCCTAAACTCTCATGGATTTGCTTTTGGATTTTACCCCAAAAGGCCTCATACCAATGGAAATATTGTCCTACACTTATAAACTCATCATATTTCTCATGTCTAGTCGATGTGGGACTTTTTTTACTCCCAACAATCCTCCCCTCAAACGAAGGACCACATCATTGTGGTCTTCTCTTAAACGATAATCCATCAGCCAATCATCTTGTACCGCCGTTATTGCCGTCGCCCTCGACCAAACGGGACCCGCCGCCTGATCACCATATTTTTTATGTCAGGAAGACTTTCGACACAAGGCACCTCAAACGCGGATAATTTTTTAGTCAGATCGTAAGGCTAATTAGGGGACCTCCACCACGCTTTCCACTGCGTTCCTCCTGCTAAGTTTTGGGCCCTGAGCTCTGATACCACTTGTTGGGTTTATGGACACCATATATCTCCATATTGGTATGATATTGTTCACTTTAGGCCTAAGCGCTCATGGATTTTCTTTTTGGTTTTATCCCAAAAGGCCTCGTACCAATGAAGATATTATTCTACACTTATAAACTCATCATATTTCCCATGAAGTGCAGCCTTTTACGGTATATTTAGAGATGCAACGTACAAAAAGTTTTAGTGTCGTGTCAGGTACCCAACAATCAAAAAAGGGAATGGTTAGAATTAATGTTGTTGGAAGCCAGTGTGCTAGTGTTTCGGATCCTGTGGGGGCCATTAAAATGCACTATGCAAAAGCTGAACAATTGTGTCCCGAACGCAAACATCAAAGACGGTGATGTCCGGCCATAGAAGGGACATGAGGGATTTTACTGGAAGGCTCTCTGTAACAGTGTCACATTGTGTGCGCGCATATATTTTTTTATTTCAATTCAGCAATGTTAGGGTTGTTTGTGGTTTCAAAAAACCATCCTTTTGGTCCGAAAATTTGTAGTTTTCTTATAAAATATTGCGGTTGCTTTGTATTTGTTATATTTGATGGGAATACAGAAAATAATCTGTCAAACAATTTGAAGTTGTAGATGATTTATCGAATGTGAATTTCATAAGTTCCAATGTAGACAGACTCTTATTCTACAAATTATCATATAGTGGTGGCAATGGGCCGAACCGAGCCGGCTCGGCCCATACTCGGGCAAGCTCGGCTCGTCAACCACGAGCCGAGCGGGTGCTTGGCTCGTGGGTTTTTAGGCGAGCTCGGCTCGTGCCCGAGCTCGCCCAAGACGAGCCGAGCGACTCATTTTTTTTTATATAACATTATAACTATTAAATTACTAAACTTAAAAAAAATATATATATATACACACACACACACACACAAACATTACCTAAATTTTTTTTAAAATATACATTTTTCAAAACAATTTTAATTTTTAAAATAATAAGAACAAAAATTTATTTGTTGAGAAGTGAGAACCTAAAGAAAAATATATATAAACACGTTTTGTAAACAATTTTTTAAATATACTTTTTTCAAAACATTTTTATTTTTTATAATTTAAAAAAAAAAAAGATAAACCCTCCTCTTTTATCCGGGTTTGGGACCGACCACTTCAATTTCGAGTAGACGGAGTTAAAAACTGTACACGAACAACTTTTTACGTGTACAATTTTTTTTAAAAACAAAAACTATAAAGGTATGGAAATAAAATATTGTGATGAATGTGGTGAAATTAAATATCCTTACTTAGTTACATGCAATTTTGGCATATTTATCTTGAATTCGATAATTAGCGTGTTCTCAGTCCTTCACGCACATTAACGCTTCCAAAATATCTTCTTTTAGTCTACTCCTGACCCCAAGAAGAACCCTCTTCCCTACACTAAAAGCAGATTCCGAAGTTACAGTGCTAACCGGAGGTGTTGGTAGATCTTTTTCCATTGCAGAAATTACTGGTCATCGACGTTCGTTATTTCGCCATAATTCAAGGACATATTCTGAACTTTTACTAGTTGTTTTGTTAGTAGGCAAATGTTGACTAAAGTAATCAATTAATTCATATGGCGATGCATTTGGATTTTGACTACGGCTGAAAGTTTTAGTACATGCAGTGGAAGCCAAACTATTACTACTACTACTACTACTAGAGGAACCACATGCATATGCAGTTGCATCAAATCTGTATGAGTGAGTACTTTCAAATAAATTCAAAATTTCAGCATCGTCATCTGTTATATTAGCAAGAGGAGTGTGTGCAGGTACACGATTAATATGTGCACTCATTCGTGAAACGTATAATTCATACATTTCACGGAATGTCGTTTCCAAATTTCTATAAGTAACATGTGTATTAAAAGTTAAAATATTTGACATTTGATCAATTATAAATTTAGTACCTGATAAATTATATCGAGTGTCCATGATACATGCTAAAGGAAATAACATAGGTAGTTATTCCTAATATTTTCTAAATTTCAATTTCATGTAATATATAACAGCATGAAAATCAGGGTCATTTTGAAATCTAACAAAAGCTCTAACAGTTATATAAAGACGTTCAAGAACCATACAACTAGTGAGATAATAAACACCAGACAATATATTTGTAGACTGATAAAAACTTGTCACATTTTTTTTTATTTTAAAAACTATATTCCAATCGGATTCACTCAAGATAATATTGTCTTTGTCTCTAACATGTGTATTGTTATAAAATACAGTAATATATGCTTTCATAACCTTCACATGATTTTAGTAATAAGTACATGGTGTTCCATTTATGACCTACGTCAGTAATAAAGGTTTTCGTATCCGTCATCCCAGATTCTGCACAAAAATCATCAAATCCTTGTTTTCTACTAGGTGTACACATGATATACATAATTGCATTCATAATTCGATTAATTTAATCATTAACATGTTTTAAATCGTCTTGTACTATTAAATTAAAAATATGTCATACACATTGAATATGAAATAAATAGCCACCGAAATCAGGATTAAGGACTCTATGCAATTTATCAATAACAACTTTATGTACAGTAGCGTTGTCGAACGCAAAAGAACGAATTTTACTTTCACATTTATATTCTTGAATTATTAACATAATAGCATTAAATATAGTTTGAGCATTGTGCGGATACTCAACAATTTTAAAAGCAATAATTTTTTTATGCATGACTAAAAGTACCCATATAGTGTGTGTTGCAGCCATAAAACCCTTCTTATTAATTACTTCCCACATATCTGAAGTTAAAAATATCACACCCCCATATTTTTCCAAATCCGAAATCAATAGTTGTTTTGCATTAAGAAAATATGCAATTGTATCAGAACAAAGAGTATTTCGACTTACCCCTTAGTATCTCGGTTGAATATATCTTCTAACGTAGTTAACGAAATGTTGGTTGTCCACTATTGCTAGTGACAACTTCGCTGCAGCAACGAACTTCACCATTCCCGTTCGAGCTTCCTCCTCCGAAAACATCCATGTAATTACGTTTGACCAATTAGAAGAAGCCCATGTTTGGCCAAACACGATTTATAGTGACAGTTGAGGTGGGTGGTTCCAATGCTTTTTTGCCATGTCAATCGTTGTTGGCAGTATTTACATACTGCTTTGGTTTTTGGAAGTCCATCGACTACACGATCAGTGGGAACCAATTTGAAATGGTCCCAACATTTTGCATGTTTTTTCCCTTTCTTTTTCAGCTTGCATAAGGAATATTTAATGTCGGTTCTTCATCTTGTTCCAAATCAATTGGAACACTAGTTGCAACATCAACGTCATCCAAATCAATTAGATGATTTCACGAACGTCGAAATCTTCCATATTTCTGGGGATTGGTAATTCATTGAGACTGGAAAATTCATTCCCAAATTGATTTTGGGCAGGTGTTTGTATTTCGTTCTCCATACCGAACAAGTTTTCAACAAATGATCGTGAATTCATTTGTTATGAATAATAGAAATTGAATTCAGAAATGTAAAATTGAGAAGTGAATGAAAATTATGTAGTATTTGTCGAACGTTATTGTAAAATAGTAAGAAATAATGTAAAAAAAAAAGTAGAAGATAATTATAGAATTCTTTCAACAAATATTTGTTAAGGTGATTATACCACATGCGTCCAGATTGTTTCAATCCATATAATGATCTTTACAACTTAATTGAGAACATGGTTCTCGGTCATTTATAATTTGTTTCTCGCACTTTAAGTCTTTCGGGGATTTTCATATATATGTCACTACCAAGTGAACCATACAAATAAGCAGACACTACATCTATAAGACGCATATAGACCTTTTGTGACATAGTTAAACTAATTAAGAATATAAAAGTGATGGTGTCAATCACAGGGAGAATATGTTTCCTCATAATCAGTTCCTGGTCTTTGTGAGAAACCTTGAGCTACGCCTTGTATCTTGTAATTTCATTGTTTTCACTTCTCTTTCGTACAAAAACTCATTTGTATCCAACATGGATTACATTTTCAGGTGTTCGAACTATATGTCCAAAAACTTTCCATTTCTCTAAGGAATTCAATTCCGCTTGTATGGTTTATTTCCACGTTGGCCAATTACTTCTATTTTGACAGTCTTTAACAGACAGTTGTTCAGGATCCTCATCTTGCATAATATTAAGAGCCACATTAAAGGCGGAAAATATTGTCTATAACAATATTATTTCGCTCCCATAATTTATGAGATAACATATAATTTATTTTTGGACACTTGTGATTTTTCAGGATCCATATTTTCAATATTTGATTAATCAATTTTCTTTAATGTTACTTCTTCTGAAGTTTTTGGTTGGTTTCTCTTGTACTTTTCTTTTTTAAGGTACGAAGTCTTTTGAACCAATTGGTCTACCACGCTTATGGTGTATTTGAGATTTATTTGCTACAGCAAATTGTCATGCATGGACATCGGTTTTTGTTGGAATATTTTCTGCTGCTATATATGATTTTGTCGATGTTCTTATGTCAACAAATGCATCTGATAATTGATTTGCAACTCTTTGCAAATGAATAATTTTTTCAACCTCTTGTTCACATTGATTGCTGTAGGAATCAAAATGAGATAGACTTGTTTCATTCTAAGAAATGTTACCTTGTTTATTAGGATGTAGTTTTTCCCCTCCCAAAGTTGGGAAATTTATTTCGTCAAAATGACGTTCTGCAAAACGTGCACTAAATAAATCACCCCGTTAAAGGTTCAAGATACCTAATAATAGATAGTGAATCAAAATCCACATAAATCTCAAGTCTTCGTTGGTGACCCATTTTAGTCCGTTGTGAGGGTGAAATAGGGACTTGAACACACAACCAAAAACCCGCATGTGAGAAATATTAGGTTCATGACCAAATGTTAGTTGCAAAAGTGAATATTGATAATATGCAGTTGGTCTGATACAAATCAATGATGCGTCATGCAATATGACATGACCCTAAACAGAAGCTGGAAGTTTTGTTTTCATAAGTAATGGTTTAACAATAAGTTGTAGACATTTAATAAATGATTCCGCCAAACCATTTTTTATATGGACGCACGCAATCGAATGTTCAACAACAATCCCAATTGACATGTAATAATCATCGAATGCTTGTGATCTAAATTCACCAGCATTGTCAAGACAAATAGTCTTGATTGAGTAATCTGGGAACTACACACGTAATTTTATGATTTGAGCAAGTAGTCTAACAAAAAGCTACATTCCTATTAGAAAATAGGCAATCATGTGACTATTTAGCAGAAGAATCAATTAATACCATAAAATAACGAAATGGTCCACATGGAGGGTGTATTGGCCCACATATATCTCCATGAATCATTTCCAAGAAAGTTGGAGATTTAATATTGACATTTGTAGCCGAAGGTCTAATGACTAGCTTGTCTTGCGAACAAGTCACACATGAATAATCATCAGGTAAAAGAATCTTCTGGTTCTTTAAAGGACGTCCATGTGAGTTATTTATTATTCGACGCATCATTATAGCTCCGGATGTCCAAGTCGATCATGTCAAAGTATAAATTTTTCTGGATCAATGAACTTCTGATTCGTGATAATATATGATTCAACCATTTTTATAAATGTATAACACATGCCAGATGTGAGTGCATAAATTTTTCTTTTAACTGCTTCTGGCTATATACAAAAAGTTATGCAAAAATATTCAACATTTTTTTTTGCATCGTCTCAATGTGATATCCATTGCAACATATATTTTTAAAACTAAGCAAATTTCTTCTGGATTTACTTGAATAAAGTGTATCGTCAATATATAATTTTGTATTATTTGCTAAAATAATACAAGCTCTTCCGGAGCCTATATTTGATGCACATGATATCGTGTTAACATTATTTTCTGCAAATTTTAAGTTCAAAAAATATTTTTTGTCTTGAAAAATAGTATGTGTAGTTGCATTATCAACCAAATAAGTATCTTGACAATCCATTGTAAATCTTCTCTAAACTTTGAAAATGTAAATTTTCGTGTTGATAACGTGTTGTAAAAGAGAGAAAAGAGAAGAGAATAAAAGTCAATAAATTTGGATATAAAACGAGAGTTACAATTGGAATGAAATACACATTCTGCATTAGATAAAATTTATTTATGTATCGTAATAATACTAAATAATCATCAATAATTATCGTATTATTTTACGTCACATTTTATTAACTAAAAAAATTTCCCATTACATAAGAAATTGAAGTCATATCGATTAACGAATTCTTTACGGGCTTCAATCGCCGCTACAATCAATAAGAAGAAAACAACTTGCGTTGACTCCAGATTCAGATAAAACAACTCAACCCGTACTCTCGGTACTCCAATTTTTTGTTGTTCAAAAAGCTTGCAAAGCTGTCCAATTTAGGTATTGAACTTTGCTTTTTCTGGTCCTGTTTAATCACACAAAATCAGGACACATATTTGTATAGGTACGGGTAGTTTTGTTGATTAAAGTTTGTAATTTTACGAGACAAACCCAATTCGCCAACACTTGAATCGTGGATTTTTGGTTACCGGGTTTCATTATAATCACTCAAAAACGCACACCCTACCGGAATACTTTTGTGGGTTATTGTTAATTTTGCTTATTTAATGTTTTTGATTAACAGGTGTATTGCATGCTTAATTAGATTTTGTATATACTCAATAAAGATGAGACAGAGGCCTAAAGGTTCTTCTGAAAAGTCAAATTCATCTGTTAGTGACAATGGTGAGGCAATCAATAATGGAAAGGGAACTCCATTGTATGATAACAATAAGAATGTGGTCGTGGTTGCTAAAAGGTCATCATATGTGATACTGGCATTGTTCGTGCTGGTCATATATGGGACTTGGGGTGTTTACCATTATCAGTTTGAGAGTTTGCCTGCACCGCTTACCCTCGAGCAGGTTGGAAAGAGAGGTTTCTCTGAGCATGAGGCCATGAAACACGTCATAGCATTGACTCGATTAGGCCCACATCCTGTTGGTTCTGTTGCTCTAGATCGTGCTCTGCAGGTAATTTATGATTTGGGAGTGATAAATTTGACGTAAGCCTTGTGATCAATATACTTTTTGCTGTTTATATGGTTATATTTTCATATTTTCTAATTGGTCAGACTTTTGATATGTGAGCATCTTGATATATATGTTGTAAGCAAGATAAATGGTTTTATTTTAGTTACTTTAGATACATGATAGAAAAACACTCAACAATTTATAATATATTCTGAGAATCTACTTCATAAGTGACTTGAGAGAAAACAGAGTAAGGGTTAGATAATAAATGGCCCAAATCTTCAATTAAATGAACAAAGAAACTTTAAGTTGGGTTCTTTATGTATTATTCTTTGGATTTTTGACGAATCAAAACAAGTTTAAGGAAGAATAAAACTTCCGCACCCCAACCTCAAAAAATGAGAAGAAAAAAGAGATATTTCGGATTTAATTTTTGAGAGATAAAAAATACACTTTATGGAACTAACTTTATTGCAATTCACCCCCTAAGGTTGCACTATTTTCGAGGGAATCAAGTCATGAATTCCAAGTAACAAGGCATGGAAATCACTTCTAAAGTCTTTGGAACTAGAACTATTACGATGATCTGAAATTTATTTCCCAATGCAATTATGGCCTTGCTTAGTAATTTGGTAAAAATATGTTTTTAGAGAAGGGATGTTGAGTTGTAAGCACAAATGCTTTGATATAAAAATGAATTGATTTTTCATGGAGATTCGTATATTGGAGCTAGAATATTCCTTAGAAAGCTAGAGCTTATAACCATATCTAAGCATTATAACTAGGCAATCATGAGATGGGGACAAGTTGTTTTGCATTCACTCAGCAACATTTCAATCACATTGCACAATCAATTGTCCTTCCTTTTCTCTGCCATTAGGGATACAATTCCGTCTGTATCTAGGACCCCCTTCCTTTTGTTCTTGTGAGTTTGATTCTATATGCGGTTGGGGCATCTAACCCCTATCAACCTTTCTTGGTGGAGCTTGAAAACTCACTGAGATTGTGTTGATGTCTTGCCAAAAAAAAAAAAAAAAAAGAAAAAAAGAAAAAAGGGTATTGTATATTGAGCTCAACAGAGCCTGATAAGACATTATTTTTTAGTAAATTGCAAAATCCCACCCATGACAGTTCCTTGAATTGGCATTTAATCTGAATAGATTCTTTTGGTGTGTTTAAAATGACAATTGATGATTACCCTTTAGAACGGGCCAAACATATTACCAGATTCCATCAAAAAGGGGGACAGACAATATTTGGAACTTGATCACATTCCTACTGAAGTTCTTGAAGTAACGCTGCTCAACCTTGGCATGTTCAGAAGAGCCTTTTGCATGAGAGAGCTTGTTGAAGATTTACTCGATCACATTCCTACTGGTTTAAATTAGTTTGGTCTGGTTAGTTATTCAAATGGTTCAATATTCACATGCAATCATATTTAGAGAAGTAGCTCCAGATAATGGAGTTCCTAGTAGAATGTGGATGTGAACTTTTTCCGTACATGCCTTCATTTAGGTTGTGTTTTGCATTTCTTTTTAGTTTCTGGATTAATTTTCCTGGACATTATGACATGGCATAAATAATTATTACATCCTACACAAAAACATTAGTATACACGTGTACTCATTAGTATACACATGTACTTGTAAAGAAAGTATTAATTTGTCTAGTTCTCCTACTCTACACTTCCCAGTTTTTATTTTGGAAAAGATATTCTCTTGATGGTGAACTTTGATGGCATTCTTGAGAAATTAGTATAATAATATTGTCTACCCTACTTTTCTGCAGTATGTCTTGGAAGCATCAGAATCTATTAAGAAAACAGCTCATTGGGAGGTTGATGTGGAAGTTGATTTTTTCGGTGCAAAATCTGGTGCACATAATCTGCTTGGTGGCTTTTTTAATGGGAAAACCCTTGTTTATTCAGACCTGAATCACGTTATATTAAGAATGTTGCCGAAATATGCATCTGAAGCAGGAGAAAATGCAATTCTGGTCTCTTCTCACATTGATTCAGTTTTTTCAGCGTACGGTTCCCATGTGTTTTTATATATATTACAATGGAGATAATTTTGTGCTATATGATTTGTTTCTTGATTTCTCATAATCTTTTAGAATCTTCCTTCTTTTTTAACAGTCATTCCATTTTAAAACTTGAGTGACCTGGGACGAATTTATTATCTAATATATATGTTAGACAGTTTTCTTTCTGTTTCTGGTAAAGACAAATGAAAATATCTAGGATATAAAGTTTCTTCTTCTTTATTTTATGTGTATATCTTATGAGCATATTTTGACACCGATAAAACTTTTTATGATCCACTTACAGTCATGGTTTGAAAAGGCGGTAGTGAGGCGTGCCTCACCGTGAGGCGCGTGTAGTATGCCTCGAGGCGGTATTTTTTAGGCTAAAAATATGAGGTTCACGCCTTTAGATTCGAGGTGTACGCCTCAAGGCGCGTACCTCATTTAAAATTTGATTTTTCAATTTTATGAAAAAAAATAAAAAATGGCTCTTCTTAAAAAAGAAAAGGGCCCATTTAAAAAGGTATTTTGGGCCAAACAAAATAATAAAATATCTAGAAAACTAAACGGCAATCATAAATTAGAGAACCAAAAAGGGAATAGATTAAATAGAAATTCAAAATTTAGAATTCAAGAAGAGTATCGTCTTCTTCATTAGTTCATCAAGTATGTTGTTCCTCTTTTCTTTTTCTTCTTCTTCTTCTTCTTCTTAGGGTTCAGTAAATCTTGCATGCAATTAGTTGTTTCATATACACATCTGGAAATTATAAATTTTTTAAATATTTTGATTTATATAATTAACACACGATTTCATCCAATCACTTGTATAAACTCTAAAACTCATGTATCCATACTTCTTAATCTGCAGAATCTCTTCAATATCCCCACATCATTGTCAAATCTTCAACAGTACACTATACCCAGATTTATGTTGTTCCACCATAGCCAGCTTTCTTACAGAAAACAAAAGTGTGACTAGCAAGATTTGTTAAGCAAAAGTGCAGACTATTAGACTTTTTTTAATTAGTTTAAGCTGCTTCTTTTTTTCCATTGCAAATGGAGTGATTCTAACTTTTGTGGTGCTTTTTTTTTTTGTTAAACATTTTCTTTCTTTAGGTGGATTATATCTCAATATGCTAATAGCTATATATCCTATTTACTATATGCTCTAACTTTGGTTTTTTTGTATTATTTTATAATTATTTTACTTAGATTTTTTATTTTTTGTGAGGCTTACGCCTTAATCAGCTCGAGGCTTACGCCTCGCCTCATAAAGAAAAATCATCTCAGTGCTTAGTTTTGCCTTTTTAAACCTTGCTTACAGTTTATGGTGTAATTTTAAACATTTGTACAATGTATCCCTGAGGAACTTAGACACCTCGATAGCATGCTTGCTACTCTCTCACTTCAATCTATCTAAAAACATGGTTTTGCTGCTCAACATATATTAGAGTTCTGTTATTTCACTCTGCAAAAGAGAAATAAAATTATCTCATAAATATTGTTCCTTAATAGTTTGGGCACTTTAGTATGTTTATAGCATTTTGGAAGGTGGTTGAACATTGTTATGCATCTTAAATGTCGAATTTATGCAAATGAAACTCTAGATCAAGGATACATGCGTTGAAGAGTCTTGTCTTCTGGAAGATCTCCTTAATTAGGAAGATGTTTCCTATGCTAATTTTATACCTAGTTTACTTCTTCATTTCTGCCCTAAAATTAAGCTAAGTTAGCTATAAAGTAGAATTTTTTTTAATTTTTCCTTTTTTACCTGTAGACTAGATGTATAAATCCGGACACGTATTGCATAACAAAGTAGTGATTAGAAAGAACGTAAATTTTTCTCCAACTCAAACTTGGAAAACTATTCAATTTCTTTTTTTCAAAACCTGATTATTCGAGGTAAAATGTACAATGTGCGGCTCAGAATACTTGAAACGGTACTCTTCTCATTCTAAATTTAGCAGGCACATATTGCAAAATGTCATGTATTGTAAGATTATGAATTTCAATTTTGAGTTATGCACTCTAAGTGAAAATCTAATCTGTACTGTTGAGCACCAAAACAGGATTCTGATCACTACCTTTTCCCCTGCAAGAGCTCAATAGGATTGAACTGGCACGTTGATGTAAATGAGTGAAAAAACTTACATGTGCAGATATTAGCTTATTCCTTGACTTGCTCACTGTGGCATTCCTAACGTGTAATCTTTTTATGTTTATTATTCATAGCACTAATTATGTTCTTGCATCTTTCATCATGAATTATGTCCAAAGCTCTGATTTTGTCCTTTATTTATTTCCTTAAACATTTTCTCCAATATTTTGATTTATTTGCTCTATGTCAGCATATAACTGTGCTAAAATTTACATTACAGAGTTAAGTTCGCTTGCAGAATTATCAGTACCAACTTATGTTTGGGCTCTTTTTTAGGGAAGGAGCTGGTGATTGCAGTTCATGTGTGGCTGTTATGTTGGAGCTTGCTCGAGGAATTTCTCAGTGGGCTCATGGATTTAAGAATGCTGTTATATTTTTGTTTAATACTGGAGAGGAGGAAGGTTTGAATGGTGCTCATAGTTTTATTACCCAGGTTTGTGGCAATCAAGATTCATTGACCTACAGAGGGTTTATTTTTATGTATATAGATGTCGAATTATTTTTATCCAGACAAAGATCTCCATATAATACTAGTATGCTACAATATTTTTGATCGCTCAATCTTATTATTTATTAACTTTATATGGTGAATGAGGAGTTTCTTATATGAACTGATATTACGTCGTGTTAACATGATGGTAATATTGTCTCCTCTTCCAATTCTGCATTGCCACCCAATGATACATTGTTCCAAGTATCTTAGCTGGAAAAACTCTATGATGTTTATGTAGCTGAGTTCTTTCCAACAAATTTACATAGGTAATGTATCTGTATGCATACCCAACAAAAAAAACAACAACAACATATTAAGCACATTTCAATTAACTTTGGGCCGGCCTCTATGAAAAGGTGCAACGAAACCAAAATGTTTGTAACCACCTCAAGTCATTCCACTTCTATCACAACTCGTGTATGGAAGCAAGAGGCCCTTATTGTGAGTATAAGAAATATTTTCTTCGTTCTGGAGCTCTGATCAGAAGTGATAGAACTAAAAAAGATAGCTTCTCTGATGTAATTAGGTGGATAAAGGATGTTTTTATCCAATTTCCAATTTTTCTTAACAGCGTTATGGCCTCCTTTTTGCTTTTCTAGTATCAAAAAATAATTCCTTGCTTCTTTTTAGAAGAGCCAAATCCATGGTGTTTTTTAGTTGTTTCCCAAAATTTTTGGCTGATATGCTTGCAATGTGAAGCTAAAATGTTGAATTCCAATCTGAGAATCACTAGAAGTATTTCTAAGTGTGGTGGTGGTTCTCTGTGTTTCTTACAGCATCCCTGGAGTGATACAATACAAATGGCTATTGATTTGGAGGCCATGGGTATTGGAGGGAAGTCCTGTATTTTCCAGGTTTGATTTTGTTAACGAGTGCAATTTACCCTTATCTTATTTTATGTTCCCGTTTGTACCCATCTCTTATATTAGGAAAGTTTATATAGTATATGAATACACAAGTCTGAAGTCATAAAAATGCTTTTAGTTTCAATATACCAAATGTGAACAAGTTTTAAATTGTTTTTGATGAAATAACTATATTGCTCTCCTCCCTCCCCTGACATTCTAAGATTTTTATTTTTCCTTCTGACCTACTTAATGTTGTTTGTCAAACAGGCTGGTCCTCATCCATGGGCCATTGAAAACTATGCTTTAGTAGCCAAGTATCCAACAGCCCAAATTATAGCTGAGGTCTGTTAGAAGAAAACACATTAATTCTATACCCACCTACCTTTATGGTCCGAATTATTAGTTCATGACCAGACTTACATTCTATGTGACTTGGTGCTGCAGGATATCTTTTCTTCTGGTGCAATAAAATCTGCCACTGATTTTCAAGTGTACAAAGAGCTTGCAGGACTTTCTGGTCTAGACTTTGCATATATGGATAATACTGCAGTATACCACACAAAGGTAACGTAACTAATAAGTCCAGTTGGAAATCTGACCTCTTTCCATTTGTATCAATTAGTGGATGTTGTCAGCCCCATTTCACTTTGAGATATGTATCCTGAACAAACTCTGCTGCACTTGATGGTGAAATGCTGAAACTTAGGTTCTCTCTTTCAACCTAATATCATGTTTTGTGTGGGCTTATAGGGTGAAGTTCAGGAATACTAAATTTATTGCATTATATGTGTCATAATATGTAAAGTTTTAGACCTTGGCATGTAATTCAACCCTACTTAAAATGAGAGAAGCAATAAAGCGTGACTAAAAACTTCCTTTCCAATAATTTTTTTAAGATAATTTTCATTTATAGGAAATCTTATCTGGAAGCTGGACTACTACTTGATTTGACTCGTATTAATGTTCTTATAACATGGCGCTATTTGCTGCAAAATAAGTCTGATATTAATTTGTTTACATTGTGAGCTTACTGTCTGAACTTTATAAATGCAGAATGACCGGTTAAAACTTTTGAAACCTGGTTCTCTTCAACATCTTGGAGAAAATATGCTTGCTTTCCTGCTTCATGCCGCTGCCTCCTCCAATCTTCCTAAAGGCAAGGGAGAATCTACCCAGGAGAAATCTATATACTTTGACATTTTGGTATCTTGATAATCCCTTGAAATATTCTACATTGAAGTTCATTTTTTTCCATATCAGTGTGGCATCTGTACTATCTCTTGACATTTCTTTGAAAAAGATCTCGTATGCTGATTATTTTCTAACACATTTTTAATGCCTAATCTCAGGGAACATACATGATCACATTTCGTCAACGCCTTGCCAATATGCTTTATAATTCAGTGATATTGCAATCACTTTTAATATGGACGACGTCACTATTGATGGGTGGTTATATTGCAGCAATATCACTGGCCTTGTCATGTTTGAGTGTCATACTTATGTGGATATGTTCCATTGGTTTCTCCATCATTGTTGCCTTCATTCTTCCCCTTGTATCTTCTTCACCAGTGCCATTTGTTGCAAGCCCATGGCTGGTAGTTGGTTTGTTCGGTGCACCTTCTCTTCTCGGGGCATTTATTGGGCATCATGTGGGTTACCTTATTCTTCAATCGTACTTGTCTCGTACATTTGTTGGAAGAAAGAGGAGCTTGCCTACAAGTGTTAAAGCTGACGTGGCCAAGTTGGATGCTGAACGATGGCTCTATAAAGCTGGTTTATTACAGTGGCTTATTCTCCTGATGGTGGGAAATTACTACAAGATTGGATCTTCTTATATAGCTCTTGCTTGGTTAATCTCACCTGCCTTTGCATGTAAGTTTTCATTTTATAGCATCCTAGCCTGATATCTTAGGCATGGGCGTGACTCAAACAAGGCTAGTGAGACTGTGATTCCTAAATGGACTAAACCCATGTTTCTGAAAATGGATATCTGAATGTAAATTTAATGGGGTACGCTTTGATCATATTTATGGCGCCCCATAGGCATTATAGGCTCCTCTTTTGCATAGCCTTTAATTTCTAAGAACTGGAAAACATTTATCAACAATTTTGCTTTCATCTGATGTATATTCTGGAATGTCTAGATGGTTTGCTTGAAGCAACATTATCACCAGCAAGGCTGCCGAAGCCGCTGAAGACTCTGACCTTGCTGATTGGCTTATCTATACCATTCTTAATCTCTTCCGGGATGATTATTAGGTTGACAGCCACAGTTATTGGAACAGCAGTTCGCTTTGTAAGGTAAATATCTGAAAATCTTACTCGAAGTGGCTGAATGCCTTCTCATAGAAGTGTAAGTTTCTGCGTTTTCTTCTTTGTTTCCTTTTCTTGTTTTCTCGCTTTTAGTATTACCTGTAGTAAAACGAAGAATTCAAATTAGTAGCTTCACAGAGATTGTAATTAATGTCACGTGAATTAATAAATGGAAACATAAGAAGTTGAATATTGGGATTTAGTTTTCTTGTCTTAATCATATAGGAATACTTAGCAAATTCTTGTTGGACGGGTTTGATGGAATCCCTGTGGCATCTATGAAGTTATCATTTGCTGGAGACTCCTTTTTACCTGTTAGTTTGTCTTCTCATGGTCTTCATACAGTTTATCCCATGTACACCTTTCTTTATATTAATTAAAAATCTGAAAGAGGTCAATTTATTTATTTATTGGACATCTGTTATTAAGATGCATTATTTTTAATGGACTACTTTTATAGTTCTCTTAGAGGTCGATACCACCATTGAATTTCAGGCCATGAACAGAAAGCAGAAAATACGAGTTCAAATCTTTCTATTTCGCCCATGAACTTTACTCATAAAGCATAGTAAAATTCCTGTAGACCAGTCATTGAACAATTATGAACAGTCACGAAGTGATTTTTCTTGGTTCGCTAATTCAGATCATACCTGAAATCTCGTTTTTCTTTGTATACTTCATAACCATAGTTGCTGGAACTTTGCACCTTAGATATATGTTGTTTGAAAAAGCACATGCTTGGTGCATGGTAGGATGTTAATATAGGGTGAGCATCACCTGATTCTTGTGCTTCATGCACCAAAAGAACTACTAGTCGTGATTTTCATTGCACAAACTCAGTGGCTATATGGATGATGGATATTCACTTCATGTCGGATTCTATCATTTTGATCTGCTTTTTAATCTTTCGGTCATCTACAATTACTAATAATCAGCCCATCTTGTTGGCAGGAACCCTGGTAGCACTCCTGAGTGGCTTGGAAATGTGATAACTGCTTTATTTATTGCTGCTATCATATGTTTGACAATGGTGTATCTAATGTCTTATGTTCACATCTCAGGTACTTATTATTATTATTATTTAGGTCTGCTGCTGCATTGACATGTTATTGGCATTTTATTTTGCTCTTCTTTAGGTATATCAACATATCAATTTCACAAGAAATCTTTTAATTTCTAATCCATTTATTACTATAAAAGAAATTGTTTAGTCTTTTTAGTATCTACTTTGAAATAATAGGAAAATCACTTAAGAGGCACAAACTCAGTGTATCTTTATGCACGCTCACATCATTCAGCCCTAAGCTTCTACCATCCTTATCTTGATGGATCTAGAGATTAGTTAGTTTAAGAAGTTTACTTATAAGTAAATAAGTAAGTTTAAAATAACTTTTTTATATTGATCAAAGGTGAAAATAAGTAAGTTATATATTTTGTCACTATGGAATAAGTGTCTATTTGTACTTAAAACATAATAAGAAAGTAAGTTAACTAACATATTTGGGAAAAAAGCTACTTAAAAGTAATTTTTAACTTTTTTTTCAAGCTTAGCCAAACATGCTGTAATATTATCATTTCGATCTACAGCCTATATGAGCTGTAACCACTTCATTCCTTATTCTGTATACAAAACTCATGATTGAGAGCTTATGAAATAGAGGATAGTTTTCAGATTTGAGTGGCATGAATTGTCAAAACTGGCGTAGCAACTTACTTTTGGAAGTACCGACTTAAATTGAACTAAATACTGAGCCGTCTTTATTTCAAATATGCAAAATATCCTCTGAAAAATGGTACAGAGTATAATTAATCTGCATCATGTCAACTCGAGTCGAGTGTAAAAAGCTTGGGCTGGCCTAGAAGTAAGAATGCGTCTAAGGCGTTATCTGTCCAACCCTTAGCATCGACCTACTTTTAACAAAACAGAAGGCTAATAACTATCTTATTATGGCTAATTTCCAATGGTAAGAGGTTAGTCACCCATTTTATATTTTCATCATTCAAGAATCAGATGGCGTGGGTTTAGGTTTCTGAGATGGTTTCTTTCTTTGCACCATAAGCATTGATCCAATCAAAAGAAAAGGCGTGCATTATAAATGTGCTGTTTGGTGGATTATGCCTCAGACTCGGAATCAGACAAATGAAGGTGATACCTTTCTAATGTATTAATCAATCCTTGACCATTTTAAACCATATATAAATGCCTGGGGATCTAGATATGATTTGAAATTAATATTTCACCTCGATAAATTGAATCAATATTTAATCTATCCTCTGGTCCAATTGAATCAATATTTAATCTATCCTCTGGTCCCTGTTGCCATCAGCTAGCAGTCCAATGAATTTGTTGAGGTGTGTTATTGGAGACTTTACAGTTAATTAGCTGATGCTCGACTAAATCCTTGTTTCATTTTTTTCTCCAGGTGCAAAAATGCCAATTATTGTTGCTATGTGCATTCTGTTTGCAATCTCACTTGGTGCAGTGTGGACGGGTGTTGTGCCGCCATTTAGTGAAGATACTGCTAGAGCTGTAAATGTAAGCAACCAGTGGTCGTTAACATGCATTTGATCCATGTAGCTTGCTTGTCCTTTTCTCTTCACATGTATCATCGTTGAATTTTGACTTGATCGTGCATTCTTTAATACAATCCTTGCGAACTTTATTCCATCTCCCATGGTAAAATATGGTTAAAGACAAACTTTAAATGAATAAACCATCTTAAATTACTACAGAAACCTTTGAACTTCTCTTACTAATTACTCAATTTTGGATATCTTTCTATAGATTACTCTTTTATAGCTAATAGCGCCACTTTTCATAAACTACCTGAAGCTTTTTCACTGTGGTATATTTTCTGCACAAATACTCACTACATAATGCAAGACTTCGATGACGAACCATCTTAAAGTAACAGAAACAATATATTTCTTAATGATTTTGGTGTTTCCTAGGTTGTGCATGTTGTGGATGCAACAGGAACATACAATGAAAAACCAGTCTCATATATCTCTCTATTTTCAACGACTCCGGGAAATTTGATTAAGGAAGCTGACGAGATTGGGGAAGGATTTGTTTGTGGACGGGATAGATTTCAAGATTTTGTTACTTTTTCTGTCAACTATAGCTGTTGGACGGACAAGGGTTCTGAAACTGGCTGGGTTGCCTCTGATATTCCTGCAATCCGTGTGGAAAAAGACACTAAAGAGGAAAACAGAATTACACAGATCATAATTGATACCAAACTTTCTACTCGCTGGTCTCTTGGAATTAATACCAAAGAAATCGATGACTTCCGGTTAAAAGGTATTGCAAATATTTATCACTCTCTTTTTGCTTCATCAACTTTTCTTTGGACAGACATATACTTAAATATAGCAGATTTTGTAATGGTTGTAAAGTGTACAGTTTGCTTAACAAATTGAATATTTTTCTACATCTCTTGCAGGAATTGTTTTAATGGACGTAAAATAAGAAAATTTATAATTTACATGATACATGTTGGCCTCCAAGGGATCACATTGTTCCAGGAGCAATGTGTTCAAATTATCAATCCCCCCCCTTTCTTTTATTAATTTCTTTAAAATAGTCCGAGTTCAGCCTTTATGGCTGACTCAAAATATAAGGACAGTGATTCATGATCTTTTTATAAATAGACTGAGATATCTTTCTAGTTTGCTGGTTACTGACATAAGCTCGTTCGGCTAAGCTTAAAAGTCAGTCAAACTTACTTTTAAGTAACTTTATATCTCTGAATATGTTTGGATAAACTGTATAACATTTTTGACAATAAGGCACGAGTTATTTATTTTCAACTTTAATTAACATAGAACAAAGATAGTTATTACCTTGTCTAGTTTCATCCTTAATGTTTCTGTCCGCAGATGCAGACCTTTCCGAGGAATTGATTCCACTCGGTGAAAAGAGCAGTGTCAACGGATGGCATATCATTCAGTTTTCAGGTGGACCAAAGGCACCAACCAAGTTCAATCTCACTCTTTTCTGGAACAAAACCCGTGCTGCAATTACTAGTGACAATGAAAAGAAAGAGAATCTGCTTTTACGAATTAGGACAGATATCGACAGACAGACACCACAAATCGAAAAAGTTCTTAAGAAGCTTCCTCTCTGGTGTTCTCTCTTTGGAAAGTCTACGTCTCCCCAAACATTAGCTTTCTTGACTAGTCTACCAGTTGATTTCTAGGTATCTAGAACTCAACGGCAGCAAGAATCGTTTGATTGGATGCCAGTTCACAATTCTGACCAGACGTGTACAGTATTGTATACCAAACGTACACTCTGTGCACAACCCAGTTGGGTTTTACAATAATTGAGAAATGGTGTGAAGATAAGCAAGGTTTTATTTATGAAGAATATTGGGATTCTAATGTGTTTTCTTGGATCAGCTACAAGTGGGGACATTTGGAATATATATAATTTACATGGATATTCTTCCGGCATTGCTAATTGCACTTCAATGAAAAGTTATTTTTTAATTGTTCTTTATAATTTCTAATTGAGTTTTACTTCTAAATGTCTTGCTCAAATCCCAAATTTCTTATTATTAAACCCATATAACTTGACATACAGATTCCTTACGATGTGCGTTGGCTGAATCTTCTTTTATTATTCTTATATGACCGGGCTAAAAATTAGTATTATTTATATAGTTTTGCAATAACAACTTTAACTGTTCTTTCATTTTACCAAAATTAGTACAATAACTTGCTCTTTCATTGGGTCTTCGAAAAAGATACAAAAATCTGTCCATGGGATTATTACTTTATGACCTTATGTAAAATAGAAAAATGTAAAGGAAAATATGGAATTAGAGAGTAAGAACTTTTCTAAATGGTATAAACCGAATAATAGACAGATTACGAACATGAAACAATTGTTTTAAAGTTGTTGAGAGAATTCAGAAGATTGATGAAATTGAGACTAGAATACTGTGAAAAATTGAAAGTGAAAATGTGGTATTCACGGGTGATGGCTTGTGGGATGTCGAAGAACAACTCGTTTGGAAATATGACTGCTTGGCTCGAGCGACTGAGCCGATGAGTGGCTCGCACCCATTGCCAGCACTGCCATGTCTTATATGGGTCGAGAATTCCCCAATTAGCTGGGAAATTAGGACCCACCCGATTGCCATTCCAAATATGAGCCAAAAGATAAAAATAGGCATCGGAGCAACGCATAAAACATATAAATATCACTTGTCAGTTATCTTTGGCCATCCATTTCCTTTTGTATCCCAACGTAAGATACAAATGGCAAGAAAGAAAAAATCTCTCTTTTCATCCCAAACTTCATTTCTTGATACTCTGGCATTTCATAGAAATGCAGACCATTCCAACAGTAAGCAGCTTCAGCATCGGTCTCTCTCTCTCTTTCAAGAATCTGAAGAATCCCTTTCCTTCATTCTCCAAAATTTCTTCCTCTTCCCCTCCCCACGGATCAGGTATGAAAATTCATCTATTTCCCTCTTATAGCGTGGACGTGCAAATCCACTCGTCTAAAAGTTTAATTCATCTTGGAAGATAGATTATTTTTTCTTTCAAAAGGCTGACACGGGCACACCTTTTATTATTAGCGACGACATGACTTTATTTCTGAACATTTGATACCATGTTTAACTAAATTGTCCAAAAGTTTAAGCTTTAGAAGACAAACTTATTTATTTAAAACTTTATATTTTTAATACTAGGGAACCACAACCTTACTGCGTAAGTTTAACTGATTTTCCATGGTGTGCCAACACACTCGAGGACAAGTGGCAGTAGTTGGGGATTTCCTTAGGTAGTATGGTGTGCGAGGCAACCGAATGTGTACTAGAAATGTAGGACATTAGCTTGTTCCGTAACATGGGCCTATGTTACTTGACCATGGTAAAAAAGTAAAAGAGGTTGAAAATATTGCAGCTTCGTCTATAAATCTGTGTTTCTATGTGTAAGTTTCTGTCTTCACATCTTGCTCCTTTTTGCTCCTGGGATCGGGATTGGGGCATAATCCCTAACAGCTGCTTCACCTATGTTCCTGAACTACAAAACAATAAGGGTATTTGATATTTCTGATGTTTATTCCATCACATTTTCATCCTATGATTCGTTGGTCGGAGTATTAACATTTCGAGATTATTACAGTCTAACTAGAGGATCTTCGTGTGCTCTAGCGCTTTGTAGGGCGAGCCAAGTCGCTGATTTGTTTCCAACTGTGTCGCCTGAAATTGTTGTTCGAGAAGCGAGGTTAGAGGACTGCTGGGAAGTGGCTGAGACTCACTGCAGTTCCTTCTTCCCTAAATTTCGATTTCCTTATGACTATTTGTTGAGAATTAATCGAGCCATTGGAATGTTATTTGGATACTCGATACCAAATGGCTGCAAGAGAACTTGCCTGGTTGTTGTAATTGAAAGTTCAGATCAAGATGCATTTTTTTCAGGGAATGATGACTTCAAAATTGGAGTTTTTGATGGAATGTTTAGTCTAAATAAGGGATATGTAGCCGGAATATTGACTGTGGATACTATCGCTAATTTTCTTCCACGAAAAGGTCCCCTGCAGCAGAGAAGGTAAGCAGTACTATACGGGCATATTTAGTATGCAATAGGTTATAAGTTTGCTCAGCTTTCGCTTAGCTATTACATCATCAGCTTCTCCTCTGATGTTGAAATCTTATCTTGTTCAAGAATTTATTGAAGCATTGTCTCATCTCTTACAAATTAATAGCAACGACATGTGGTATCATCGTGGACAGGACAGGAATTGCATATATATCAAATGTTGCTGTCCGAGAAAGACACCGTAGAAAGGGAATTGCGAAAAGACTGATAGCTAAAGCAGAGGCAACAGCCAGAAGCTGGGGGTGCCATGCCATTGCATTACACAGTGACCTTAACGATCCCGGTGTCACAAAGTTGTATAAAGGGCAGGGGTTTAAGTGCATCAAGGTGCCAGAAGGAGCGAATTGGCCCCATCCGAGAAGTTCATGTGTCTTCCAGTTCAACTTCATGATGAAGCGCCTGAATCCTCCCATCAAGTCTCAAATTGTATAAAACAACCACGTTTCAACTCGAGACAACTATGAAATTCTCAGCATGATATGAACATCTTTGAGCATTCGACGACTTATGTGCCCTATTTCTAGTTATCAAGAAACTCTCCACTGCAAGGCTTCTATAATGGCCAAGGTGGTTAGACCAATGAAAAGCACTCTCAGGTCTGATGAATATAACCTTTTGTAAATGAAAGAAGGGTAAAAAACCTTGTGTTTGTGTGTGTGTGTGTGTGTAAATAGATAAGTTGCAACTTGTGGATTACAAGTATCCAAACATAATATTGGATAGCTGGACACTAAAGTGACCAAAATTTTAGCTTATTTTCTTTATTTACTGTTGAGTTAACGAATACTATCTAATGTACCTTGCTCCTCGGGTTCATACTGTTCCGGCCGCTTGCTACAAGAAATCAATGCTAGACAAACCTGGGAACATCACAAGTTTTTTCTTTTTTCTAAACACGAGGTGGAAAAGTGGAAAAACGATACAAGATTGTAAAAACCATAAGTACATCATTGTGTAGAATAGCAGTTAGTATAAACATAAGCTAGGAAAAGTATATACCTTATCTATACATGAATCAGTCTGATACTCTCTCCCTCTCCATCTTGGTTCAACAGAGATTGCTACCTGATAATATCTAACTAATGCTAATGGAATCAGTAGAAACTGACTTGGATGCATCTAGATGATCAAGTCGACATAGTCCACCACTCATTTCTATCTATTTATAAACACTTCTTATACATGTTGTTATAGTCCTTAGTCACCTTGCGCACGAGGCAACTGACCACCCTTGACTTACTACATCATTTATTGGAAAACTTGTTACTGAATAATTACAAATTTAGTTAATGTTAATTGAAATATTACTCGTTTGTGAGGTCTATATTTAACAATCTTTCTATATAGCTCTTGGTCAGTACGTTATGTACTTCTCATATACTTTTCATGTTTTTGAAAAGTATATGAGACAGGGGGAAAAGTTTCTGTCTTCAATTTTCTCAAAAAATTATTGGTTCATAGGGATATTACAATACCGTTAATCTAAGCATGGCTAGAGAGTTGAGTCGTACAAAAAAACCTCACTGTTTTCGACTTGACACACATAAATATAATCACATATTAAACTCGACACGAACTCTTAAACTATGAATCGACATAACACACTCTACATCATCGCATAGTGTTGCAGTCTGCATTCCCAGTGATGGTGATGTACTTTTATTTCCTAGCCATCTGATTTGGTCACATGATCTTATTATATACTCGACATGACCAACTTCCACAATCATGGGAATTCACAAAATCAAGAAATTGGTCCCAACCAGCAACATAATCTTTCCCATAATTAATTATTTTGGATTACGTTTTTGTTAAATCGAGAATTAATATTGTATTCTTCATCATTAAAATCGAAGAGTTAAATCCTAATTAAAGGAAAACAAAATTAAACGTACTATTTAATGTTACATCAACGTGTAAAATTAAAATGTATCCGAACAAACTATTTCTTTCCTGTAACAGCAGTAGCCAGTAGGTTTCTTGAAAATTTCCCAATTCCCTTTCTTTCTCTCTCTTTATTATACCCATTGAATTTGAATGTCGTCTCTTGTAACCACAGATATTCCATGGCATGCATGAAGTTGGGATCTAAGGCAGACGTGTTTTACCTGGATGGCAAAACCTGGTTAGTGATCATTATAATCTCTACAATTTTTTTGGACCCCTTATTTCAGTTTTGTTGAATTTAGAGTATAGTGATTAGGTACATTTGATTGCCGAGGTGGGTTTATTTGTTTTGAGCTATTTCTTCTTCCAGTGAAAAATGTATTTGTAATAATGGTGCTTGATGATGTTGAAGCCAGTGTCCTAATGGTATTTGTGTTTTATTTCTCAATTATAGAAAACGTAGTTTGCGTACGATCAGTTCTTGAAATTGGCTTGTAATATGCTTATAAGCCCACAAGACTGGCCTTCAACGAGCAACGTGGAACTTAGATTCTAGGTACAATCCACCCCACTTCAGAACCAAATGACCTTTTTTTTTTCCAGCTAGGTGACTCCATTGAACAAGTCTTGTCCTGGGAATAGCCCCCCATCCGCTTTATGTTTGAGTAAGGATATTAATATTACAAGTACATTGGGTAGAGGTCATCCTTGAAACGTCTTGTAATGTGAGATAAGTCGGATATGCTTATAAACCCATAAGGTAGGCCTTACAAAAACAGTGTCAGATGTATCAATACATAGAGCAGTTTATAGGAGTAGGGTAGAATAATGGAGTTGTTTAGATGTTTGTTGACCTTAAAAAATATGGATAGATGAATTTCTGTCCTTGAAGGGTCTGACATTAATCCTTGTATACCTATCAATTGATATACCTGAAATGCAGTTTCTAGTCCTGAAGATTGGAAGCAAGCACACTATAACAGTAGGTTTTTTAAGGTTATAGCTGAGAGAGACACAACTACTGGGGGAAACAGGATCTAATTGGATACAACACAGTGAATTTCATTCATTATGTTAGAAAGATGTTGAAAATAAGGTGTTTTTCCGGAGAATTGGTTTCGTTCCTCCAACTCTACAATAGCATGCCTGAATTCTCAAATTATTTTCTTAAGGCACGAAACTTGGACCCGTCTACTCAATAGATATATATTTTTGACATAGAAGTATTTTAATACACAGTATTTACTTTGTATTCTGGTTTTGGTGATATTTTTGTATTGCTTCACAGTTCATTTCAATCTAACTAATTTTGTGTGCTTTAATGGTATTTGAATTTGTTACATCGTGTTAACATAGTTGTTTACATAAATGGACGATATTGCAACAAAGTGAAATAACATACAACCCTGCATAGTTTTCTGAATTATGATACCCTGAATCGTGCGCAATGCTTACTAATACTTCTCTCGGACCATTCTCTGCAGGCTCTGCTCCACCGGCCTTCCAAGTGATATTCACATTGAAGTTGGTGAAATAAGCTTCCATCTTCACAAGGTAGTTGTCTGTTGATTTTATATTAGCATGTATTGTTAAATTTAGTGCACCATATTTTTCTCCTTTTTGTGTGTCATCGAGAAACATAGTGATCTACATTGTTCTGGTTTCAAGATTTTGGCAACAATCATGAAATTCATTGTATACGTTTCATTTTTCCCCAATTGATGGGAGTCATCCATTATCTCTGATCACAAATTGTTTTAGCTCACCTATATATAAAGTTGCTGATTTGAATGTAATATCAGGAGAAAAATGAAAACAAAACAAGTTTTCGTGCTCCTCACATTTCTCTTTGAATATAGACACATCTTTTCATATTCTTCCGCTTATTATATCCTCTTCTCATATTTTTTTGTTATATGCCTATGTAATCTATCATTGACTAGCTTTGACACTTTAGATATGTTTTCCAGTTTCCATTGTTGTCTAGGAGCCGATTGTTGGAGAGGCTTATCCAAGAACTTTCCGAGAACGTGAAGTGCGAGGAGGAAACAAAGAGTGTTTTACAACTCCATGATTTACCTGGTGGAGCAAAATCCTTTTTGCTCATAGCCAAATTCCTTTATTCTGTTAGAGTAGAACTTACTGCAATTAATGTAGTGAGCGTTAGGTGTGCATCTGAGTATCTTCAAATGACTGAGGATTATGGAGAAGGAAACCTCATTGCATTGACTGAAAGTTTCCTCAACGACGTATTTGAGAGTTGGGTCGATTCCATTAACGCCCTCAAAACTTGTAAAGAGTTCCTTCCCCTCACAGAAGAACTTCATATAGTTTGTAGATGTATTGATTCATTGGCTGCAAAAGCTTGTACTGATCCGAGTCTTTTAAGTTGGCCCGTGTCCGGACAATGTGCTACTCAGAGTCGAGTGGATACTTCTCTATGGAACAGGATAAACTCAACTTCAAAGCGAGATCCCATGACTGATGATTGGTGGCACGAGGATGTGGCCTCTCTTCAATTGCCTCTTTTCAAAAGGTTGATCCTGGCAGTTGGTTCCAAAGGCATGTCACCAGAGAGAATTGCAGGTTCAATAATGTTTTATGCTAAAATGCATCTGCCATTACATGGTCGGAAATCAAGCTTTCAGAATTGTAACCTTTCCAATATATCAGAAACAAATCACAGGACTCTTCTTGAAGAGATAGTAGAATTACTACCTAATCAAAAGGGCATTATACCTACCAAGTTCTTGCTTAAACTTCTGAGGACATCCATGATTTTACATGCTAGTCCATCATGTCGAGAAAACTTGGAAAGAGGGATTGGGGCACAATTGGATCAAGCTGTTCTTGAAGATCTTCTCATCCCAAATACGGGGTACTCAGTCGAGACCCTTTATGACATTGACAGTATTCAGCGGATTGTTGGTCATTTCATGTCAATGGATCAGGAAGAAACTGATTCTACCTCAAACTCTCTCGTAGATGAGGAACAATTTGCTAGAGATTCTTATTCACTTACGCCTATGACAATGGTGGCTAATCTAGTGGACAGTTATCTGGCTGAGGTGGCACC
The DNA here is from genome assembly GCA_019097785.1 of Fraxinus excelsior. Classification (NCBI taxonomy): domain Eukaryota; kingdom Viridiplantae; phylum Streptophyta; class Magnoliopsida; order Lamiales; family Oleaceae; genus Fraxinus; species Fraxinus excelsior. The sequence continues at coordinate 47,877,554 of CM032623.1, forward strand.
TGATGTTAACTTGAAATTAACTGAATTCCTGTCACTTGCTGCTATAATTCCTGACTATGCTAGATCACTACATGATGGAATATATCGGGCAATCGATATATATCTCAAGGTAATAACAGAATTTAGTTCTTTTCCTTGAGATTATAATAATTTCTCAGCCTTAAACACTTTGGTGAGATGTATTATATCGTACTCGAGATTTTTAGATATGGAAAAAAAATAAAATATTATCTATTATACTGTCATATAATAAAATATCACACTCACTTAAAGAACACACAAAGGGATTTGTTCATGCTATTGATTTTACATTTTTTAGTCAACTAATACAGTAATTATTTTGTTGGGGATTTAGCATTCTCAGGGTCTGCTTGCAGAACTTTGATATATTCTTGGGGAGCATATTATTATAGCAACAGATGAAAAAAGTTGTTGGAGAACTTGTGAATATATTGAAGGCTTAATGAATTTATGCATAGAAAACCTATGCACCACTAGATTGCCTAGTGAGAGGATTCCATTGTGCCATGACATTTAGAAAGTTTGCATATATTTAGCCCATGTTTGGTCCGGATTAAAATCTGATTTTAATCTAAGTCAAAGTCAAAAAATCAATATTAACCACATTTTTAATGGGTCCCACAACTTTTCAACCACACATTTCAAAAACTAAAAATCGAATTTTATTCCCCACCAAACACCCTCTTAATTGCATGGTTTGTTTATTCTATGGGGTAATGGTGGGTTTTTTTTTTCCTTTTCCCCTTCTTTCTGGATGTTGGGTGGTTTGTTCATAAAGTTTTACAGATGTTATATCATCAAATAGAGGAATTTATTACGTTATTCACAAAACATAACTCTGCTGCGAACATGCCCTCAACCATGGATTGACCTAATATACAAAGGATTTATTAGGGGGCTGTTTTTGTTTGCCAGAAATGTATGAGGAGAACTTGTATTTTTCGTCTCGATTATTAATGAGAACCTGGGTCGGTGACTGGATGTAGTTTTCACTTCGAAATTTTGAACCACTATTAATCTGTGTACTCCTTTTTCTAACTGCTTTCGTGATTATTACTGCTTTTTCAGGCTCATCCCTGGCTAACAGACTCAGAAAAAGAACAGCTTTGCAGGGTCATGAATTTCCAGAAGTTCTCAGTGGAAGCCAGTACACATGCAGCGCAGAACGAGAGGCTACCGCTGCGCATTATTATCCAGGTTCTGTTTTTTGAACAACTACGGCTACGGACCTCTGTTGCTGGCTGTTTCTATGTCTCAGACAACCTTGAGAATTCACAAAATCTATGTGGTAATATGGTACCAACAAATGACTGCATCCCAATGAGCTCTTTACGCGAGGGGACTCTCACGTTTGATGATATGAGAGAGCGGGTGTCTGAGCTCGAAAAGGAGTGCACGAATATGAAAGAAGAGATGGAGAAGCTCGTGAAGACTAAGGGAAGCTGGAGCAACTTCTTTAGAAAGTTCAGTTTAAAATTTAAGGCAAAGTCTTCAGATCAAGAACCAGAAAACGCGCCCAGCAATGGCGAATCAATGAGATTGTTTTGAATGAAAAACAAAATGAGGATAGTTTTAAGTGAGATGACTGAATATGGAATCATTGAATGAAGTTCTCAGTAGCACCATTTATTTTTTTCTTGGCAGCTACTAGTGGCATTTAGATTGCTTGTGGGTTAATTGATAAAAAATTATTCAGAACATAGATTGTGTTATGCTTCTTCTTCCATTGTACTTTGGAGAACAGCCATCAGTCATTATCTATCATAAAATTGAGATGATTTTCTTGTAGTCCCACTTGTGGCCAAGTTGCTTTCAATGGCCATATCGTACACAGTTTTTTACCTATCACAATTATGTAAAGGGAGAGCGAGATAGATATAAATATCCATCTTGTACAGGATTGAATGTGAGATTGGTCGACTTGATAGTCTTGCTACTAGCCTTGAAGCATGTTGCTTATATTAAGGTTTGTTCGGAAAGCTCTATCATCAGTTCGGGTAGTCATTGTTGATAAATTTGAGATCATTAAAACATGACTTGATTAGGCCATGTACGACTAGTGCCTTTGAACCATACTAAACTTTGTTATATCGACAAGTCAATAAAGTTCATCTACAGGCCGCATTGAACTATGCAAAGCATGTTTAGAAAATATTTATAAACTTTTTAAATTATATATAGATGAAATAAAGTGGTAGATAAGTGCAATATTTGTCAACCTCTCGAAATATATAGATGAAAAATAGTTTCACCGATTAATTATGAACATGGCCAAGTTGGAAAACAGAAGGCAAACACGTTAATTTCTATACGCATTGCAATTATCCATGGATATCGTTCCTGCTATCGATAAATTTGACAAATAATTATAGTTTTTAACTTGAACTATCTAGATACGTTAAATCTTTATTGTGGTATGTTTGGATGCAAGTATAGGATTTTAACCATAGCTTTTAACTTAAGCTAATCTAATTTTTCGGGGTTTATTTGGATGTGTGTAATTTTAAAAAGTTATTATTACAAATTCTGATTAAGTGATTTTTATAAAAAGAAAAGAAGTTGGGGGGGGTGGGTTCTCTGTAAAATTAGTAAATTATTGTGGAGAAAAGTATAATTTATGTAAAAAGTTGGGAAGGACAGAGCTTCACCTGCTAAAACATCGGCTTCTTCATTTCTCACCCGATCCCCAACTCCACCGCACCCCCTCACACACCAGAACCCATCGAGAAAACAAATCTCCACGTTTCGAGTGTTGAACAGGTATTATGGAGACTTTAATTTAATTTAATTTTTAGTTAATTTGAGTCCCCGGTGCTTACATTATAATGACTTATTTTTTGTTAGGGTAAAATTGCAATAATTTGTATGTTTATTTTTCCCTTGTTTAATTTAGAAACTTTAATTTGAGAAAATGGCCGTGAAGATTTTATTGAACTATCGTTAAGTATGTGATAAGAATGTTTGAAGTGTGTATAAGGTTTTTAATTTTGGATTATTTGAAGGCGAATTTGCTATTCCCTGCTAGTGTAACTTTACTCAGGTGGCATTATGTTATTGTTTGCTACTTGATCATTAACTCGGGTGGGTTTATTATGTAAATTCTTCGTCTAATCACTAGAACTGAATGTGTTGGAACCTGTATAGGATGGCATCATAACTTCACACTTCTATTTATGCCTGAGATTCGAGGTAATCCAACAACAAGTAACATTATTGTTGGCAATGATGCTTTGGAATTATGATACAGGCTTCTTGTGGCATGTAGAGATGACAACTGTTCATATGACAACTGATCAACCCAAGAAATTGGATAATCCAGCAGCACAATCTGCCCCCAGGTTTCAAAACTCGGCTTCAAAGTTCAGTAGGTGGGGCAGGAAAGCACCGTTTATACGATATGGTCTTCCCATGATTTCACTTACTGTGCTTGGGGCTCTTGGACTTGGTCACCTACTGCAAGGCAGGTTAGTCCAAACACTTTGTTGGATTAATATTTCTGATCATGCATCAATTAATTGTGGATATATGTTGAACAAAGAAGGATTCTGCTTGATTTATTTATTGTATTCATAATAATGGTTATTTAAGCTTTCAAGTTCAGATGTCTTCGTATTACTTTTCCTAAAGAGAAACTCAGTTCATCAGAAGATAATCATTTTAGACATTGATGCATGAGACAAGCAAAACAACTAAAGCAAATGTTTTATTTTTGAAGCAAACGCCAAAATGGGAAAATCAGAACTGGTCATATTAAGTTTGTTGGTTCCCATTTCATTTTTTTTTTTAAAGTAAATATGTGAAGCTTAATAGGATCATTGTGGCCATTTCTTTTAGGTGATATCAATAGGCAACTGCAACAAAGGTCAAGCTGTGTACAAAGAATTATAAAATGCAGAAACACCACCCATAAGCAACCACAAAGGCACAAACTATATACATAGAAATGGTAACTTAGCTGGGCCACTACAGGCAAAAGTTTTCAACTCAGACAATGAGACAAATGAACACAGCTCAGGATAGATTGCATAATTAAGGGAGCTGCAGAATTAATAACAGGGTTTTTGTTCTTTCAAAATACTCATAGAGATCTATGCACGAAGAACTATCATCTCCTAGCTGAGAACTGTACAAATAAAATTAATTGGCACATAACACATGGGATAGATTAGGGATGACATGTGGTGGGTATGGGACAAGTCAATCATTTTCACCCCCTTCCCATCGGGTATTTTTGTTACCTTGCCCTGTCCCGAACAATTTAAATCGGGACGGGTCCTTTCCCCTATTTATCGCCATGTTTATTTGTTTTTTATTTATTTTATTTTTATTTTTTTATGTCTTTAGTTAATAAATATTATTACATTTTTTTTTCTAATTTGTTAAGAACAACTCGTATTCTTTTTAAAAATGATGATAAATCTTTTATTTCTGTTTGATTAAAAACTTAAAATTGAAATCAACTTTAAACGGGGTAGAGACTATGTTTTTCTTACCTGCTCCATACCCGCTTCAGGGCAGTGACCCCTTCCCCTAGAATTTGACAACAGAATTCTTGTTCTTCCATTAGTATCATATCTCAAGCATATTCTGATCCATCAAATTTATATGTCAATAATGTATTATATCTCTACAAGTGCAACAACAGTTCCTCGAATAATGTCTGACATCAAATTGGTTCCATACCAATACAGAATTGAGGCATCCTCCTAATGGTGCATGATGCAATGCTTTGCCTTAGGCACGCTTACTTTTGGAAGTATACTAGTGAGATTTAGGTGGAATTCAAGAGCAATCATTCAATATTTTACTGCTAATTTTGTTAAAATAAGGCTGCTATGGTTGTGTAGTTAATAGATGACATTTTGATCAACAACGAGATAAACTTACTTGTTATGACACACTTGGAACCCACATCTTTTCCTGTTCAATAACAAGATATGCTACTGCATGTAAGTTTTGATTAGAGAGGATTCAAAGGGAGTTTCTTTGGGCAGGGTTGAGGGAAGAGAGAAAATTTCATTTGGTCAAATGGGGTGACGTTTGTTCTCCTGGGGTGGGGGGTCTTGGATTGAGGAGTCTTATATTATTTAACAAGGCCTTGTTGGGCGAATGGCTGTGGCGTTTTGGAATGGAGAGGGAGAGCTTCTGGAGAGAGAAATCATCGGGGTGAAACATGGTGTTATGGAGGAGGGGTGGTACTCGGGTGAGGGTCGTGGTTCTTATGGAATGAGCTTGTGGAGGTATATCAAGAAAGGATGGAGCGATTTTCAGAATAGATTGGCTTTTGTGGTGGGGAACGGTATGAATGTCAGATTTTTGGATGATTGTTGGTGTGGAGATCAATCGTTAAAAGTACGGTTTCCTTCTTTGCATCGCATTGCTTTGGAACCCTCGGCTATGGTGAGTGATGTTATGGCTATATATAATGAGAATCCTAGTTGGAACATCGCTTTCGGGAGGGACTTACACGATTGGGAGTTGGATGATTATGCATTGTTTTTGGCCTCCCTGTATGGTGTGCACATTCAGGTAGGAGAGGACGACTGTAGTAGGTGGAGGGTGACACGGAGTGGTCCGTTCTCCGTTCGCACTTACTTCAGATCCTTATTGGAATCGGTGGAAAGTTCATTCCCCTGGAAAAGGGTTTGGCAAAGCAAATTACCTCCAATGGTGGCTTTTTTACTTTGGACGGTTGTGAGGGGACAGGTGTTAACTGCGGATAATCTTCGAAAAAAGGGATATTATATTACGAAGTGGTGCTATATGTGTAAGAGGGATGGTAAGACAATCGATCACTTGTTCACTCATTGTGACGGAGTGCGTTGGCTATGGAATGATATTCTGTCTTCGCAACATTGGAGTTGGGTGTTGCCAAGGCATATTAAGGAGGTGGTGTGGGCATGGAAGAGAAAGTTTCGAGATAAGAATAGCAAGCTGGTTTGGGAGTTCATTCCAGGATGCATCGTTTGGTGTGTATGGAGAGAACGAACGGCCGGTGCTTTAAAGATCAAACATGGACGACAAAGCAGCTTAGAGAACTTTTTTACTTCACTTTGTATAGTTGGTTTAAGGCTCCAACTATTAGTCCGATAGAAGAGTTGCCTAACTTTTTATCGTTTCTATCTTGTTTAAATTGACGATGCACTCCTTGTGTATTATCTTTTGTTTTTAATTTATAAAAATACGAGATTACTTATAAAAAAAAAAAAATTATTTATGCAACCTTTCCTTATTGAAACTGCTCATTGTCTCACACAATAAATTCTTTTTCTTAATACAAATTGTCTACTGATATAAAAACAGATGTGATTATATAAAATGCAAGTTTGGCTAATCATAAAAGTAATGTAAAATAAATAATCTTTTTGTTAATCAAAGTTGAAATAGGCAAGTTATGTTTGAAAGCAGTCTCTTCCATACTCCCAAAATAAGCACCTTCTCTTTTAATTCTAGGTTTTTCTTTAATTATAGGTTAAGAAAATTAAAGCTATCCAATCATGTGTAGAAATGTAAACTTGGAAGTATATTTGTCCTACCACATGCTCTACACATACATCACAATGACAATATATAGTGTGTTTACCTTTTCTTTGTGTGTTTGTTTGACTTTAATGGAGTGTAATTTTGTACTTCAGCAAGGATATTGCAAAAGTGAAGGATGACCAGGAGTGGGAGATTATCGAGACGAGAAAAGCACTGTCAAGAACGGGACCTGTGAATGCTTATAAGCCTAAAAAGATTTCGCTGGAGGAAGAGCTGAAGGTATGTGAGCATGTTCAGCTAAGGTTAAAAAATTATAATTAAATTAACTGATTATACTGCATGTTTAACACCTTTAAGCTTAGCCAAACTTGCTATAAGTTTTAAAGTAAATAATTTTTATTTGATCAAAGTTGGAAATATAAGTTACTTATTTTGAAGGTCGGAGTTACTTTTAAAAAGCGTGTTTTTTTTTTTATTTCTATAAAGTAAGGAAAAAAAAAAGTTATCCAAACATGTTTGAAGATAAAGTTACTTAAAAGTAACTTAGCTTAGCCAAACATGCTGCCATTCTTAATATGTTCTATTACAGACTTTGCAGCAGAAGGTTGACATAGAAAATTACGAATACAAGAAAATTCCTAAGCCCAATGAAGAAAGGTGAGGTTAGAATGATGTCTGTCAGAAGTTTCTCAAAATTTTGCCAGGCTTCGAGCATCCTTCGACAACTAGGGCCTCGATCCTTGAAAGAGTGACTACTTGTTCAATTGATCTAGTGATGGATATGTAGCGAAAAATCTGCACCCATCTGCTCAAGTGTTTGATTTTGGTCTCAGGTGTTTTTGTTGATGAACCATTTTACTTTGAACTATTGTAAAACATTATATTTACATTTATGAAAATTGAATACATTCTCTGTTTAGGGAGTGATTAGCAATATTTTCTTTTCATTCGAAATAGTGTATGTTTTTTATCGAGCAATTACTATTAGTTGAGAATCTAATTCCATCTTAGTTTTTGTGGATTTGTGCTCTTACAATGAATTGTTGGAAATTGGCTGAACTTGTAGCACAGGCTTCAACCAATGTCTCAATTACAACAACTTTCTTTCATGCCCATGTCTCATCTAATTTCTGCATAGCCCTTAATTTCATAGTTTAAGGGCATATTCGGTATTTTAAACTAGACTAGCCAGGTCAATATATGTTTGAGGAAGTTAAGGGGGCGTTCTCTTTGTGTTTCAGTTTTGTGTTTTTAGTTTTGAATTCATTTTGAGTTTTGTGTTTTGAGTGTCCATTTTGAGATTGTTGAAAATGCGTTCTCTTTGGCGTTTTGAAAAATAGTTTTGTAAAACCTAAAATTGAAAACGTGTTCTCTTTCAATCCCATTTTCTTGCCGTTTCTCTCTCTCGCGCGCGCTCTCTCTCTCTTCCTCTAGTCTTCCTCCCGTCTCTGTCTCTTCCAATTGGAACTACTTTTGGATCAATTGATGCAATTGACATGCTACTCATGGTCGTATAACGCTGCTGAAGACTCGTTTGGGGCAAATTTGGTGATTCAATGTAGTGGTGAAGATGAATTGAAGTTTGCACATTCGAACCCGGAAGCTGCGCGAAACTGAAATTTGATTCTGATCGATTGGGAGCTCCATTGGTTGAACTATGGCCATGGTTATGATTGTCTGGGGAAGGGCAAATGATTGGTGGTGGTGCGCGACCTTTGGTGTCGCCGGAGGTGGAGATTCAAACAGAAGCAGTAGCGCCAGATCTGTTTTTGGGGATTTTTTTTTTCGATTTTGTTATGTGTTTGGGTTGTTGTTTGTGTGGTAATTGAAGAGGGGATTGAGGACTTCACAATGGGTTGTAAATTCGGTGGTTTTGGAGGAGATTGGACGGAGATTGGAGGTTGGAAAGTGGCTGCAAGACTCGTTTGGGGCTGCAAGACTCGTTTTGGCAGAGGGAAGCAGGAGAAATGAGAACGTTGTTTCCCGTGTTTTCAGTTTTGGGGCTGAATCTGAAGAAAACGCCCAAAACGGCTTTTCAGCCGTTTTGTGTTTTCTTCACAAAAAATTTCCTTGTTTTCCAAAATTCGTTTTCGAAAACGAGTAAGAGAACGCATTTTCACCGTTTTGAAAAATTGAAAACAGAAAATGGGTTGAAAACAGCAAAGAGAACGCCCCCTAATTGTCTGGTTTAGTTCAGTATACCAACCGTGTATTCCCAAGGTTATCCACTTGTAATAATTGAATTTTCCTTCCGACAAGATTTGTGTTTGGTGAAGGAATAATTGGAGGACTGGAATATTTTACAGCTTTACCTACTCCATTGAAATCTGAATTGTGGTGGTTGGTAGCGATGATGACTTCTCCCAACTCGTACAACCTTTTCAAATACACCTCACTTTATCCATTGCAGATAACAAGCCCCCTCCGTTTAAGTATTCTAAACATTCGAAAAAGGTCAGTTGTCTTGGCCAAATATTTTAAAAAATTTCAGATACAGAGTTCTTTGCCTATCATTAAACAAGTAAAAACATCTTTGTTATGGGTAACGTCGAGTTGAGGTAACTTGGACAATACATGCGACTTTTACACAATTTTTTATTCTAGGATGACAAGATATGCCTTTATAGACATATTGAGTTATCGACTGATGACACGGTCCTTTCGAAGCCAAATGATGTCTGGCCTTTTGACCCACCTTTGGTAATTTTCCCCTTCTTTTTAGAACTTTTCTTAAGTGAAAACCAGACCTTTAATTAGGTTGGGGTAACCATATTTACTAGTTATTCATCATTTTCATCGGAATGTCCCAATATACTAATAACCATCAAACCTAATTTAGAATGAAATGTAGTTTCTCTTGACATCATTCTATCAACTTATGACCAATTCTTACGTCGGGTTTGTCCCAATTATGTTGGGGAGGGTGGGGGGTATATACTAAACAGATCCTGAATAAAATATAAAAGGGAAAGTCCCATTGTACATAATGAGGGATTACCGAATGGTGTACCCTCCTCACAATGTGTGCGGGTCCCGTGTGTATTTTAAAATGACGGCTCGTGGTCCCCACTTCCTAATGTGAGTGGGGTGTAAACGATTAGGTAAAAAAATATGTACATGTAGCATAACCCAATATAAAAAAAGAGTGATGCTTGGTGTACATAATTGTGTCCATACACTCACATAGGGTGGGGTCCGCTCGAATAAAATATTTAAGTGGATCCCACCCATGTGAGTGTATGGACACCATTATATAGCCCAAAAATGAGCAATGTTATTTATCATCACGATGATGGTGTATCAATGATGTGACAACTCATTATTTCTTACATTTCTCTCTCCTCCTCTCTCATAAAAATTGAATTGTCCGATTTCATTATTCCACATAAACTGTCACTTCATCGATATTTTATCATCATAATGATAAATAATATTATTCTAAAATAATTCGAGTTTAAGATTTTGAACTCTTTGAGACCATGACATTGTTTTTATTTTTTTAGGCAAGGCTCCGTCCTTCAGTTACCAACCACCCCATTACCATATCCTCTTTGACAAAGATGATGAATCCTACCTCACCCCATGCACACCCACCCCCGCATTCTTACACGTGTCTTCATCCAAACAATCCAAACTCATGCTCATCCAACGTCCACATGGGATTTTCAACTAACACTTCGGCCTGCCCACCCTACAATCAATGTCCAACGAACCTCTATTTAATCAAACCAAAGCTGTCTCTACAAACTCAGGAAATTCAGCTTATAAGCTTAATTTTCATAAGCTTTGCAATTTCCTTCATTTCCTATTCTCTTCATCATCTTCTATTCTTGTATAGTATAGTCAATCATTCAACATACTCGATAGAGCTCGTATCTTTCTTACCGTTATTTTCGTTCGAATTCTTTTTAATTAAGGGTTGATTACAAATTTTAGCACGTCGAAATGGAACATACTAATTTAAATAGAAATGATGCCCAAGTTGGCAACTTTTGTGTTCAAGTGAATGATCCATTGAATTGGAACATGGCCGCGGAGTCTCTAAAGGGTAGTCATCTCGACGAAGTCAAGCGAATGGTGGAGGAATACCGGAAACCGGTGGTCCGGCTAGGTGGGGAAACACTTACAATATCTCAAGTGGCGGCAATAGCTACTCGAGACACCACGATCGAGGTGGAGCTAGCGGATGCCGCCAGGGCTGGCGTCACAGCCAGCAGTGACTGGGTGATGGATAGCATGAACAAAGGGATGGATAGCTATGGTGTAACCACAGGTTTTGGTGCAACATCACATAGGAGAACCAAAGAAGGTGGAGCTCTACAAAAGGAGCTAATTAGGTAAAACCTACACAGTAAATTATGTTATAGCTATCATTTCATAATCATGAATTTGCATTATTCGTGGATTTTAATGTCACTTTTATATTAGGTGGTCTCATTAAAAGTTGTAATGTTTACGTAGTTAGCGTGAGATAGATAGAAGACAAAATTTTCAGATTTTGATTAATCATATACCTTCGAAAAACTATATCAGTTTACTTTCATTTAAAAAAAAAGGTTTTTCATTCCCGATCGAACCCGTGCTTTGAGTTCGAAGAACTTTTTCAGAACAACACAAAAGTTGTATAAATCTTCAAAAGTCTCTGACTTTTTGAAATTTTCAGATTTTGATGAATTCATATGGAAAAAAATGAAAAGAGTAAAATTAATAAAAGTAAAAGCAATTTTTAAAATTAAAATTTAATATCTACAAGTCATATCTGAGGATCTTAGAAATAAATATATATTAAATAATCCTTTTAGAAGAAATAACATATAAATTAATATCAATTTATAAACATGGGATAATTTAATTTCTTCTTACTTTTGATTCATAAATTTTTTATCAATTATAAAACTTACTTCTTTCCTTATAAGTTTAATTATTTCAAACCAACTTATATTTTCCTATTCATCACATCCATATGAAGAATGAGAAATTTGGTTTAAAAATTAATGCATTGCTACATCTGATCTTTGTTTGTTAATCTATCAACAGATTTCTGAATGCTGGAGTATTTGGCAATGGAACTGAATCATCCCAAACTCTGCCTCAATCTGCCACAAGGGCTTCAATGCTTGTTAGAATAAACACATTGCTTCAAGGATATTCAGGCATCAGATTTGAAATCTTGGAAGCCATAGCCAAATTACTTAACCATAAAATCACCCCATGCTTGCCCCTCAGGGGCACCATTAGTTCATCTGGTGATTTAGTCCCTCTGTCCTACATTGCCGGGCTCTTGACCGGCCGGGCTAATTCAAAGGCAGTCGGACCTGACGGGGAACTTCTTGGTGCATCCGAAGCATTCCACCTTGCTGGAATCGATACCGGATTCTTCGAGTTGCAGCCTAAAGAAGGACTTGCATTAGTAAATGGCACTGCTGTTGGTTCTGGTTTGGCTTCAATAGTTCTGTTTGAAGCTAACTTTCTTGCTGTTTTGGCAGAAGTTTTATCAGCAATCTTTGCTGAAGTTATGCTCGGAAAGCCCGAATTTACGGATCATTTGACTCATAAGTTGAAGCATCATCCTGGACAGATTGAGGCTGCTGCTATCATGGAACACATTCTTGATGGAAGTTCATATATTAAAGAAGCTCAAAAAATACACGATATGGACCCTTTACAAAAGCCTAAACAAGATCGTTATGCGCTTCGTACCTCGCCCCAGTGGCTTGGCCCACAAGTCGAAGTCATTCGGGCTGCAACAAAGTCCATTGAAAGAGAGATCAATTCTGTTAATGATAATCCATTGATTGATGTTTCAAGGAATAAGGCATTACATGGAGGGAATTTTCAAGGCACCCCTATTGGAGTGTCAATGGATAACACTCGTTTGGCCATTGCTTCAATAGGAAAACTCATGTTTGCACAATTTTCTGAGATGGTTAATGACTTCTACAATAATGGGTTGCCTTCGAATCTCTCTGGGGGACGTGATCCGAGCCTTGACTATGGATTCAAAGGTGCAGAAATCGCAATGGCTTCTTATTGTTCCGAACTCCAATTTCTTGCCAATCCGGTGCGTTTCTTGTCTTCAATATACACTCTCATGTTTTTCATCATAGGCCCCAAACGAAATAGTTTAGGATAAATTTATTTATTGAAATCTTTTATTCAACAGGTAACCAACCATGTGGAAAGTGCTGAGCAACATAACCAAGATGTCAACTCTTTGGGACTAATTTCTTCAAGAAAAACAGCGGAAGCAGTCGATATATTGAAGCTCATGTCGTCAACTTTCCTTGTTGCTTTATGCCAAGCCATTGATTTGAGGCATTTGGAGGAGAATTTGAAGGCCTCTGTGAAAAATACAGTAAGTTTAATAGCCAAGAAAGTTTTAACAATGGACTCCAATGGACAGCTTCATCCTTCCAGATATTGTGAAAGGGACTTGTTAAAAGTGGTAGATAGAGAGCATGCATTTGGCTACATTGATGATCCCTGCAGTGCTACCAATCCCTTAATGCAAAAATTAAGGCAAGTTCTTGTTGATCACGCCCTGCTGAATGCTGATGGGGAAAAGAATGAGAGCACTTCAATTTTCAAGAAAATTAGTGTCTTTGAGGAAGAATTGAAGGCCCTTTTGCCTACTGAAGTTGAAAATGCTCGACTCGAGGTGGAAAATGGTAAGCCGTCTATTGCTAACCGTATCAAGGATTGTAGGTCATATCCACTGTACAAGTTTGTGAAGGAAGAACTAGGGACTAGTTTCTTAACTGGCGAAGAGGTCCGATCGCCAGGCGAAGAGTTTGACAAGGTATTCACAGCTGTGTGTGAAGGGAAATTGATTGATCCATTGCTGAATTGTTTGAAGGAATGGAATGGTGCCCCCCTTCCCATTTGTTAATAAGGCTTTACTTTGAAGGTGAACTCGGATTAAAGGACTAAAAAAATAAAATTTGTTTATTCATGCCTCGTATGCTTCTAATTTAAATACTTTTGTGTACATGTCCGGGTTCTTTGTAAGTTGTATCATTATCCTATTCTCATTTGGTAATATGTGAGTGGTAATAAATAATGTCTTTTTCGTCTGCTCGTTTGGTGAACCTTCACACTGAACAAAAATTCATGTCAACTAAACATGGGAGATGTTTCGAATTTGTTAAAAGGATTTGGCTACTTCAATTAATAAGTTAACATTTCATAATGAAATTCTTTTTAACAAAACTTTTGACGATAAACCATTATGACTAAAGACCTGATTATGGTTGCACCAATTATATGTTTACTCGTTTTATACTTCGAATACAGGGTATTGGGTGTGACGTGATAGCTAAAACACATTTAAGGTCATTGTATTCTATATTGTCTTTCTTGGACATGAATATTGGCTAAGCTTAAAAAATATACTTATAAGCAAGTATTCTTAAAAGTGAATTAAGTCTTAATATAATTTTTATCCATCAAAATTAAAAATAAGTAATTTCTCATTTGAAATTAGTTTCTACTTATCCATAAATCACTCCTTTTACTTATTCGAAAAAAAAAATTCAAATATATTGAGAAATAGAAAATTACTTACAAATTAATTGAAATAACTTTTACACTTAGCCAAAGTATCAAAACAAAAACATGCTTAAAATCGTCTGGTCTTAGACCTTGTTGTTTAAGGATATTTTATCGATCAATTCTTCACCTTATTCTTAGAGTATTGTGATCAGTTCATTTCTTTTACAATATTCATTTATCAGCCAATATCGATTGGTCTTGACCGTATTTCTAAGACCTTATTTTAACAATATATATATATATATATATATATATAGAGAGAGAGAGAGAGAGAGGATCCGAGTCAGACGAGGCCGAGCTGTCTGATAGTACGTTAATGACGCTGAAATACCATGAGTTGGCAGATCAGCGCAAGATTCAAATAATTGGCGATATTTCCTAATTTGGGCCATCTACGGGCATGTTTCGGTTATTTGGCCATAACTTTTGCTACGGTTGTCAGAATCAAGCCCATAACCCCAATCCGAAAAGGTCTTTTCGGCACGCACGACGTGGTCATCCAGCTTTGCTCGGTGAGCATCGATTTCGAAGCCAAATTCAGCTGTTTTCCTTTCCGAATCATCAATTTAAGTTATTTTTTATCGTTTATGGTAATATTTCAATTACCTTTTTAAAATAGAATAAGAGCTCGATTTGAGCCGGATTTTGGTGATATTGTTTCTTTTATTAAGTCCTTTATTTCGGTAGGAAAATTAGAATTTACCATTTTTGGTAAATTTTCATTAATTTCGCATATTCGGCTATATAACCCGGCTTGTGGGTTAATTTTCACTCAGTTGTTGAATAATAAAGAATTCTTATCGTTTCCTTTGGTTTTTCTCGTGCTTTATTCCCTGTTCTTGTCTATTGATCCCCGCTTGCAGAATAATCGTTATTCTGCACGGCGTCAGTTGGTATCAGAGCATCATCATCTTCTTGGGACTAGATTTCATTAGTCAATCATGGTTGGTGGTCGTGGTCGTGGTCGTAGAGGGCAGGTTCCGAATGAGGAAGTCCCACACCGTGATCGTAACGTTCAAGAGGTGACGATTGAAGACTTACAGATAGGCAAATTGCAGAGTTAACTCGGCGTCTGACGGCGCAGGATCTTGGTGACCGTGAACTGGAGGGTCACGAGTCCGATACCAGTTACGAAAACTCGTATCACAACCCTGCTCGAGTTTGGGAGCGTCGTGGTCGGGAGGATCGTCATGTGGATTTCGGCTTTCGGGTGGATCTACCAGAGTTTTCTGGTACGTTACAGGCTAAAGGTTTTGTTGATTGGCTGAACGAAGTAGAACATATCTTTGAGTATAAGGAGGTTCCAGATCACATCAAAGTAAGGTTAGTTGCCATCAAACTTAAGGGAAGAGCATCTGCGTGGTGGGAGCAGTTGAGGCGTTCACGCAGTAGGCAGGGTAAGGTCAAAATCACAGATTGGGAGAAAATGAAGAAGAAGATGAAAGGTCACTTTCTTCCTTTCGGCTATACTCAAACGTTGTTTCAGCGGCTTCATTCTTTGAGGCAAGGTACAAGATCGGTTGATGACTACACGGAGGAGTTCTATCAGTTGGTAGCTCGGAATGATCTATCTGAAACGGAAGAACAGATGGTAGCAAGATACTTGGGTGGGTTGCGACAGTCCATACAAGATGTCCTCAGCCTTCACTCACTGTGGACTGTTTCTGAAACATATCAGCGCGCACTTGCTGTAGAGAAGCAGCAGAATAAGAGATCGATGACCAGAAGCGAAGGTAGTCAACCAGTTCGCCCTCAAGCACCTCGTCCTCCTCAACAACCACCTCGTCCTGGTTCAGGTATTAGATGCTTCAGGTGTGGAGAACAGGGACATCGATCAACTGATTGCAGAAAGCCAGACAGTCGGACAGGTAATAATCTCTTTATTGATGAAGAAATTATAGATGAAGTTGAGGAACCTGTATATGACGATGATGAAGAGGAAGGCGTACTGTATGGGGACGGTCATGAGACTCTAGTTGTGCGAAAGAGTCTGTTGACTCCGAAAGGCGACTCAGGAGACGACTGGTTGAGAACCAACATATTTCACACAACCTGCACGGTAGCAGATAGGGTTTGTAAGCTGATCATTGATAGTAGAAGCTGCGAAAATGTGGTGTCTGAAGAAGCTGTTCAAAAATTGCAGTTGAAGACGGATAGGCATCCTAAACCATATAAATTATCGTGGTTGAGTAAAGGCGGTGCAGTATCAGTTGACAACCGTTGTTTAGTGTCTTTTTCGATCGGGAGAAAATATTTTGATAATGCATGGTGCGATGTTGTGTCAATGGATGTTTGTCACATATTGCTGGGACGACCTTGGCAGTATGATCGCAGTGTTGTTCATGATGGGCGGAAAAATACGTATTCCCTTAGCATCAAAGGGAAAAAGGTTGTGTTGGCACCCCGTAAAAAAGAAGTCACTCCTGCCCCGGTAGCTAAAAATTCCAACCTGCTTTCTATGTCCAATTTTCTAGGAGAGATTGAGCGTGAAGATGTGGTCTATGCTCTTATGCCTCGTGAGCATCTTACAACAGATGAGAATCCAGATTTACCGGTAGAAGTACAACAGATGCTAATGGAGTTCTCTGATTTAATGCCTGAAGATCTCCCTCCGGGGTTACCACCTATGAGGGATATTCAACATCAGATTGACCTTGTTCCGGGGTCGAGTCTGCCTAATCGACCGGCTTATTGCCTCAGTCCCAAGGAAGCTGAGGAATTGCAGCGGCAAGTGGTAGAGTTGCTGGAGAATGGTTACATTCGTGAGAGCATGAGCCCATGTGCAGTTCCTGCTCTACTAGTGCCGAAGAAAGATGGTTCTTGGCGTATGTGTGTTGATAGAAGAGCAATCAACAGGATTACAGTAAAGTACAGGTATCCGATTCCCCGTTTGGATGATATGTTGGATCAGTTGTCCGATTCTAAGGTCTTCTCAAAAATTGACCTTAAGTGCGGATATCACCAAATCATAATACGGCCAGGAGATGAGTGGAAGACGGCGTTTAAGACGCAGCATGGTTTGTATGAGTGGATGGTCATGCCTTTTGGACTATCCAATGCGCCCGCACTTTTATGAGGTTTATGCATCAGGTGTTACAGCCTTTCATGGGAAAGTTTGTGGTGGTCTACTTTGATGATATCCTCATCTACAGTCCAACGTGGACATCTCACTTTGAACACCTTCGTGCAGTTTTTGAGGTGTTGAGGACGGAGTGCCTATTTGTGAATCGAAAAAAATGTTCTTTCTTCACTACTTCTGTTACCTTTTTGGGTTTTGTTGTGTCTACTGATGGTGTTCATGTAGATCAATCTAAAATAGACGCGATCTTGGAGTGGCCTAAGCCAAAAACCTTGCATGATGTCAGGAGCTTCCATGGACTGGCATCCTTCTATCGCCGTTTCATCAAGAACTTCAGTACTTTGATTGCCCCAATCACAGAGTGCCTCAAGGGACACTCATTCCAGTGGTCTGAGGAAGCAGAATCCAGCTTTCAGTTGATCAAGCAACGGATGACAGAAGCTCCGATGTTGGCACTTCCAGATTTTGATAAGGTGTTTGAAGTAAATTGTGATGCCTCTGGAGTGGGCATTGGTGGTGTTTTGAGTCAAGAGGGGCGTCCAGTAGCATTTTTCAGTGAAAAGCTCTCAGGATCAAAGAAAAACTATTCTACCTATGACCTCGAATTCTATGCCATAATCCAGTCTTTGAAGCATTGGCGTCATTACTTGGTCCAGAGGGAATTTATTCTTATCACTGATCATGAGGCCCTGAAATACATCAATGGTTAGCATAAATTGAGTAAACGACATGCCAAGTGGGTGTCATTCTTGCAGGAGTTTACATTTTCATTACGGCACCAAGCTGGGAGCTTGAATCGTGTTGCAGATGCATTGAGTCGGCGTACATCACTTCTCACCATCATGAGCACCAATGTCATGGGATTTGAGGTTTTTCCAGATATGTATGCTGCAGACCCTTCCTTCGGGAAGATACTTCAGGAGGTAAATAACAATCAGCGACATGATTTTGTTTTACATAATGGGTATCTCTTTCGTGGATTGCAGTTATGTGTTCTAGATTGTTCACTCAGGCAGCATATTGTTAGTGAACTTCATAATATGGGACACTTTGGACGGGATAAGACACTGGCATTGGTTTCCTCTGCCTATTATTGGCCCAAAGTGAGTAGTGATGTGGCTCATCATGTTGGGCGTTGTTATGTGTGCCAGCGGTCAAAGGGAGCTCTTACTAATGCGGGTCTTTACACACCATTGCCATTCCTGAAGCACCTTGGATTGATGTCAGTATGGATTTTGTAATGGGGCTGCCCTGTACCCGACGAGCCTCAGATTCTATTTTTGTTGTGGTTGACAAGTTTTCAAAGATGGCTCATTTCATAGCATGTCGGAAGACAATGGATGCTACTCGAATTGCTCATCTTTACTTCAATGAAATTGTGCGTTTGCATGGTGTACCTCATTCTATTACTTCTGATCGTGACACTAAGTTTATGAGTCATTTCTGGAAAAGCTTGTGGGTGAAACTGGGGACGCAGTTGAATTTTAACAGTGCCTACCATCCCCAAACAGATGGTCAGACCGAAGTGGTTAATCAGAGCTTGGGTAATCTGTTGAGGAGTCTGGCCGGAACTAAGCCGAAGCAGTGGGATTTGGCATTACCTCAGGCCGAATTTGCCTATAACAGGTCGAAGAATAGAACAACGGGGTTAAGTCCATTTGAAATTGTCTATGGTCGAGTTCCAACTGGGGTACTTGACTTAGCCCCTATTCCCCGCGTGGGTCGTATGAGTCACAAGGCGGATGAGATGGCCGACCATCTTCGAGGAATCCATGCACAGGTGAAGTTAGCCATTCAAGAGAGTAACACCAAGTACAAGGTTCAGGCTGACAGCCATCGTCGTCGGGTCCTTTTCGAAGTTGGTGATTTTGTGTGGGCTGTGTTAACTCGTGATCGTTTTCCTATTGGGGAGTACAATAAACTGAAAGAGCGGAAGATTGGTCCTTGTAAGGTTTTACAGAAGATCAACGACAATGCTTACCGTCTACGCCTCCCTAGCCACTTGAAGACTTCTGATGTCTTCAATGTGAAACACCTCAGTCCTTGTTTTGGGGACCTTGAAGACACCCAAGTGAACTCAAGGGCGAGTTCTTTCCAACCCGGGGCGACTGATGCAGGAGGATCCGAGTCAGACGAGGCCGAGCTGTCTGATAGTACGTTAATGACGCTGAAATACCATGAGTTGGCAGATCAGCGCAAGATTGGCAAATAATTGGCGATATTTCCTAATTTGGGCCATCTACGGGCATGTTTCGATTATTTGACCATAACTTTTGTTACGGTTGTCAGAATCAAGCCCATAACCCCAATCTGAAAAGGTCTTTTCGGCGCGCACGACGTGGTCACCCAGATTTGCTCGGTGAGCATCGATTTCGAAGCCAAATTCAGCTGTTTTCCTTTTCGAATCATCAATTTAAGTTATTTTTTGCCGTTTATGGTAATATTTCAATTACCTTTTTAAAATAGAATAAGAGCTCGATTTGAGCCGGATTTTGGTGATATTGTTTCTTTTATTAAGTCCTTTATTTTGGTAGGAAAATTAGAATTTACTATTTTTGGTAAATTTTCATTAATTTCGCATATTCGGTTATATAACCCGGCTTGTAGGTTAATTTTCACTCAGTTGTTGAATAATAAAGAATTCTTATCGTTTCCTTTGGTTTTTCTCTTGCTTTATTCCCTGTTCTTGTCTATTGATCCCCGCTTGCTTGGAGAGAGAGAGAGAGAGAGAGAGAGAGAGAGAGAGAGAAATCACTATTAAGTAACCAGTTGACCTATTATTTCTCCTAGTGATCCTCCAAACCACTATTAAGTAACCAACTCCTATCCCATAATTTGTGCGTCACAATTCAATTTTTTTCTCCTAACTTTTCTTAATTCATTAAAGCCTTTATTGAACAGACGACATATATAATCAAGAAAATTGAAAAAGAAGTAAAAAAAAATGGCTGCCAAGAACAACAATGTAGATACTCTATTCTTCATATGTATATTGGTTATCATGTCGCAGAACTACATCAGCGGTGCACTCTCCGACTGCGCCAAGGGATGTTTGCCGACGTGCATGCAGCTGAATGGCGCCACTGATAGCGCCTGTGAGCCGGCCTGCGAGCAATACTGCCGCCAAGTTCACAGCAATGTTGATGGAAGCATTTGACCATCATCATCAAGATAATAGTCGTCTTTTTATTCCTTTAGGGTTTTGTAGTTATCCTTGTGTACCTTTTTTATATTGTTTATGGGAAGCTCACTGTGTACCTTTTCTTTAAAGATAATATGTTCCTATCAGAGGAACAAGCTGAAAATCTGCTTGCTCAATCTCTCCATATCTAAGTCCTCTTAGACATTACCAGATTACAAAATGAAAAATTGAACCTTGCTCCTTACACATTTTCCAGACTCCTCTACATGCCAGTTGAGGGAAGTTATCGCCTTCTTCGCGCCCTTAAAACAAAGACATTGACGTTCTTTTGGTCACCAGCCGGCATTTCTTCCCAATGATATTCCATTGGGAATGAAGTAAGATCGATTCAAACATTGCGATATTTTCCAGAATACCAGTGTTCTGAGAATGTCTCGCTTCTTGAGTATTATATGATGTTACTGTGAATTCTTAAATGATATGAACTCGGTTTTTGATAAATATGTATAAATGAAAAGGTATAATCATTTTTAAAATTCTTTACTCACTAATAAAAAGTTCATTTAGTAATCCATTGAATCTAGATTTTACATGAAAGCAGAATCATATGTCTACAAAAGCAACCTTTTGATCCAACCATACCAAAAGTAAACCTCAATCAATGTTAAGTGAAAATTCACTTCCAACCAAAATTTCACAGAATAATGTCATCAGTTCACTAATCATCAGTGACTTTCATAAGGCCCATTTCCACAGAAAAAGTCAAAAAATGGATGCCCAAAAATGTAATTATTCTCGGAAGAACTTGGACTAGTAGGAGTGGAATTCTCAGCACTGTTAGGGCTTCCTGTTTTTGCTTGTAAAATGCCAGTTGGGTGTACTGGGAATAAATCCAATGTTTCTTGATTAGACCACTTGTTGTTGGAAATGACATCAAACTCCTCGTTTCTGCTTCTGGGATGAATGACGTTGTCCTTGTTTTTTCCAATGTTTTCTGGGATTATTCTGGTATTGAATCCTCCAGGTAGTGGCACGGGCACCTTTGAGTACTGCGAATAGAACCCTAAATCACTCTGAGGTGGTTGTACATAATATGGACTGCAGACAACTGAAACCATAAAACTTTTAGTTAATTAAAAAGCAATCACATGCCAAAATACAAATAAACAACTTCAAAAGACTTGTTCCTGATAAACTATATCCTTTATAACTACTAAGAATTCAAGTTATAAGTCTGATAAAGTTTTGAGTAATGCTATTTATCATTGTAGAATCTCCATCACATTTCTCCTATCAACTCACCGCAATCTTCCTTTACCAAAGTTAAAAACTGGGTACAAAAAAAAAAAAAAAAGCGGAGTTCTATAAAATGGAGTAAATATATATGATTCTGGTATAGTGGAAAACCTGAGGTTGTGTGAAGAAAACAATTGATAGATGAAGGACAAGATATAACGTAGCAAGATTCTTAACAACTGTTTATGATCCTTTGATCATAAAGATTTTTCACAAAGCTATCTAAAACCTAGACAGAATTATACCAAAAATGCATTAAAAAATGGAGTAAAAATAAACAAATACCATTTTGGTATGTAGGAAAAACTGGGGTAGTGTGAAGAAAGCGATTTAAATAAGCAATATTCTCCTGTTTCTGCTTCTGTCTCTGTCTTGCCTTGTGATTCTGAAACCAATAGAAAACATTCTTCCCTTCAATATGACCATAAACCCTAAGCTTTTCAGTAATCTGCTGAATCTGTTCTGCACTTGGAGTCCTTAATCCCCGCACATACAAACTCTCAAGCATATTTATTTGCTCTTTTGTGGGATTCCATCTTGACCCTGAAGATGTACTATTACTGCAAAGATTTTCGCCCTCCATTGTTAAGTGTTAATAATATAAAATATTTGCAAATGGAAATAAAAAATTTACTGCAGGTTTCGTTTAAGCATTGTTTATATAGGATTTATAGGGATAAGGGAAAGTTAATTACCCTAGAAATCAGCCAATCATGTCTACATATATATGCGTGTAATTATGCATACAAAGAGATAAAGAGTCAAACAAGAAACTGATAAAAAAACACACACACACATATATATACGTATAGAGAGAGAGAGAGAGAGGGGCGGGGTTTAATTTAACTTGCATGCGTATAGTTTTTGGTGCATAACACCGCTGAAAACATGGTGGATAGCAGCTGTGGTAGATTATGTGAAACTGCATGCAGAAAAAGACTAAAGTAACCCTACCCCTATAGGGGACTTGTCTTGGGAATGAAAAATGGTTTGGTGAGTAAATTTGAGATATTAGCAGGGGAAAGGAGAGGAGGAGGGGTATTTGGGGGAATGAGAGGAAAAAAAACTGGCTGTTGGGTTTTAAGGGAATAGGGACTAGGCTTTGGAAACTGAAGAAAAATGTGCAGTGAGTAGTGTGTGTAGAGAGAGGGAGAGATTTGATTAAGAAAAATTGCTTTGAGATTTGAAAATTGGTTTTGCTTCGAGATTCATTGCGATTAGGCTCCTGCACACGTTACTTAACTTTGTTGGGTTATGAATTGGAATTGCTTTCTTTGAAAAACATAAAAAGACAAATCAGCTATGTACAGGATTCTTGAAAAATGAAATTACATAGGCATGAGATGGATGTATACATGAGTTAGTGGTGTCAAAACATATCACATTGTCGAAGTTCATGAGCTGACAAAATTTTAGACGACAGACCTAGATAATGTTCGTGTTGGGCCACGGTTGACAACCTCGAAGTCTGCATGTCCGGTTAACACTTCAAATTTCGATCTAACATTGACATATTGAAGTTGCGATCTTTCTCTAATACCATATCTTTTTTGTAACTACCGTATTTGTCAAAGCTTATAATAATGTATAAAATTGTCACATATTTTATAAGATTCACAAATTTTAAACATTTAATCATACATTCTTTAAAACTCGCGGCCTATAAGCAATTATAAGATGTAATCATATTCTTTAGGACTCGTTAAGTTGTTTGGCTAAATACCCGGAAAAAAAAAAAAAATAGTTGGCTTAGTGGCAAGTGAATTTTATAATTGCATATCGATGGATAACTTTCACTTAAATAATCAACAATCATGCTATATAAGTACATATTTTTTTAACATAAAACTTTGTCAGACAACACTTGGCGTGGCACCATTGAAAGATGAAAAAAAAAAGAAGCCAATTAAGTTCCACCACATCAGCATCAATATCAATTCTGTTAAAATGTCTGTACTTGGAGTCTTGGAGCTTTATTGAATAATCAATCAATTCAATTTTTTATAAATAAAATAATAATAATTTATATATCAAGTTGTCGTGGCACTGTCAAATACTAATTCAGTTGAATAGACTGCCCATATCCACATGCATTATATAATCAAACATTAAAGACAGCAATCTGCTAAATAGGCAAATGAGGCATCTTTATTCCTAAAGAGATTATTCAGAATCAAGAATTCTTCTCTCCCACTCGAATACATGCGAGATTTTCTCGTCTTCAAGTGAGAGAAAATGCAAACAAAATGATTTTCGTCCAAGAATATTTGAAATTACTACCAGAAGTTGTTCACAGGAATGAATTTCATCGATTTTCTTCACTCTGTCGACCTCAAAGGAAGGATCTCTCCACGGCTGGAAAAATGACCTGTGCAAAATAGGGTGAAGTTTCTATTTAGCATTCAGCAGCACACACTAGGTAGTAATTGTTATTCACAAGAGCAATTTATCAATGCAATGTGAAGCTAAGAACAAGTTTGGCTAGCCTAGAGAAAGTAACAGCTCTTTTCGAAAGGGTAAGTGAAGACTTAACATTTTACTTTTTCGGCAAAATATATTTCGGCAAAGAAAATTACTTAAAAGTAGCTTTTAGGCTTGGACATTTTGGGCTAAGCTTAAAAGTTAAAGCAGTTCTAATTTTTTTATTTTTTTTTTTTTAGGCTTAGCCAAACATGCTCCAAGTAGCAAGGAATTGAGAGCTTGGGTAGTTTGAGCAATAAAAAAACATGAAGTAAAAATCAACTTTCATGAAATCTAGTGAATTGTGTCTATAGTCCCACTATTTTAACATAAGAAAATGGTTTAAGATTTTGCAAACTTCTGCTGAAAGAGAACAAATACTTTTCAGTGCATATAAAGCTGAAAACTCAATTGAAAGAATGGACCTCGACATGAAAGTATCTAAATGCAACCCTTCAGTTTTACTCCACAATGTTGGCCAGGCTTAAGAAAGAAAAAGCCCACTGAGCACCCCTAATTATCCCCAACCCAGATACTCGAGGAGCTGTTTTATCAAGAAAATAATACTAGAATGAATTATGACGACACCGCCACTGGAATGACCGCTATACTTCCTTTTGGGAGGGGGACTGGAATGGAAAAGTGAAGGGGGTGCCAAGTATATTACCATCTCCAGGCAGGATTAGCTTCGGCAGGGCAGCGAATCTTCGATAAAAGCGATGGCAAAGATATCCCAAGACCAAGTGAAAATTCCATATCTAGTAAATAGAAAGAACACGGTAAAAAATGAGTCATTTGCTAGAGATAAGTAGCTAAACAAATGCCAATACAAAAGGTCAACGGGATATAGAACTGAAGGTAGAAAAATGTAAAAATTCTCTTTATCTTTATGGTCAGGATGTTAGACTTGCAGTTCAATATCAAACATGAAATCAAAAGAAGACGACGGTTATATGTCCGATGTTTGCCATTATGGACATACACGGAAGCATGCCATAGTGGGTGCTATTAAATCTGCCCTCCTAGTGTATCTTTTAAAGCCGTGAATGGCCTTTGACATTCTGTTTCAAGCCCAAAAAAAAATCAATTTAGCCACCGAGTAGTCCAAATTCATAGATGTCAATACCAACTTAATTTAATCATCCATGTATTGTTAAATATTCATTCCGTATTTAGGTGCTACTAACGTAATCAGGCTAATACTATTTCGTCAAAAGATAGGGGATGTAAGCATATGGAAAGGTTAAATTCCTAAAATAATTAAAAAAAAGTTTCTACATTAGCTCAGGCATCCAGAATTCTGGAAAAGGAAACCATGGATAGTTATCTTGACACAATCTGTAGAATTAGTCCTTTTAAGACACCTGGGAAAGGAGTTGTTAAGCATGACATAATTAGCTGATAAATTGCTAAATCATAGAAAAAGTGTACCTATGGTGGAGGAACCAGAAAGAAGCAGAAGACACAGTGCAGAGACAACTGATGGAAGCAATCTATGGTTTACGCCCAGCAACTGTTGCAGATAAAAAATTGATGCAGCTAATATATCTCGACAGCTATGATCAACCTCGTTTTCTCCAATTCTTTTCTCGTGGTATTCTAACAGAGACTGCAAATTGTTGATGTTTGATCCCTCCAAAAAATTATCAGCGTTAAATTTACGTAATTTATATGAAATCTTTCCAAGGATTACTGAAGCAGTCAACCATCGCAAAAGCTTTGATACAAGAGAATCTTCAGGTTCTTCTTTCTCTGACAATGCTGTCATACAGTAATCAGATTCTTCAGGCTGGAGCTCTTTTGTTGACTCCGACTGGATGGCAGTATTAACTGCCCAGCTTAAGAATTTCGACAGCTTTTTCTGATCCTACAAAAAGCATATGAAAAAAATGCATCATTTTAACTCAATTAGATATTTATTAAGGTCTATATGAAGCATGCTCACCATGCCAATAAAAAAACGAGGAAGAAACTCTCATATATTAAAGACTAAATAACAAAACTATATCAAGCGCAAAATAATGTACTGATATTTCTCCCTTGCCAGTCATAGATTTCGATGAAATTGCATAAAAAACTAATTTCACATAAGTACAGGAACATCAATCAAATGATAATGGAGGCTAAGATAATAATATATAAAAAGAAGTTGGAATCAGAAATGCGAAATACTTTTAAAGAATTGAGATTTGTGAATAGGGAATTTTTCATAGATTGGCTAGCATGCATAAGATGCTAGATCATGTTGAACAGGTAAATTTAAAGAGAAGAATTTAGCGGAAGTGTGTAAAAGTAAATGAACTTGCTCGATTTTCAAAACAGCATATTGCTTTAGAGAATCACTGGATAGTGATGTAAATCTGAATAAAAATGGGGTGTTCAAAGAGAGAGAGACCCAACTAACAAAATATCAATCACTTGTCTATAAGGGAACAAAAATAAATGAATAATAACGAGGGTTCTGTTAGTGCCTCTGAAAAAGAATTTTGATGCCAAATAACAATAGGGTTTGAAGAAAGAAAGACAACAATCAATATATCGATATTATTTGTCCACAAGGGAACAAGACAAATGAATAACAACAAGGGTTCTGTTGGTGTCTCTAAATAGGAACTTTGATGGTTCCTTATTTACAGTATTCTTTCACGCAATCGTTCACTTCAGAGCTTCATTATGTGATTCGCCAAGTTGAATACATATTTTCAGAACTAACAGAGGACTAATGTTAATCTACATAAAGCTCGCTCATAGATTTCGATAAAATCAGTATCTTATCGATTAGAGAGAACGACAAAGAAACTGAGGACAAGGAGCCCCAAACAAGAAATACAAGAACAAAATATATTAGGAAATGAAACGAGCATACGACCACGATAAAGGTCTGCCAAATAATAACAGGAATTAGAAAATGGAAGTGTTTCCTTCGTTTAGTCAAATAATCAGCATTACACGTCAGACAAAGAAGCAGGGAAATGAGATATGATACACAGACAGTATCAGACAAATAAATACAAGCCATTAACGGTCTTAAACATTCAATTATCAACGCAGAAATTAGTGTACGAAAATTCTATTAAACAGAATGATTAGGCATTGCCAGCTTCAAGGATGGAAAGTGTATGCTATATGTAGATAAACAAATATATAGAGAGTGACAGATACCATGCCCATAATAGTGATTGGAGGAATACTCATGAGCACAGCTTTTAGTCCCAACACCGCACAAGGACTATGCTTCTTTTTGGTGCATACATCAATAGCTTCACACATCTGAAATAATCCGTCATCTGACAAGGTGAAATGTGGTTGATATACTTTCCTCTTCTGCGATATCTTCAGCACTAACATTAACAATTGCAGAATTGAGTTGACTGTGCTTTGCTCTTTCACAAGTTCATCATCACCAACTAAAAGTTTGTATAAATGAAATGAAAGTTCTGAAAGCTGCTCCAGAGCATACTTTTGCAACCATTCCACAATATTTCTGGCTGAAGTAAGATCATTTACCACCTAGATTTGGAAAATAAATCACAGTCAAAAAAATAAAAATTGCATTTCAGTTGCACCTATGCTTTCACAATATGGAGATCTCCAAAGGAACAGGAAAAGGATAAAAGGAACATAAGCTAACATTATGAATAACTTCAAAACGTTTCTTTATTGTGACAGTTCTTTATGTCGCAGTAAAGCACAATGATCAGATGTCTACCATACAGAAGTAAACATCATGTGAAAAAATTAAAATGATAACATTTGATTCCATTGTGTTCTTAGAAGCGGCATGCATAAACATCCTCTCACATACCAGGGTAATATCTAAGAAAAATGGAGTTTAATATAATAATAAATCCATGATAAATTGACTTACACTGAAGCACTTAAGAGTATTTTTTAGTATCTTTAGTTATTTTTGATCAAGTTAAATCTCATTTTTGATTAAGTTAAATCAACTTTTAACACATACACAGAACAAATTTTACCATATAAAACAAAGAGAGAAGGAGGTTAAAACGTGATTTTTTCTCAATAGCAAATCCTTTTAAGCCATTATGAAAGATACAAACTTGACCCTTTCTAAAAAGTTTGGAAAAAAAAAAATTTGATTGCGACCACCAGAAGCGATATCAAATTTAAGCTATACAAATAGGGGATTGCATTGCTTGAAACCTTCTTAGTTCTAAGCAAGACATACTCCAACCATCTCAATCAACATTCTCTTAATCTATTCTTAATTGATTACCTTCTTTTTTACATACAAAGGCGGTATTTTGTCCTTTTGACCCCATTATTCAAGTATCATAAAAAATTGGGGCAAAAAGCATTGGAGGTCACTCAAGTTTTCAAAAAATATCATTTCATCACTGAAGTTTTTTTATTACAAATTTAGTCAGCCCAGTTTCCATACAATTTCAGTTCATTGCTGATTAACCATTTTGTCAGAAATAACATGATGCGGGTTAGCAGAATTTACACGTAGACAACATTAACCGTTATACATGTAATCTTGAGATATACAGTGTCACTTATCCCAATTGACCACATGTAATTAAAAACAATAGTTCTTTGGGAGCACATGATCCTCTATTTTCAATCGCCATTATACTTATTCGTGTTGTGACTAAAAGAACATTGATGACTTAGTTCTATCTACACTTAAAAGAGATCTATTAATGGCTTTGCATGGGAAAGGTAACCAAAACTGTGTAGTTAGCATACAAGTAGAGCACTAGACCATAATCAAAGAAACGGAAGGGAAGGGGAAAAATGTCGAGACCCCTGTTTTGCATTTTGGTGCTGGCAACAGATATTAAAAAGGGTGAACAGAAAGGAAAATGTTCTTCGACCAAAGGAAAATGTAAGGAAAGTGACAAGACAAAACAAAGAAAACCAATACCTCCAGTATTATAGGCAATTGTGTTAATATACAATTTTTCCTGTCTTCGCATTCTTTCCAGCATAATGATGAGACAATAGATGACAACCATAATATCAGGCCACGGTGTTCAACTAAGAACCGGGTCATTTTGTGTAGTTTGACAGCCTTCCTTACTATCTGCAGCATGCACCATTCATTCAAGTTCAGATCTTCACAGAAGGTAGCTTGTTACAGAAATAGCATAATAAATGAGAACCCAATTAAATGACATGCAAACTTCACCTAGAGAGAAATGAAGGAAAGGGATAAGTCAATCCAAAATAAAAATGCCAGAGCATAATGCACCTAGAAGGATGTCAAACCCAATAAAGAATCAAAGCCCAACTTTCAAAATGAAAAAATGAGAATCCCATGGTTCAAGGGGAAAATAGGCAGTTACTATTTATCCATGGCACACCTTAAGGAGTTTCAATATCCATGAAAAAACAAAAGAATCAATAGAAAGAAGTTTGTCCTAAAGAAATCCATATTACTCTCTTTTTTGTGGAAGGAAAGAAACTTCTACTAGTATAACATGCCCCCAACAGCAGAAAAAAGAAAATTCAGAATAGATAAGTTTAGTTGCTTTACTGGTTATGAATATAAGACTAAGAGCATGTTTGGCTAGGCAAAATGTATTTGTACTACAAAGAAAAGTAAGGATAGACTTTTTTTTTTTTTGATAAGTAATCTCATATTTTTATAAATTAAAAACAAAAGATAATACACAAGGAGTGCATTATCAGTTTAAACAAGATAGAAATGATAAAAAGTTAGGCAACCCTTCTATCGGACTAATAGTTGCAGCCTTAAACCAACTATACAAAGTGAAATAAAAAAATTCTCTAAACTGCTCCGTCGTCCGTGTTTGATCTTCAAAGCACCGGCCGTTTCGTTCTCTCCATACGCACCAAACGATGCATCCTGGAATGAGCTCCCAAGCCAGCTTGTTGTTCTTATCTCGAAACTTTCTCTTCCATGCCCACATCACCTCCTTAATACGCCTTGGCAACACTCAACTCAAACGTTGCGAAGACAGAATATCGTTCCACAGCCACCGTACTCCGTCACAATGAGTGAACAAGTAATCGGTCATCTCACCATCCCTCTTACACATATAGCACCACTCCGTAATATAACAACCCTTTTTTCAAAGATTATCCGCAGTTAACACCTGCCCCCTACAACTGTCCAAAGTAAAAAAGCCACCCTTGGAAGTAATTTGCTTTGCTAAACCCTTTTCCAAGGGAATGAACTTTCCACCGATTCCAATAAGGATCTGAAGTAGGTGCGAACGGAGAATAGACCACTCCGTGTCACCCTCCACCTGCTACAGTCGTCCTCTCCTATCTGAATATGCACGCCATACAGGGATGCCAAAAACAATGCATAATCATCCAACTCCCAATCGTGTAAGCCCCTCCCGAAAGCGATATTCCAACTAGGATTCCCATTATGTATAGCCATAACATCACTCACCATAGCCGAGGGTTCCAAAGCAATGCGATGCAAAGAAGGAAACCGCACGTTTAACGATTGATCTCCACACCAACAGTCATCCCAAAATCTAACATTCATACCGTTCCCCCACCACAACAGCCAGTCTATTCTGAACATCGCTCCATCATTTCCTGATATACCTCCACAGGCTCATTCCATACGGGCCACGACCCTCACCCGAGTACCACCCCCCTCTATAACACCATATTTCACCCCGATGATTTCTCTCTAGAAGCTCTCCCTCTCCATTCCAAAACGCCACAGCCACTGCCCAACAAGGCCTTATTAAATAATACAAGGCTCCTCAATCCAAGACCCCCCACCCCAACCCAACAGGAGAACAAACGTCACTCCATTTGACCAAATGAAATTTTCTCTCTTCCCCCAACCCTGCCCAGAGAAACTCCCTTTGAATCATCTCTATTTACCACTGCAACTGGAATCGGAAACAGTGAAAGAAAATATGTTGGGAGATTAGAGAGAGTGGATTTGATGAGAGTAAGACGGCCTCCTTTTGAAAGATAAATACGCTTCCATCTCATTAACCTCCTCTCCACCCTTTCAATAATGTCATTCCAAATTTGTTTACTTTTGAACCTCGCTCCTAGAGGAAGCCCAAGATAAGACATGGGCAATTGTGCAACTCTACATTCCAATATTGCTGCCAATTCCTCCACCTCAGCAACCTCCCCCACTGGAATAGCCTCAGATTTCCCCAAATTTATCTTCAAACCAGAGACAGCTTCAAAACACAGAAGCAAGCGACGCAAGTTCCGAATTTGCATAGAGTCTGCATCACAAAAAATCAATGTGTCATCTGCAAATAACAGATGTGAAACCTGTAAGTGACCCACCGCAAAACTTCTTAACAAACCCTCAGTCACAGCTTTCTCAATCATTCTACTGAATGTCTCCATCACAATAACAAACAACAAAGGGACAACGGATCACCTTGCCTCAAACCTCTACTACTCCGGAAGTAGCCTTCAGGGTTGCCATCAACTAAAACTGAGAACGAAACTGTAGAGATGCAGAATTGAATCCACTTACACCACCTATCCCCGAAACCGCATCGCCTGAGCATATACATAAGAAATCCCCAATTGACGTGATCATACGCCTTTTGGATATCAAGCTTACACAACATCCCTGGAACCCCCTGACTTGTTCTTAAGTCAATGCATTCATTCGCTATAAGAACTGAATCCAGAATCTGGCGCCCCTTCACAAAAGTGTTCTGGAACTTAGACACCATTTTCCCCAATACCTCCTTCAATATATTGGCCAAAACTTTCGCAATAATCTTATAAACCCCACTGACTAAGCTATAGGACGGTAATCCTTAATATTAGACACTCCGGGTTTCTTAGGTATAAGCACAATGAACGTGGCATTAAGACTTCTCATAAACCTGCAACGTTCGCAAAAATAAGTGATTGTATCCATAATGTCTGATCTCACCACCTCCCAGCAAGCCTTGTAAAATGAGAACGAGAAGCCGTCCGGTCCAGGGGCCTTATCATCATTCATATTAAAGACCACATCCTTAACTTCATCCTCCCCAAAAGGACTCTCAACCCAACTGGCATCCTCTTCGGTGATAGTGAAGAAGTCCAGCCCTTCCAACTCGGGCCTCCACACATATTGCTCTCGATAGAGGTTCTGGTGGAATCTCACCTGCTGAGTCACAATATCTTGTGGATCCTCATACTTAACCCCATCTACCTCCAAAAATGTGATATAGTTATTGCGTCGATTTGAGTTAGCGACCCGATGAAAGAACTTTGTGCATTTGTCGCCTTCCTTCAGCCACATGACCCTAGATTTCTGTCTCCAAGCAATCTCCTCCATCTCCGCCAACCTCTCCAATTCTCCCCTTAACCTTCCACGCCTTTCCCTTTCCTCCCCATCCAACCCTCGACTCTCCTCCTGTCTATCCAACTCTTCTATGTCTAACAGACACTAATTCTTACGACTGTTTATGTCTCCCACAACCTCCGCATTCCACTTCTTTAAATCCCCCTTCAACGCCTTCAATTTCTGATGTAGAACATAACTGGGAGACCCCCTGAAATCATAAGAGGTCCACCAAGTCCGAACTCGCTCCCCAAAACCTTCAACTTTAAGCCACATCTTCTCAAACCTAAAAGGTCTTCTACCACTACCCCTTGTAATCCCAACTAATGAAATAGGAAAATGGCCTGAGTACACTCTCCCCAATCTCCTCTGAACGACATCAGCGTACTTAGCCTCCCATTCCCCACTAATCAAAAATCGATCTATCCGAGATTGAACAGGTTGATCTCGATTAGATGACCAAGTAAACTCTCCCCCCATCAAAGGCAAGTCCACCAACATGTTTTCGCTAATAAACTTAGAAAATTCCTCCATAGCCCCTGTAAGTCTCCCACCACTCGATCTCTCAGATGGAAACCTGACCACATTAAAGTCGCCCCCCATGCACACCGGTAAATTCCACCAAGCCAACATACCAGCCAATTCATCCCACAAACCCCTTCTGTTGTCATCTAAATTCGGCCCATAAACACCAATAAACATCCACTTAAACCTATCCCCAACATTCCTGAAAGAAAGTGATAAGGAGAATGTCCCTACACTAACTTCCTCCATGTCAAAGACTCTATTGTCCAACATGACAAGCACTCCTCCTGATGTCCCTGAAGCTCCAAGAAACTGATACCCGACATGCTGGCCCCCCCCCACAAAGAACTCACAACAGCCCTCAAGACAACCTCTAACTTCGTTTCTTGTAAACAGACAAGATCAGCCCGCCATCCCCTTAACATGTTCCGGACACCTAACATTTTCCCAACTTCGTTGAGCCCCCACATTCCAGCTAATGATTTTTGGGATCATCTCAACTCTTCTTCATCCCTCCCCAGCAGCCCTCTCTTTGTCTCACCCCCTTTAACGTCATAATTTATCGAGCATTCAAGCCGCTTAAACTCACGGTCCCCTTTACTTCTAGCTTTTCCGCCAGATGTACCCATCCCATGTCCCCTACTATTCTCCAGCTCCTCAAACAATTGCATAAGTCTATTTTCGTAACCATCACAAGACACACCCACCATCTTGCTAAATTCCCGAATTTTGTGAAGAACCCACTTCGAGGCTGGAGGTCTAATGTCAATCGCCTTAACTTTCACTATCTCCCATGCATAACAACACCCAGTAGGCTCAACAATCTGTCATTTCCCCTCATCCACCTGCACTGCACCCTTGTCCATTATTCCTTCTATAGCACCATCCACCCACACTACTATCGCTTTTTCATTCCCTACCTCATTTCCGCTACGAGACTTCTGATACCTTCTATTGTAAGTGTTAACAATCGTAGTTGTTGAACAAGTCACCTCTTGCTCTTGTGTCAATACCGGACTAGATTCCACTGCCCTTGCTAACCCCATTTCATCCCCTCTCAACCCAACTCCCTCTGTAGAAGTGATCATGTCCACTTCATTCTCAAATGCACAACTCTTCTATGTGTTCTCATACCCTGAGTATTGTCCATCCTTATCCATCCCCACCATATCTTTTCCAACATCATCTCCACTGCACTCTACATCATAACGAACTTGATTCTCACAAATGGGTAAGGATAGACTTATCGTTAAAAGTAAGTTTTTGAACTAAAAGTTACTTTTACTTTTTTCGGTAAGCGTGATGGGGAAAAAGTTACCTGAAAGTAACATTTAGCCTTAGACATATGTTTCTCTAAACTTTAAAGTTACTTTAAGTACTTTACCTTTTTATAGGCTTAGCAAAACATGCTCTAAGTTCAAGAAGTCTACCAAATAACAGAAAATTATGAAGTTAATGTAGCATCATCTTGATTAAGAGAAATCATAATGATAGTATAATAAAGAACGTGGAGCTATGATGCACCAAGACTGACGTGTGCATCAGACACGATATGTGTCGGCACATCTGACACGTGATTTTTCAAAAAAAAATATTGACACGATACATCAACAACACGTTGATTAAATTCTTAAGAATTCTTCATTTATATAGTATGAATTTAATTTTGTACCCTTATTATTTTTTATTTTTTTTTTAAACCTTGTAAATATGAGTGCCTATTTGTTATTTACTAATAACTTTGAGTTAAAAATATATAATATTTTTAGTTAAAAAAGAAAAATAATTATGGTGAGAGTGTTCAAGGAGTCGATATCGACACGTGTCCGACCCGAACACGTTACCCTAGTTAAGTGTCTGTGCTACAGATACATGGAGGAAGTTTGGCTCCAATATATTCTACCTCAAATTTAAGATGATTATATTGACTACCCAAGGGAGATAAAAATTACAATTACAATCCAAAAGTTAATAATTACTGTAACTAACTGTTTAAGATAAACAAAGTTACTTCTCCTTTTTTACAATTAAATATCATGCATACGAGAGAGTCCATGTACATGCAACAACTTTATTATAGGAAACTTTTCCAAATGAGACGTCATTCTAGAATCTTCTTTGATTCCATTAGTTCTAATGAAAATTCTAACCAGCAAATAATCTAGAACCTTAATGTCGCCTTGATC
The DNA here is from genome assembly GCA_019097785.1 of Fraxinus excelsior. Taxonomy (NCBI): domain Eukaryota; kingdom Viridiplantae; phylum Streptophyta; class Magnoliopsida; order Lamiales; family Oleaceae; genus Fraxinus; species Fraxinus excelsior. The sequence goes on from CM032623.1 coordinate 47,912,569, forward strand.
CCAAAAACAGGTGCATCCAATTGTATTGAGTCATCAAAACCAGGCAAAATGTTAATATCCATACATAACCTACCCCCTAAACGGTTTGGCTGGATAAAATAGTTCAGAATCTTTATGACAAAACTGCTGCTGTCTTTTGCTTGGGTAAAAGAAGAGCCTATTAGTAGAAGAGGAGAATTATATCATGAAGAGACAAAATACCAGATGCCTGACAAGTTTAAGGTCAAGTGTCATATTGACATGCTTCAATAAACTGACACCATTTGCACCCTTCTATATATGCATTTATAGTAGCTATCATGTTAACTCAGAAGCGACACAGGATAAATAAAATTAACACGGTAGAGGATACAAGATAAATGCAGTAGAAAATGACTTGATAACTATTGATAATTCATGCAGAATAAAAGGTATCTGCATGCATGTCTATGCACGGGTAAAGAGAGAGAATCTCACATAGCACAATTCACCTGAATAATAAGTTCCTTTGACATGTTATCTGAAAGAGGAGATCCGTAAAAACTCATAAGCATTTCAAAAGTGGAGTTTCTGATATATATTTGCGCATCATCATCTGTATTTAGCCCAGCATACAAAAGCCGAAGTATCCATAGCCTGTCTGTTTTGAAATTAACAGAGCTACTCCAGAAAAAACTCTGGAATAATGGTATGGTCTGTCATATAATTTAAGGAAACAACAGAAGAGGCAAGCATATAAGAGTAAGTTTCAGTAGAAGCAATTTGCATTAAGAAATAGATGAAATAGAATTTTCAACCATATACCTTCATGTTCACACTAGAACAATGCATAAGATTCTTGCTTATGGTAGAATAATTGTCATGTGATGGGTCCAGTAAAACAAAAGAAGCCTCTGCAACGAATACAGCAGTTATGGAAGGAATCCTCTGCCACGGTTCTTCTATACCATTCTGCAAATATGACAATAAAAGCCGAAGTCGGGTCACACCTTTCCTCTTCTGACATTTCTGCAATCAATGATTTGAACATTTCCAATCATTAGAACTCTATTCACATACATCCACAAGGAATATAGTCTACCAGGAAAACAAGTATTAACTGTGTCCTTTGGTGACAAAAAAAAGGATCTCTTTTTCAATTTTTTTTTTTTCTTTTTCTTTTCTAAAGGTAAGCCTCTAGCATGCTATATTTAGCTAATGATTTTCTAATCTTACAACGTGATACACAAAGTAAGATGTGGAATATAATTTTCTTGACTTCAAAACACATAGATGTTGATGACTAATCAGATAAAAATAGCATATGTAACATATGTTCAACAGTCTTAACCCATTACAAATCAATATTCCAAAGTTTGGCCATGAGAATGAATGAAGTCTTAATGCACATATTGTTTCATACTTTGTGTAGCAAGAAAAATATTTTCACAAGATATCATTTCAAATCATATTCATGGGTTTGAGGCATTCTCTCTTTTATGGAGTTGTCATATTATATAGTACAAGTAGTCAAGATCAAAGCTGGAAAGTGGATTCAAATGGCTAAATTTGGTAACCTTGAAGAAAAAATTTAAAATAACTCAGGTCAAGGGCATTAAGATGGCTGATGATGAATAATCATTCGGAGAGGGAAAAGTAAAATTTAAAAAATAAGGGAAATGAAGTTTTTATTATGTGGGCTGGAAAAAAAATGTTCATTTGAGGATTTGGAGTGTCTGGGTGGCGTGGTAGACAGTCAGACAATTTAAACAAAGTAACACCCAACAATATCAACTAGGTTATCAGATTACGAATGGTGAAAAAAAAAAGGAAACTTGGGGGGGGGGGGGGGATAACTAGAATTCTAAGGCACGACACTTACGAAGATTCTTTAAGTTGATTTAAAATAAAGATAGGACATGGACAACTAAGGTCTTAAGATGTTTTTGACTTCAATAGGGATTTCAGTTTGTTTCTCTACTTCATGAACAATAAAATTGAGCTACTATATATCTATCAACTAAAAATCCATAATTGGAGATAAGAAGAAACTGAGCAAAACTATGTTTATACATCCTTTTAGCTCCTGTTTGAGCCAACTTTTTTGAAAATGAGAATGAAAAATATAGCCGTTATTGAAGCTCATACAAGAGATAGAAAATTTGAATTTAAATGTTGACGTGATGGATAACGATCATATTTTTCATTTTAGTGAGGAAAAAATATGGCTCAAACGGGGCCTTAATGGAAATTGTTGTTACTACCTAACGCCTGCAGTTAAAAAGTATCTCATTTGTGGACAGCACTAGCTCTTCCATTGTAATTCTCTATTGTGAATGAACCTGTTTACTTATAAAAATTTGAACTGGAAACTTGCAAAATCAAACAGGTGAATGTTTAGAACAAAGCAAGACACTTGCAATAAATAAAACATTTTCACATACTAGATTGAGGGAAATTTGAGTGAGGAAATTTTTAGTGACAACTGTTTCTGTATAAAACTTTAAAACATATTTTTACCGGGCATATCCATGTTCAACAATTATATATTTCAGCAAGTAAAAAAATATCACTACCTCCAGTGCAGTTTTGAATTTTGCTAGTGCTTCATAAGCCAATTTCCTCATATCAATATCAGGTGAAGATACACTGACAAATGTAACTGCAAGCAATCCCAAACTAGCAAACTCAATGGGTTCAATATAACCCATTGACAGACAGTGAACCGAGAAGCGCAGGATGAATACAGGATCGTACATTTGCATCTTATCAACGGTCACAGAATAGTCCTGCAGAGTATCACCAACGATTTATTGGACAAGAAAAGTCATGAAAAGATAGTAGCTTCCCATTTAGGAGGGAAAAAAATAAAGAGAACAAGAAATGGCAAATAAGTCTACCTTAATATAATAGTCAGTGCCATGAGCTTGCCCAAAAAGTACCTCATGGAAGTTTTCAAAGTTATCTTTTTTAATCTTGTTTGGTACCTCATTGACAGATCTATCGTAAGGAAAATAAAGCACGGTTTGTGCACACAACTTGGGGTCAACAGGAACATTCTCTCTAAATTGATTTCTTCGGCGATCTTCAAAGGCTTCAATATCAATCGTGTTCAAAGAAGCTATGCCCTGGTCCTGTTCCCTTTCTTTTCTCACTTTTAAAGCAACAATGCCCCATAGATAATCCATTTTAGCAATAGTTCCAGTGCTTGACTTATCACCAGACTCAATTTCAATCATTAGACTATATATTTCTAAATCAACTTCTGAAAGTGTTGCCCCATATGAAGACAAAAGCAAATAAAGCAATTCCTTTGAATTTATGCCAGTGTCTCCTTCACCATTAACTTTGCCTTGGTGGGCATTGATGCGAAAAAGCACCCTGACCAACTTAATAAGTTCTAGCTTCTTTAAATTGAGCTGAGATGATGTCATATTACTTCTCCTGTTGAGCACATCAGTATGAGAAATAACAAGTGATCTTAACATGCTCTGCATAGGAGTAAAAACCAAGCCAAACTGAGTAGAACTATATGATTTGCAGGACAAATGAATTGTTTTCGTGAATTGGGAGTGAGCAAGCAAAAGCTGGAGTAGTGTTATGCAAGAGAAATTCCCCTGAGATAAAGAAGTAAGAACACTTCGAAGCGTCTGCAGTGTTGCAGGGTCCTCAAACCTATAGAGAAGAAATGACTTGCCAAATAATTCTATGAATGCAAGTGAATCCAACCTGATAAGGTAATCATGCATCGATGCTGTCAGATCCGAAACAGTTCTTATTATGAAGACTTCCAAAAATCTTAACAAAGAAATGTTCTTGTCTTCTAATTGTTTGGAATGATCAATGTCTCCAGGGAATTTCTTGACAAGCAACATCCAGGAATGAATCAATAAACTTATGAACCGGATTCTTGACTTATCTAGGACATCAGAGGTAACTTCCAACGAATTCATCTTTGTTACTCCTTTATCCATCCAAGACTGGTGTTGATTGTAATCAGGAAATAATAGCATCCTACAAAATTTTATCTTTGCAACAGCTCTATTCACAAAATTTAAAGATTGCTCAAGTGAATCAAACTCAATTTGACCATGGTCACAGCCCAACAGATCATCATTTGCACTCACACATGGGCAGACAGAATCAAACAGAGTCAACCTCCTTTCCAGCTTCAACGAATCCCCACTTGACACAAGGTAGTCTTGCACCAAAAAAATTGATTTTACAAGAAGACTATTGAAGAAAAGATTTGAGTATTCTTCCTTCGATAAAGGAAAGGATTCATCAAGTCCTATTTCAAAAATTTCCTTGCAGACAAAGCTGTTCCAGTTTGAGAAACCATCCAAGAGTCTCCTCCCATAGAAAGAAATTATATATTCCAAGTGCTTGTATAACTGGCCCCCAAATTTTAAAACAAATGAATTTAAGAACAAGAAGACCATGGGAAGATGCATTACTACTTCGTCGTCAGAAAATAGGTCCAAACAAGTTTCTGTCATTGACTTGGCCTTTGGAAGCAAAGGTTTATTTGGTATTTCGGAAATCGTGTGTCCAAAGATAGATAGATGCAGGGGGCTTATTTCAGAAATAAGAAATAATAACTCAGATTTCGTTTTGTTTATCCTGTGCAAGCAATGAGAAAGCAGATTTACAGGAGTACTTGCTATAACTCTTGACAAAACCATAATAGAGTGGAGACACGGATTTTGCATGACTTTATGCATTTTTTTAACAACCTTGACAGCTTTTAGAAGACATGTATCGGCAACGTCTAGTTCAAAATGAATGGCAATCCCATATACTTGAAAAAAAATTCCCTCAAACAGGGGAACGTCAAAACTTTTTTCATTTATTCCACCAAAGAAATTGAATTCTGTACTTTCTAAGAATGGCTGCCACATGTGCCCCAACAGAAAATCAAAAGCCCAACCAGCAATATGCAAACCAACAGAAAGAGCTGAATTTTTTGATGACAGACAAAAAGCCACATCATGGAAATCAATCCTGGAGAACAGCCACTTTACCAGTTCAAGCAGCTCAAAGGGAGATATGAAGCGAATCAAAGTGTGTAAAGAATAAAATGTAGGGAGCAGAGGCTTGAAGTCCTTTGTTTTGATACATTCATCAAAGTTATTCTTAAATGTCAGAAACAGTTTCTGTGCTAGGGCTTTGAATGCCTTGGCTATCCTCTTATTAGCATGACTATCCTCCAATTGAGATCTTTGACAATTGCAACTAGAAAACAAAAGCTCACAAGTTGTTCCTAATAAATTTAGGAGATGATGGTTCATCATATGAACTCCTTGTTTAGCTACTTGTAGAAGTATTTCTGAAGTGTCCCCAAAAACTGAATCCGAACAATCTACATTACCAGAAAAAGGCCATTTCAGTAGTGCTGTCACTGAAGGATGATTAAAGATAATTTCTGCAACCTCTGCAGCATACTGCAGTTGTAAAGGAGCCTGAGCATAAGCTGAAGAAAAATTATTTGTATTTTCAACAAAAATTTGTTTCAATGAGTGCTCTGCAAGAGTAAAGCACGCTTCAGAAAGCATCTCAAGTTCATCCAATGGTCTAGCAATGTAGGATGATTTTGCCTGATTGATCCAGAAAAGTAAGTTGCGGAAAGAAGAAATCAAATGATCAGGGGGCATCTCTGATAGTTTAGCCAGAAGAAGTTTTTGCAGCTTTGGGTGCTTGAACAAATGTGAATCCCTGCTGTGTGCAATGGCTGAAAAGAGCACATAAAATGGTGCTTTTTCTAAATAAAGAGAAAATGCAGCGGAAGCGGCTTCCATTGAATCGAGATCAACTTTACGAATCATCTCATCATTTCTTTCTTCACCATGCACTCTAACACTTTCCAGACCAGCAGTGAACATTTCAGGCCACAATTTAGAAACATCAGTAAGAAAACTTGATTGAAGAAAAAATATAGATGACAAGACTAAGAAAGTGGGCCCAAGTAAGTTATTTACAATAGTTATGACTGACGGGAAATTCCATAATATCTCAGCAGGTGACGTGCACATCATTGAAAAGGAAAACCCCAGAGTTAATCCAACCAATCCAATACCATACTCACAATTCATAATTCTTTTAACATCCCCAAGAGAACTGACAAAGGAACTTTCAGAATGCATAACTTCCCCAAGAATTGAAGAAATTTTATATGTTTGTTGCTGAAAAATAGTTCGTGAAAAAAGCAATAAGGTCATCAGCGGCCTCCACTCACACGGGCAGGCCGAAAGATCCAAGATATTAACCTTGCTGCTAGAACTCTCCAACTTCTCAGATAACAAACGATCAATAAGAAACGATAATGGGCCAGCATCTACCTAGCCAAGTTCAATTACTAAATTTTGTCAGTGTATCAATGAATGAACCTTCATACAGAATCATGTAGGGAAAGTAAACCAAGGACAAAAGTAAATAGCATGAAGAAAGAAAGATATAATGCTACCTGAGTATCCATTATATATTTGATTGTGCAACACGCGTACAACGATATCAGTGTCTTTTGGGGTAATGTGAAGGCACCAGAGCCAGAACTAAGCAAGCGCAGGCACTTCTCCAAGATACAAATAATGAAAGGGCTAAATTCAGGAATTAAATCTGCCAGAATATCACATCACCATTAGGATGCAATTTAATTATGCTACGAAAGAAGGGCTTCAATGCAATTAAAATAATAAATCAAAGGTTGAGCAGGAAACAGGAACCACATTTTGTCGTCTTCAGATTTTTTAACTTAATCCTATACATGGAACACCTAAAAAATTCTCAGTCTATTAAAACACTGTTTTAATCATTATTATAGTGAGAACCAGAAGACCACGAAAAGAAGATCAGGTTGAAAATCGATTCCTGATCTGAGCTAAGCCAATGTCATTAAAAAGGGCTAAACCAGTGCACCAATGCCACACCACATATAACAAAAACATGGTAACATTTTATTAGCAAATGGAAGTAATAAAAAAGCCACATAGGCATAGTGTTATTAGAAATCATTAGAACCATGTAATTAGGGAATTGTAAAGGTTGTGATTAGGTACCCCAAGCATTTTGGAGTGCTAAATTTGGCTATTTGAATCATTTTCTTCAATAAACTCCCTTTGTATGATTTTTTCGAGGAAAAATTACTCACAAAAGTACAATCTACTATAAGATTGGTAGTATTCCCTTTATTTTGTCAATAGTTTAAATTAGAAAGGTAACAAGTTCTTCACAAATCAAAAGATTCAATAACTTCATGAAAGATTTTTTATAATTCATAAATTAGTCTATGCTAAGTAATCACATTTTTCACTAAGAAGCAATTGCAATACTGATCCAGTTCCATGAATTGCTTGGTAATATTATGGCTGTCATGATTATACCACCTCCTAGACCGAAAAGACGATTCACTACAGTGACTGAGATGCTGATCCTGAGAGCCCTTCAGAAGGCCAAAAACAGTTACAGGAAGTAAAAGAGAAAATATCATTCCTGACACTTCAAAAACGAGACAAAATCAAAACCCACCCATCTCCTAACGCTGTTCTATGGAATAATATGACTCTCACTCCTTCAAGACAACTCCTCGCAATTATAAATAGAAAAGGGACAAGACAAAACAAAATTGTTTGGCAAAATTGAACCATAAGAATAAAGAAACTAAATGAAAACTTCGTAAAAAAAATATGGAAGGAATTTCACCCCACTATTACTATCAAAATATAAAATGCATTTCAACAGAAACTAAAGCCAAGTCCCAAGAGTCCTAATGCCAGTTAATAAAGATTCAAAAACAAATGCTAATATCCCTTCTCAATTTTTTTCCACTTATCTTTGGTCTGTATGTCTTCCATCATTACAAATTCTCTCTACACTAATTGCTTGAGTTCTCTTACTTCAACTCGTCAACTTAAAGAAATACATTTTATCAGTAGCTCTGATCAATATTTTATCTCTATACTAATTCTCAACTCAAACAAAAATAGCAGGAGAATAAGATGATTTTAAAATTTTACACAAAAACAATTGATCGCTAACAAGAACAATTTGACAAAAGAAACTGTATCTTCAGCTAAAATTTTCGTGAATAAAGACAATGGACAAAATTTCAATTACCTTTACCACCTTCTGAATCGTAGGTATAACGCCTCAAGAGGTCCATGTATTTAAATAAGTTATTTCCAATTGTTGAAACAGCATCACATAAAAAAGAAACAATAGTTGAAGACAGCTGTTGTAAGATTTCAACCTCTGGTTCTTCAACATAAATACTGTTGCTGTTATAGCCTGGTATAAAGAAGAACCAAGCAAAAATTTCCCTTGCGTTATTGTCAAATGCACCAGTACTTAACATGGCTGCCTGTGCCAGAATATAAGCTTGTTCTTTTATCTCCCTAATTGGTGAATAAATTAACAAGCTCAGAAATGGATGCAGATGCCTATACATTTGTGCCTGGGTTCTAATCTGAGTCCTGTAATTAGAAAACCAACCAACATGCTGTATAAGCAGTGGTAATAAGGACTGCAGCAGAATAGGTGGTAGTGATACGGGATTACTTGGTAGAACTTTAAAGAAATCAAAAGACCCCTCAAAAGCTGCAGGCATGGTCCTCTGCAAAAGAATATCAGAGCATCCACAATCAGCAAAATAGAGAATAATTTAACTAGAGAATGGAAATTATCCTATAGGTCCTAAATATGTATTCAAATCCTCGATTATTTCTTAATATCAAACAATAACTTAGTTTCATCATCCTTAAAGCGTAACCAACACGGCCGTACATCAACATAGTTATCGAGTATTTACAAACTCAGAAATATTTACCATTTTTAATGCTTGATTGTATCAGAATAGATTTTCCAAAGGTGAAAATTTTGGCTAAACTCAGGAAGACCAATTTATTTCATAGATATTCTGGTATTTCTCCTTTATAATAAAATATTTAGTATCTCACAACTTACAAGATAGATTTGAAGTACATTAAGCAGCTTGGAGTAAAAATATGTTTCCCCTTCTTTTAGCGCCATGTCTATCAAGGAGCATTGACGCAAACCCCAAATATCTTCAATATTCTTCACAAAATCGGTTCCATTACTAGACTGATGCCCATCACTTGAATCCAGAACCCCTTCACTGTCTCCAGATGAATTTAACTCGGTAAAAGAATTAATCCCACCTACAAGAATGTCCACATCCTCGTTTGCAGTAGAAGCTTTCAACTTTTTCCTACCATTCATATTATGTTCTGACTTAAGAACTGATTCAGCTTTTCTCTTTGAAAGAGACTGGAGATTCTTGTAGTGACTATTCATATAAGACAAAAATGACAAAAGAACTTGGGGATCAGGAAGCAAAACACGGACTTCATTCTGAATGTCTTGCTTTAGAGCCGTCCATCTATGCAGCATTTGATTCTTTGAATAACATGTCTCCAGAGAGTTCACTAAAGACTCCAAAACCTTTAATTCCTCCAGTACAAGCCTCAAAGTTCCGTGTTTTACAAGAGAATCGGAGTGAAGTAACCCTTTATTTATTACTAATCTAGAAAAAGGTCGTGGGCTTATACATTTCATTATATTTTGCACGTATGGACTGTCAAGTGTAGGTGGATCTCGAGAATCAACAAAACTAAAAGCAATCCCATCACTCACTGAGGATACCACATTTGCAGCCAAAGAAATAGCAGCAAACCTGCAAATACCTCAGTCACTGCACTTAATCACAAAGACACAAAAAAACTTATGCATATGCATATATTTGTAAAATTAGGAAGTCTTTCTTCATACATGTATCTAATCATTGTACAGTTGGTTTAATATCTCGGCTCATAGGCATATAGATGGGCTGCCTAATTTCATGTCGTTCTTTTCTGACTTAAAATGACTTTACAGTCCTCGTGTATTCTGTTTTGATTAATAAAATTTAGATTACCTTTCAAAAAAAAAAATACATGTATCTATATATTTTGCACATCATAGCATGTGTTGCCACATAGTAAATCATAACATATTGCATTGGAAATGCTAACCAGTTAGGTGATGCGAGATCTTCAAGGTTGAAAGGGAACTCATCCAAATATGCGGAACCAAGTGACGGTCTTCCTTTCACAATAGCCAGAAGCAGATCCTTGTGGTAATCAACTTCAGTTGCCTTCAACTTCTTCATCAAACCCAAAAGTCGTTTTGGATTCCCTCTCAAAGGACTTGGCTGTCTGTCCAAATCCGGCATCAAGCCGTTCTCAGGATTAGTACAGACCGTAATCAACACACTGTGAGCCAGTGCCGCAGCATTCCCAAAATCAGGCCTCCCTGAAATGCTAACCAACTTTTCCAAAGTAACGCTACCAAACAACACACTCCTAAGTCCTGGAGGCACCGAAGACTCGGGCACTAGCACCCTATCGCGCAATATTGAGAGAACGTGAACCACAGTCTCCTCATCATCATCTCCCAGACCCCTCAACACCCCTGAATACATCCCCTTCTGTTGCAAAATCCCCCTCAACAACCTCGGATTTCCAACCTCCAAAAATGCCATCGCAAACCCCACATATGCTTTCCTTGTTGAGTATTTCTTCCTTCTCTCCTCAAATCTTTTTGCCCTCAATTTGACTTCGGCAAGTTTTGGAAAAATAGTTAGCTTAAAATCAAAACTCTTTGCCACTTCCCACGCCATCTGAGAACTACGCCTTATAATCGAGGACAACAACAGGAGCACGGAAATCTGCCTCTTTACCTCTTTACTATTCAGCTCCTTATACAAATCCTTCATCTTCTCCTCAATTATCACTCGAGCAAACTTATCCAATGCCCGCCCAATATTAACACCACTATTAACATCCAAATTATCAATCATCCCACTGGGGTGGCTTAAAATCACGGAAATCAAACTTAACAGGTATGAAAACCCAGGTTTTTCTTTCCGGGCATCCCAGGCTTGGAAAATCTCAACAAGCTTGGACGACGTTTGAATGTAAGCTAGGAGGAATTCTGGTCCAGAGTCGGACTTGAGGAGTTTGATGAACTCTTTTGAGGCGTCAGAACAGAGTTTTGATTCGACGGAAGTGAGATTTCGGAGAAGTTCTTTGAGTTTAGCTTCATGGTTGATTTTGTTTGTGAATTCTGGCAGCTTTTGTTCATTGCAGTCAATGCCATCGGCGTCTTCCATTGGGACTTTTAAGGGACTGAATCAAAACAGAAGATTAACAATTAATTGAAAGATAATCACTGTGATAGAAAGAGCGCGACAGGGATGAAGAGAGTCGCGAAGTCAATAAACCCTTGATAAACCCTTGATATTCGACATCCCATGATATGGGTTGGTTTAAAAAGGACCCAGAAGCCCATAATTTCAAATTACTTTTCCTTAAATTCATGTTCCACCTGGTAATTATATTATCACTACAAAATTTTTATTAAGGGTAATTGGCGCAAAACGTCCCTACCTATGACGGGTTTTGTGGAAAACGTCCATACGTTTGATTTTTTGGTGCAGAACGTCCTTACCTTTGCATTTTCTTGCGCAAAACATCCTTTTCACCAATTTTTAACCTAAAAGGACTATTATACCCTTCTATATAAATAAATAAAAAAGAAAAATAAGGAATAAATTGCAATCTTACTCCTAATCTTTTTAAAAAATGCAAATGAGTCCAAAATTTATAAAAATATTAAAAAAAGAAAAAAAAAAATTTCCTCTCCTCCAACTCTCTTCTCCTGATTAGCTGCAAAACAGGGACGGGTTTCCAAAAAAAAAATCAGGGCCTTTAACGTCTGCCCGACTGTCTAATTTGAGCTCAGGAGTAAAGGAATCGGGCATGCCTCTATTTTTTCTTCTTCGGGGTTGAGAATCGTCGGCAGTCATGGAGGCAAAGCAGCTGGTCAACTGGTATAGGGCTCGAATCGAACAGCTGCTATCATGAGTAACTTCATGGACTCAGGGACGGAGGTGGCGAAGCAGCTGCGGCTTGCGAGACTTGAGTCGGAGGAGGCGGAGGGAGGTGGAGAAGGCTGAATTGAAATGGCAACTGAAGGCTGGAGCTGCGAGAATGAATGTTTCAATCAAGACCGACCTAACGATCCTTGGTGCCTTCCGTTTACAAACCCCAATCGCCTTTTCTGTGATTGAGATTAAATTGACTTTCTGTGATTGAAATTAAATTGATTTTCTGTTATTGAGAATTCAAAGATGGTGGAGATAATGAGTTAGAATTGGAAGGGGTGAACTTTCTGGAGACTTGATGCCGAAGGTGAAGGTTAATTTTGGGGTGGTTTAGCAGCTGGAAGTGGAGGGGAATTTTCAGGTGGCATGGACGTTGGTGGCGGTGGAGGATGTGGAGGAGAGAGATTTTTTTTCTTTTTTTAATATTTTTATACATTTTGGACTCATTTGCATTTTTAAAAAAGATTAGGAGTAAAATTGCAATTTATTCCTTATTTTTCTTTTCTTTTCTTTTTTATTTATTTATATATGAGGGTATAATAGTCCTTTTAGGTTAAAAATTGGTGAAAAGGATGTTTTGCGCAAGGAAATGCAAAGGTAAGGACGTTCTGCACCAAAAAATCAAACGTAGGGACGTTTTCCACAAAACCCGTCATAGGTAGGGACGTTTTGCGCTAATTACCCTTTTTATTAAATACACCATAAATTTTTATTTACTTGAATATCCTTATGTAAAATTACATAATTAGGATTTTACTATATTTTTTAATTAAATAAATTATTGTTACACCTCAAATATAAAATCTAATTTTTTTTTCTTTCTTTTTCCTTAACATCTAATTGCTCATAGTTATTCCAGCAGCTTTTGCTTTCTTTCACAGAGGTAAGATAATTTTCTTTTCTTCACGATAAATAACTTTATATTCTATTTGATCATTGTATCTCAATTACTTTTACTTTGTATTTATACTCTATTTTCTTCCTTTATATGACTGGATGACGATCAAGAACGTTGCATCGAATATATTCATGACATCAAGAGCTTCAGCCTCTAGTCTTCCTGCAACAAAATCTGACAGATTAACTTTCTTCAACTGGTTCTTAATGGATGCCAAAATAGCCGAGCAACATGAGCTGCACCTAGACCAAAGCTTCTATTGCTAAAACAGAGTTCAATATAGGAATTTTCGAGCTCTTTTAATGGCGTCAGAAGTGTTTTTGCCTCATCTGCTTCTATAAATGCACGTTGACCTTTTGAATTATCGAAAAAGATTTCACTAACAGCAGAAACCTGAGATTTTAGAATCCCTTTCTCCTCTACACCGAGGCCTTTTCTAAGAACTTCTAAAATGAGCTTATTGCACTCCCTAGCATACAACTGCATGGCAAAACTGTAATCTCCATCAAGTTCTTGCTCATAGTGTTGGTATACAAAAACGATAATCACGAATCTCAATATAGATCATACTACACAAAACTTCTCAAATAATAACAATAATGATGACGACAATAATACTTAAAAGTCAAACAACTCAACCCATTTCAACATTAGAAAGGCTATGAACCAACAGATAAGGGTTCTTAGGCAGTAACTACATTGCACTTAACATTGAGATACTGCAAATTCTTGTTTTAGAATCAGTAAAAATGTTTAAATGAGGAGTAATATTAGGGTGATGAGTAGACCACGGTATTTTTTTTTATTTTTAGTTTTTATTAGATTATGAGTATAATTGTAATTTTATTGTGGTGTATTTATTGAAAATATATTTTAATTGTGGTGAAATTATAATGTGATGTAGCAAATAAATTTTGTAGTGGTAATATAATTACCCTTTCCACTTTGACCTATTTGAGGTTTAAAGACAAAAATACCCTTAAGTGTATAAAATAATTATAAAATATGGTTTTGTTAAAAAGACAATACTACCATTTTAATTGACAAATAAAAACCAAACACTTCATATTTAAAATTTCAAAATCAGCTCCAACAGAGATAAAAACTCCCTCATCTTTTTCAATCTGAAAATCTCAAAAATATCGATAGGTGAAGAAAAAATTATTTTCTGTCAATTATTTCGAATCGGTAAATATATTTACGTATGTTTAATTTCGTTTTGGTTAAATGCGTATACGTTTTTACTCAATAAATTAAGATTCGACAGATAAAAAAAATTCAAGTATGAACGAAAAAAAAAATCATCTACATGTTACTTTCCGATTAACCAAGCTAACGATCGTTACGAAAAAACAACTGAAATTTCGGTTGTTAACAGTCCACTCTAACGGACTTTAACAGCCGACTTTAACGACTATTTCGGTTGTTAATAGCCGAAAAAGTCGGGCGTTTTGTTTTTAAAAAGTTTTCATTCCCATTGTGCACCAAATTTTTGAATGAATGTTTACAAATTCTGTTTTGTCATGCACAAATATGAGGATTATACTCCTAATTTATTATTTTGATAATTTTGAATTGGATAAAAATAATCGATGGGCATGGAAATGGACGAATGACATACAAGGTAGTATGGGAACACATATAACAGAGACTACATCGTACGAGAACTGTACCATGATATACAGAACAAGCTGAACGTCAATTCGTCTCGAAATGTGGTATTGAGATATCAAGTCAAAGAGTATTTTTCATTTCCAATTTCACCTTTAAACGTTACATCTGATATTGAAGTCAATTATCTGTTTGAGTTGAACAAAACGTAAATGACATCAATTTGTGTGACTTTAGAGAGGAAGGACGACGCGGAAAGTAGAAATGAACATTCAGATGGAGCTGATGATAATGCAAATGATTTTAGGATACAGTAAAGATAGCTCGCGTGATGACGCTAATATTCTCGAGACAATTGTTCCTCATCGTGACATCGTTTTGACGCACATGAGCGGGGTGAGAGCTCAGGGGCCGGAACGAGCGGACCTTCATCCAATTATTCACATATGGTTCCCGATGATGACGATCTGCATGTTGAGCAACTGTTTGAAACGAAGAAAGATTTGCAGGAAGCTGTGCATCTGCTGGCATTGAAATTCAACTTTCAATTCAAGGTAAAGAAAGCAAACAAGTCCTTGTTGACACTTGTTTGTGTCGACGACAGTTTCGTTGTCAGTTGTGAGCGATTAAGATGGATACGAATGAGTCATTTGTAGTTCGCAAGTATACATGGGAACATAGTTGCGAATTGGGGGTTTGTCAAAACGATCACAGGCAAGCTCGATCGTGGTTTATTGGTCTATAGATAATGCACAAGTATCAGGACCGATGGACAATCTACAGCCTTCGGACATCATTAACGACGTCCGACGAGAGTACGAAGTGGTCATGAGCTACCGAAGGCCTCGAAAGCCAAAGAATACGTATTGGAGGATTTAATGGGCTCGGCCTAGGAGAGTTATACTAAGTTGACCGGGTACTGCCATAATTTGGGGACAAATAATTACGATTCTACTTTTTTCATTGAGATGAATGGAGATAATTGCTTTAAGTATTTATTCATGGCTCTTGAACAATGCATTAGAGGATTTTAAAATGCGTAATTTTAGTCGACAGTACAACTCTGAAATCGAGATATGGGGGCAAGCTGATTATTGCTACATGTCAAGATCCCAACATCCAGATTTACCCACTTGCATTCGGCGTAGTCGACATCAAGAATGATATGTCAATGCGTTGGTTCTTTACGAAGCTTAGGGAAGTGATGGGGGAAGTCGAGGATATTGCCTTCATAACCGATCGGGGTATGTCTCTAATAAATGTTATCACTAAAATTTTCCCCGAAACACATTATGGGTACTGCGTGAACCATATACATGGTAATATATAGACTAGATACCGGGACCAATACATTGTTTCATTGTTCAGGAGGACGATCAAAGCTTACGATGTCGATGAATGTAATAAGTTTATGGCCAAGATAGGAAGTAAGTCATTCCCAGCATGGGATTATCTTACAAAAATGGGGATAGTACATTGGGCGCGATCACATTTTCCAGAACGTTGGTACAACTTGATGACGTCGAAAAACGTGGAGTCTCTAAATGCATTGTTTAAGAAGGATCGAGAGTTGCCAATTCTCGCAATGATTGAGAACATCCATACCAAGCTGCAGCAGTAGTTTCACGACGACGTACGGAATCACGGAATCAAGAGAATAAACTGTTCAAGGCTGCAAAGGCTGCGAGGAAGTTGATTGTGGAATTGCTGGATGAGTCGCGCTCCTCCATACAACATGCACGTCATGTGACATACATGGAGGATCTGACTGACAACACATGCACTTGTACAGGTACTCGATTTTAGCGGAGAGTTTTCCATGGGAGCATGAAGTCGCGGTACATATGAACAGAGGCTTTGCACCGAGAACATTATGCTCTCCTTATTATACGGCTAATTATTGGAGAACTGTGTATGTTGAGACTGTATTTCTCATACCGAACGAATCTGATTGGGAAGTTCTTAACCATATTCTCCCAATTAATAGTTTGTTGCCACTAGTAGTTGAACCGCGTGGCCCTAGGTGTCCACAAAATTCTAGAAAATCCTCTACTGGAGAGTCTCCTTGACCGCGTGGTGCGGCGATGTAGAGCAGTTGGCCATACTTGCCAAACTTGTACGAGTTAGATTTCTTCGAATGACAATAAGTCGAGTATGTAATGGTATTGCTGTTAAATGAACAATATATACAATCATTTTAGCGTAATTTGTTAAAATATAATATTTATTTTGATAATTGTTAAATTACGTAAAGAATGTAAATATTATTTAATTAAATTTGAAAAAATAAAAGATTTATTTACAACGAATATTTAATTACGTAAAAAAATTATATTTTTTTACGTAAATAAAATAATAAGTATACAATATTTACAATTATTTCATACATAAATAAATGAAAAAAATTCAATTTACAATATTACAAAATTCAATGTACAATGTTTATAATATTTACAAGTATTTGATAAATGAATCAACAATTAAATGTACAGCGCTTACGAATCACACTAAAATTTGAACAAATCGTACACTAATTTATTCCTCCAAATTTGTATCCATGTTTGTTTGGTTGATTCCATTAACCTTATATCCTATACTCAAAAATTTAATGTATTTTATTGTAAAAATGCCTCAATCGTCTCTGCAATTGAATAATAACATGTTAGTTCGATACCATGTAGATAAAAACTAAGTTTTCAATTTAAAAACAAAATATAAATACTTACGATCTCGACCGTCTCATCGTCGTCTGGTCCGCATGATGGCTAGCCCGTCATTCACAATCATATCTGCTCGAGCAACCATCAATGGAACGATCACTGAAAGCGGCTCCAACTGCTGCTCGAGCTAGCCCTGTGTCAGACAAGAATGGTCAGAGTCGTACATATATATTGTGGAGTCAGCAAAAATAATCTCGACGGCAACGGTATGATGATTCACAATCGCTGGAACATATATATGTGTACAAGCCTCCCATACCTTTCCCTCAAAACTCAGCAACATCCCAACGACCTATTTGGCCATATATTCAGGCAATGCGTACTCATTACCCATATGTTGCAGCGAATGATGCTCAATGGTAACAGCACGTATGAACTCAGTGCTTAGTATGAGTCGGTTGGAATGTCGAACGATCGCGAATATCGTCGAACTCGATCACGCAATAAGTCTATGGTCAAGTTGATGTGCTACATCAGGAAACACCAATAAAAAATATATGGAGTTATTTAACTTCATGTTAAAAAAATTATGTATACATAATAAACAACAATATGATTATTTCACTTACATCGTCTGCGAGCCACGTATTCGAAGTGGTGATGTCGTGAAACCACCTATAGGCATCTGAGATCGTCCTCTCCCCAACGATGCAACTATCTCTGAAAAGAAAAATAGAAAAAAATGTTAAAAAAGATATAGATAAGTTAGTATAGCGCACTTTACTAAAATTCTAAAATACTTACTTGGGTATAATTGTCCTTCACTCCATCTCGTACGCTTTTCATTTGGCTGCATCCACCTTGCTGAATAGATTGGTGTACGTCCCGTCGAAGAACGTCCTCCTCTTCGCCTCAGTCGTGAAGGGTGAAATGACGTACTGTGAAGGCAACATGACCCTCTTACCGACCACCTTCTCCGGGGCGTCAACGATATGCCTTTTCTCGCAGCCACGTTAGGCAGATGCTCGTCCTCAACCCCGGTGACCACCATCTCCTCGGGGCTCCCCACCTCCACCACCATGGGGGTTACCCCTCATGGCTCCCCACATTCTCCGGGGCCACTGCCTCCATCCTACCTTTCTCCGGGGATAACAAAAATGTTTCCAAAGCAACATCATTCGCCCATAAATGATCCTCTTCCCTATCACCTTCCCTGTCACCCCGTCTCATGCCTATTATATCGTCTCGGAGGGCTGCTACCACATCCTGAATATCTAGTACAAGCTTCAACATCATTAGATACATCATCGACCAGTCCCCTAAACTCTGTTACAACTTCAAGATAGCATACCAACATTTCGACTGATTAATGATCATGCCATCATATCGTCTCGGAGGGCTGCTACCACATCCTGAATATCTAGTACAAGCTTCAACATCATTAGATACATCATCGACTAGTCCCCTAAACTCTGTAACAACTTCAAGCTGGCATACTAACATTTCGACTAATTAATGATCATGCCATCATATTTTGGAGCTACGCACAACATAAATTGCAAATGTATTATCTCACATGAGGATCTTCGAGGAGAGCTGATAACTTTTTGCTAGTTGGGCATCCATCTTCTCAATATGCTCGCCAATTATGCATTCAAAGGCAGCATGTCTCTCCTCGCCTCGCAAATCGGGTACCTACGAGGGGGAGCATCTCGTACGCACAGATTTGCAACACATACAATTATTAATAAAATTTTTTTAAAAAAAGTGTCTGGGATGACTTAACAGCCGCCTAGTTTGTTACTGGCTTGAGTCGGCCAAAATGACAGTCGTCCCAGTGTCGACTTTTAAATAACCTGCTTTTAACAGCCGTAGCTCGATCGGCTGTTAAAAGCCAGTTCTACCATCTATTAACAACCGATTTTCTGGTGAAACTGAATGTTTGACAACCGAATTCATCGTCGGAAATCGTCGGATCTACGCATATATGATGAAATAAAATCAAAAAATGTGAAAATAATTCAAACACAATTTATGAAAAAAGTCGAATGTTAAAGGCAAAAAAACTAACCTTCCTCTTTTTAGTTGTCGACGTCGGTATCGGTAACGTCAATTTGTCGGTGTGGTGGTCGGAATCGTCAGTGCGGTTGTCGATTTTTCTAGATGTGGAGTTGTCAGTTTTTTCCTTTTTGACTGTTTCGTCCCTTCAAAGTGAGCGTGAGTGGTATTTTTGTCTTTTCGTTGTTTAAAAGGAGGTTTTGGCTTTTCTTTTTAATACTATTTATTGGTCAAATGCCAAAGTTGAAATACGGTTGATTTTAAAGGCCATTAACACGTATTTCCTCGATTTCAATGTCCCTTGCTATTTTCTCTTCCTTTTCCATGAATAAAAAAACGGTCGGGTCGACCCGATCGAAATTCGATTTTAGAATCGTCTGAGAAACTTTTTATTTTTAAATAGTAAGTACTTTATCAGCATATTTAGAGCCTGTTTTGAGCTCCATTTTTATTTTAAAAAATGCATTTTGAAATTATTTATTTAATCATATAAATATTATTCAATTATGTAAAATATTTAATTATATAAATTTTATTCAATTACTTAAAATATGAATTATATAAATTTTATTCAATTATGTAGAATATTTAATTATGTAAATATTTATTTAAATTATTAATAAATTTAAAAAGAAAAAATAACAAATTGCTAATTTGTTAAAATATAATATTTAATATTGGTAATTATCAAATTAAAATTATTTATTTAATTATATAAATTTAATTTAATTACGTAAAATATTTAATTATATAAATATTATTCAATTACGTAAAATATTTAATTATATAAATATTTATTTAATATTCGATTTATTAAATTATTAATAAAATTAAAAACAAAAAAGTGTCTGGACAGACTTAACAGCCAGCCCAGTTTGTTACTGGCCTGGGCCGGCCCAAATGACAGTCAGCCCAGTGCCGACTTTAAATAACCGACTTTAACAGCCGGCATCGTAACCAACTGTTTGACGACGGATTAGTCGTCGAAAATGGTCGGAGCCGTCGGTGCGATGGTCGATTTTTTCTAAACATGCAGTTATCCATTTTTTGGTTGTTTTGTCCCTTCAAAGTGAGAGTGATGGGTATTTTTGCCTTTTCGTTATTTAAAAGGCAGTTTTGGCTTTTTCTATTTTTTTAATACTATTTATTTGTCAAAGACCAAAGTTGAAATATGATTGATTTTAAAGGCCATTAAAACATATTTCCTCGATTTCAATGTCCCTTGCTATTTCATTTTCCATGAATAAAAAAATGGTCGGGTTGACTCATTCGACCAGATCGAATTTTGATTTTAGAGCCGTTCGAGAAACTTTTTATTTTTAAATAGTAAGTACTTCAATAGCATATTTATAGCCTATTTCGAGCTCCATTTTTATTAAAAAATGCATTTTGAAATTATTTATTTAATTACGTAAAATATCTAATTATATAAATATTTATTTAATATTTGATTTATTAAATTATTAATAAATTTAAAAAGAAAAAATAATTATTTGCTAATTTTTTAAAATATAATATTTAATATTGATAATTATCAAATTAAAATTATTTATTTAATTATATAAATTTAATTTACTTACGTAAAATATTTATTATGTAAATATTTATTTAAATATGAGACGTCTCTATTTTAACGAGTTGATCTATAAAACTATATTCCAAAAGACTTTTTAAATTAACATTTTAATTTAGAGAGTGAGTTCATTCTCTATATTTAAATGCATTCAAAGTGTTTCAATTTTCTATATAGGAAAACAATAAATTAATCTACAGAAAAGCTAGTTAAATTAAAAGTTAAATATAAAGAGATTGTTATAGTACTACTTCAAAATTTTAAGTACCTCCAAGAGACTCTTTATTTTTAAACAACATATTCTATCATTTGGAGAGATTTACAAATTTAGCGAGTGGATTTTTTAAGTACTACAATTGACTCTTTATATTTAACATTTAATTTTACTAATGTCAAAAATATTTATTATTTTCTTGTAACTTTTATTTTCACTAGATTATCTCCAAATTATCATTTTATTATTGAAAATTGAAACACTTCGAGTGCATTTGATTGTAGAGTTGGTTTGGCTCTCTCTAAATTAAAATGTAAATTTAAATAGTCTATTAGAACATAATTTTAAAGGCCGACTTTTTAAAATATATAGCATCTTATGTTTAAAGAGTCTCTTGAAGATACTCATAAAGAATCTCTTAAAACATAATTCAAAGACTCAACTCTTTAAAATATAGTATTTTATGTTTAAAGAGCATTTTGGAGTTATTTAAACACATTTGAAAATTCATTTGCTAGATCTAGAGATCGTCCATGAATTTATTTAGCTTTAAGTTTTACTACATTTTTTTGAGATGTAGAAATTGAAATTATTTTTGAAGGACAAATATCGAAATATTTGCAGTTTGCACTAATTTAATATTTTTTTTTACGATAGACATACTTGACAATACAACTGTCGTGATACCTTTATTGCTACTTCTCATCACGGTTTACCCTATCTTGTAAATCATGGTGTACGAAAGAGTAGGAGTCTCTCTGTATTCTATAGGTTAAGCAATCCTAGTTGAACTAATTCGAGCCACAATACCACATCGCGTGTTGACAATTATGAGTTGTATTAGTGAAACGTGCTTTTCTACAAAAGAAAATTTTCAATAAAAACTATAACGAATTTTTCCCAAAAGAAAAAGGGTCTAAAGCCTCCGTAGGCTGAATAACAAAATAAATCCTAAAATAAAATGCGTATGTGCCATATCAATGACATCAAATATGTCAATAACACAAGTTAAATAGACAAAATAAGTTTAGAAATTGAAATTAGGGTGTATTCATTTCCTCCACCACATCTTACGATGTTTTTTCCTAACAAATTATTAATACATATTTTTTAAATGAGTAATATTATTCAAAGTTAGTAACAGCAGTAGTCATTATATGTGATAACTTATTATTTGAGACAACAAAATTAAAAAAATATATATATCGAATAACAAGTTGCCACATAAGATGATTATTGCAGTCGTTGTATGAATATCATTACTCTTTCTAAATTTTGAAGTAGTCGAATAATTTACTCTCTTGAGCCACTTAATTACGACGATTGTATTTACACGTGACGAAATATCTTTAACCATAGATGGATTAATGTTATTTGTGTCAATATTCTTCAATTATATACTAAAGTAGTAAATCTTAAACCATAATTAAATTCCTAAGATTAAACTAGTTGTACGCATTTGGTGTATATTAAGTTTGACACTCTTATGTATTGTCAAAATGTGCGTCATTGATCGTTTAAAGTGTTATTAAAATCAATATGTAAAATACTGTTACCTCACAATAATGTCAAATTCAATGTCAACAAAAATGCACATATGGCATAATACAAAAAATGACTATCTTTATTTTATCTTCAATATCACAAAATTCCATATTATAACTTAAATTTAGAGCTTGTTTGGTGCACATTTTAGAGATAAAAATGCATTTTTACTGTTGATGTGATGGGAAATATGTGGTTGAAAATAAAAAAAAAGTTATTGATGTGATGGAAAATATTATTTTATTGAAGAATGTGTGGTTGAAAATAAATAGAAGAATGAAAATGAAAAAAATAATGTGGCTCAAACATGGGCTTAGTACGACCATGAACAAACACAATTACATCAATCATGTTTGAATAAAACAACTTCAAAAAGACATCAAATAGCACAAGATGGGATCTCAAACTATATTGTTAGCCGATGATGCTTAACAAATCAACTTCAATACGAAGACTCTTTCCATCTCGTGCATCAAACCTATAAATAATTTGTTTTGTGCTCTTTCTTCACGGGGATAAGTCACAATGGCATGCCAATGCACGGCGACGTTGAGACAAATACTAACTTCAGAAACCCACATCAGATGTGCATTTGTTTGCTTTCTTTTCCAATATTTTAAAATAAAATCCAAAGCGGGCACAAAGTTAGTGTATGAATTGAGATCTGCTGTCCAAAGTTAGTTGTCCAACTTGTTGTCTACACAATGATTTGTTGACACATTGTTTTATACATATTTTTAAGCGCAAGTGGCAACGAGAAAAATATTTGATATATTAATTTAAAATGACTTGTCAATGAAACATTGAGTGGACAATCAATTTTGGAGAGCAGATTTCAACTCCTAACTTATAGAGTTCTAACAACAAAAAACATCTTAATGTACTTTTTGAGAAATGCCACTTATAAGCAGTGTTCTAAAAAACTCGCTTGGCCGGCGCTAAGCTCGATCAAAATGTTTCGCTTCGCCTCTAGGCGCCCTTTTTCTCAATTTCCAAATGGTCGAATTTTTTCCTTCCTCTCTTTCGTTTTCTCTATGGGTGCATTATTGATTTTTTTCCCTCTGTTTTAAAGTCTTTTGTCTGACTTTAGTTTATTAATTCTTTTTTGAAATAACTTTTCATTTGCCTTTAATTTCAAAATTTTAAAAGATTTTATTTGTACAAAAATTAAAAATGACTTTATTCGATAAAGAGTTAAATAAAATTAAGCTACAATGCTATTTACATATATGATTACGATCTTGAGACTCATTATTTTGTTGAAAATTTCGAAAGCACATATGAAGTTCTTATAAATCTGTTAAGTAGGACTTGCCTAGTTGAAAATTGAAATTGAAAAAAATAGTCTATTTTTTCCATTTTGAAAACTTGAAAATTGTATAAAACTAATTATATGAATTATTAAGTAAATATAATATTTTATAATTTGAGATGTTTGATATGTATTATATTAATTATTAAATGATTAAAAATAAGAAAACGAGTTTTTACGTTGAGACATCACTTATGCTCTCTTAAACTAGTAAAACTTGAAATTTCGTCTCCACGCTTTACGTTTTTTAGAACGTTACTTATATGTACTTTATAAGCTACTTAAGAGCCTAGCCAAGCAACTGTAGATACACTTTGACCTCACTTGAAGTTAGAACCTATTTGATTCTCATTAATTGAGAAAAAAATGAGTTTTGAATAGTATTTTTAGGAGAATGTATGATTAAAAAGAAGATTTTTCTGGAATACACGTAAAATATTTTTTGAAAATGACTTTATATCAAATCATAAAATAGATTAACATGGGGTCAAACATTAAATGATGGTGAACGCGATTAGACGATCATAATTTGCACATCCCTCACTGCGGTGAATTAATATCTAAATTTTAATTTAAATCAAAAAAAAAAAAATTTTAATAATACATTTCATGAGATTTACAACTTTTTAACTTCTATAAAATTTGCAAATTATTTGATTTTAATCTTCACCTAGCAGGAACTTAGATACTTTGTGTGATAACAAGTTTTTGTGTATAACGTATGCAACACAATCTCAAGCATTCTTACGAAAAACTTTTGTCATTCGAGGCAAACATTAAATGTAAACTCTATTCATTGATAAATAAATAATTATTAAATATATCAAACTTATCTATATCTAAGAAAATATTACAATGATATACACATTTCTTTTAGGGTCGTTTATTTCAGTGGTAACACGAATAGTGTTCCAAGTGGAATTGAAAAGAAGATGTTTTTCAGTGACCGTGATTTATTCTGGGAAGGAAAATTAATGTGAGAAGTTGACTACTTTGAAAAAGTTGTAGTACTTATAAATGGTTTATAATTGATCGACTCACTTTCTATCTTTGCATTTTGTAACATTTACAAGTACTGGTCATTTATTCACATTTCATTTCTATTTATTTGTAATTTAACTAATTATAACTAGTTTCTGATAAGTTAAGTTATCCACAATCAACCGAATCTAGGGATGTCAACGAGCCGAGCCGAGCCGAGCCCGAGCCCAAAAAAAAAAGCCCGGGCTCGGCTCGAGCTTTTTTATTCCGAGCTTTTTTTGGCCCGAGCCGAGCCGAGCCGAGCCTGGTCAAAAAAAATAAGGCTCGGTCCGAGCTTTTGGTCCGAGCCTTAGCGGGCCGAGCCGAGCCAAGTCTGGGCCGGCTCGGTTTTTTTATTTTTTTTTAATGTCAAATCTACATTTTTTACTTAAAAAATTTAAAATTTATATGGTTTATACGTATTATAAATTAAAGAAAAAAGTTCCGGCTCAACTCGAACTTTTTTGTACCGAGCTTTTTTTGGCCCGAGCCGAGCCGAGCAAAGCCTGACAAAAAAAATGAGGCTCGGCCCGAGCCTTGGCTCGTTGTAACCGAGCCCGAGCCGGGCCAAGCTCGAGCTTTTTCCGAGCCGAGCCCGAGCCGTCCGAGCCGACGAGCTTTTTTGCCATCCCTAACCGAATCTTGCTAAGCCCCATTTGGCCCAAATTATTCCTCATTGAATTATAATTCATTTTTTTTTCTTATTAACCATACATTCTCTAATATAATATTACATATAAACCCAAAAATTTTCTTCATTCTTTAATCACACATTCTGCTAAAAAAATTATTATTCATCTCATTATAATGTGGAATAATAGGGTCAAACGAGCGCTAAATAAGGTCCAAGTTTGACAAAAAACAAACACAGCCATTTACCATAAGTTTATTTCTAACTTTCATCTATTAAAAAATTATTCATTATAAATTTTACTTCGTTACTTTTAAATTTTTTTGATTTAAAAGCGTGTTTGATTTTCATTAATTTCAAAATATATTTATTTTTCTTCTTTTCAATCACACATTTTTTAATAGAATAATATTACAAACAAATTAAATTTTTTTTCTTATTTTTTAACTACGCATTCTCTATCAAATCACAATTTCAAAATGTATTTTGATAAAAGAAAATTGGGTTCAAACATGTCCTAAGCTTAACAAAAGTCTGTTCGTCGAATAAATTAGCTTAAAGGAAGAGAGAGAAAATAATTTATTGAGATTATCTATTTTATTTTAGGATAATTATATTGACGCTACATTCGCTTCATCGCATTTTAATTGGGTTAATTTCATAAATGGTCACTGAAGTTATCTAAAAATTTCAAAACGGTGACTGAAATTTCAAAATTTCAAAAACGGTTACTGAAATTTGAAATTTCTTTCAAAACGGTCGCTGAATTTTTAAATTTTTTGACCAAGTTTGAGGCAATATTTTGGCAACTTCCGACCACCAAAATCGTCGATTTCGAATACTGTTGGAAAGCCCACGATGTCCTATTCAATTACCACCAAAAATCTCCTCAAAACTCCTAGTGAATCGGCCGGAATAAACTCAGGAAGTTGGCAACTGAAAATTGTGAAAATTTGCCCAGATTTTCAGATTTTTTGGACAAGTTTGAGATAATTTTTTGGCAACTTCCGACCACTAAAACTGTCGATTTTGGATACCGTTGGAAAGCCCACAATGTCCTTTTCAATTATCACTAAAAATCTCCCAAAAAATCTAAGTGATTTGGCCGGAATAAACCCACGAAGTCAGCTACCCAAATTGGGCAAAAAAGTCCGAAAATCTGCCCAGTTTGGGTAGCTGACTTCGTGGGTTTATTTCGGCCGAATCACTTGGAGTTTTGGGGAGATTTTTGGTTGTAATTGAAGAGGACGTCGTGAGCTTTCCAACGCTATCCGAAATCGACAGTTTTGGTGGTCGAAAGTTGCCGAAACATTGCCTCAAACTTGCCCAAAAAATCTGAAAATTTGGGCAGATTTTCATAATTTTCGGTTGCCAACTTAGTAGGTTTATTTCGACCGAATCACTTGGAGTCTTGGGGAGATTTTTGGTGGTAATTGAAGAAGATATTGTGGGCTTTCCAACGGTATTCGAAATCGGCGGTTTTGGTGGTCGGAAGTTGCCGAAAAATTGCCTCAAACTTGGCCAAAAAATCTGAAAATTCAGTGACCGTTTTGAATGAAATTTCAAACTTCTGTGACCGTTTCTGAAATTTTGAAACTTCAGTGACCGTTTTGAAATTTTCAGGTAACTTCAGTGACCATTTGTGAAATTAACCCTATTTTAATTATGATGATGGTCTCTAATCTTTGATTATTATCGTATTTATATCGGTTTTTTTTATTATCATCTCAATTAATTAGCAAATATCTCCAACAATTTTTATCCAAATATTCTATTAAAGTATTTTGAAATGTGGGGAAAATATGGAAAATACTTTGTCAAACCTTTGCATTTGTATTTTTTCCTTAGTTAAAAACACGGGAAAAATGAGTCTTTTTATTACCTCTTATCAATTATTTTTTTGACAAAAATAGTCATCAAAGACAAGATGTATTAATTCACATAAGATCAAATATAAGAAAGTGATGAAAATTTTGTGGATATAAATAAATATATCGGTGAGCAGAGATTATGGACATTTCGTATGTTAACTATGCCCGTTTGGTCCCCACATCCCGACAAAAATATTATTTTCTTTCTTATTTTTAACCACATAATCTTCTATAAAACAATATTACACATAAATCGAATTTTTTTCATTTTTTTCAATCACGATTCTTAAAAAAACACTATTCCATAAATTATAATTTCGAATAATGAGGGTCACACGATGCCGTATCATATTTTAGTTGTAATGAATGCCCTTGAAATTTCTCATTTTTGCACTATATTTTCAATTTTTTCACCCCATTCTTATCTTTAATCTTCAATTCATTAATACGTGTTGCATCATATATCGATTTTTGTCCAAATATCATGTGTGTTTTTTTTTTTTTGTTGAACTTATACTTTGTTATTTATTTTGCTTATTTTAAAATACGAAGAGCAAATAAGCCTTTTAATTTGATTCTAACACATTTTCATCATGTTTTTGGGTGAATTGCCTGAAAAATACGAAGAGCTAGCTAGCGTGAATTGTCTGAAAAACAACAAATTCCGTTAAATTTTTCGTTAAAACAAAATTTCCGTTTCATAGGCACTTTAGATATAGAGACAATATAAAGATTTTTGTCCAAATATCATATTAATGTGAACTTTTTTTTTTTTTTGTCGAACTTATACTTTGTTATTTATTTTGCTTATTTTAAATTACGAAGAGCAAATAAGTCTTTTTATTCGATTCTAACAAATTTTGGTCCTCATCGTGAAATATACGTGCTAATTAAATAAGGTTGAAATAAAATACGATTGTACTATAAATATATTTTACCTACACAAAGTTGAATTTTGGTTGTTATTTTGTTTTTACTTTATGGCAAAATATATTAACGACACAAATTAATAATTAGATTACATTTTAAGTTCATAAACTGCATACATCATCACATGTATATCTCAAACTTTTTTAGTCGCATTATTATTTTTAAATTAACATAAATTGTTACTAATTATGATTTATTTCCAAAATTTTCTTTAAAATGGAGTAAAAAGACTCGCTTGTTCATTATATTCTTAAATAAAAATAAATATAAAAATGGGATTAAATATTTATCCCCTATTTGGTTCAGATTAAAATCTGATTTTAATTCAAACCAAAGTCAAACAATCAATATTAACAATATCTATCATGAGTTCCACAACTTTTCAACCATACATTTTAAAAACTTTTATCACAATTTACAAAAAAATTAATTTTAATTCTCACCAAATACCCTCTTAACTCTTATTTTAAAGTACGTAAATAATATTTTTGAATGAAAATCACGATAAGATTTTCTTATCAATAAAATTTTAAAATTAAGAATGTGATGAAGATAAAAATTAAGAATATAAGTATGATAATAAATAAAAATTAATGACTTTGAATATAATTTTTATTGTATTTTTTTAAAATATTGTACGAATATAATCATCCTTATTTTATTTTCCAGTTTCCTCATTTTCTCCTATAAACCCGATAATGCCCCGGTAATGAACCTAAATGACTCGTGTTGAAAGCACTATTAACCCGATTTCTCTCCCCTCTCGCCTTTCCCCGTCGCCTCCTTCATCTGGGTATTTCTCCTTCTCCTCCGCCGACGCCGTTTACCACCGTAACAGCGCCACCACTTCTAGTGAGATTTTTCTCTCAATAAAAGGTGGGGCATAATTTATGTATTTTGTTTTTATATTCGTTCTCTCTTTTTACTTGAAGTTAAGTGAAATAATGTGAATGGATTGGAAATGGGCAGTGCTTTATTTTTTTTATTTGTTTATCTTTTTGTTGTCTTATATTGTTGGTCTCATTTTGCCTTAATTTTTTCACCAACGCCCTATATTGGCAATGCGAATCTGATATTTCTAAGTGAATTTTATTACTTAATTTAAGTTAATTATGGATACGTATTTTGATCGAGCTTTGAATTTTAAAACTGGGTTAGTTATTGCGCTAGGATGAAAAATGGTTTAATTCGGCATTAGATAGCTGGAGTTCATATAATTTTTTTACTGAGATGTACTTTAAATTGGTTCGTCTCAGGATTGAAAAAAATAAAATAAATATCACTTAGAGCTTGTTACCGTGAAATAGAGAAAAGAGGTACAACGTAAAAGATGCTTTGTTCTCTGTATTGTCTAGTTGTTGGATTACATTTTTTGTTCTCTCTCTGAAATTGACTACTCGTGGTCCATAAAAGACACGTATTGAACTCGATTTTCCAACTTTCAATGTGCTTATTTATTTCTAGTATCTGTTAAAAATTATTATGTTGACTGCATTGTTTAAGTCTGTAGGTCTCACTTTTTCCCAGATGTCAATTTCTTTAGTTATATATGTGCCGTCAATGTGTAAAGTACATTGATTATGATTTCTGATTGTAATTCTTTTTTTATGATTCTTAGGATGCTTCTTGTCTGCTGATTATTTGTGATTAAATCGAACTTTTTGCTTATATAAAGCTAAGAGATCAACTTTTTGAGGGTCTGTTTTGGTAATGGGTTCACCTGAACGCACAAGAAGATCTGCGAGACAGGATGTAAATGAGGATGTAGAGGTGAACATTGATAGTGTCAGGGAGGATGATGAGTGGGACGGTGATGATAAGAGAAAACGCCGGTCAAACAAGTCAAGGAAACCTGGAATTGGAGAAGACGCTGATGTTTTGGATGGCAGTCCTAGAAAAAGAAGTGCGGCTGACAGACATGAGAGTCGAAAGAGAGTGGCTGGTTCGAGCAGAGCTGACAGCGATCAGGATGACTATGAAGCTAGAAAGGAGCGCTCTAAGCAGATGAAGAAAAAATTAGAAGTAAATGCATTGGAAAAAATGGGCAGTTTGTATGAAGATGGAGAAGCAGAGAATAAACACGAGAGTGGGGACAAATCTGAGAGTAGAGGACATAGTAGAGCTGATGAAAGGGACAGAAAGAAACCGAATTCAAAGTACTCAGATCATGATTTTATTGTTGAAAAGGTTCAAAGAGATTCTAGACATTCAGATAGAAGGGATAGTGGCAGAGAAAAGGGACATGAGTCTGCCGAGCATGGAAGAAACTCTCAGAGAAGATGGGATGAGTCTGGTGCAGTTGGTAAGTCTTCCGATCCTAAGCTGGAGAGTTCCAGAGATAGAAGTGACTCTCTGAAAATTGAGCCAGGCAATAGCAAAAGCATGGATTTGGTCTCAATTGATGATAAAGGTATTACGGCTCAGGACAGAGAGGAGAGAAGAGCTGACTCAGAAAAGTCTAAGAGGGAAAAGTTTGAAGCTTTGGAGGACATTGAGATATGTGCTGCACATGAAAATATATTAACTAAAGAGAGATTCGAGGAGAATAGACAGCCAAGAAACTCAATTAGTCGAGATGTTGACAGCCATGAGATGTCTTTCAATGCAGATGAAGATGTGAGAGACAAAAGTGGGAGAGAGATTGAGAGTTCCAATGCATCCAGAACACCTGAGAGGAGTGGAAGGCGTCATTATGAATCAGACAATTTAGACATGGATTATGAAAGAAGTGCTAGTTTCAGGAGGAAAGAACATGGTAAAGATAGCTCGTGGGATGATAGATCAAAAGAAAGAGATGAAAGTTGGGGTGACAAAAGTAGGGATAGGGAAAACGTTAAAGATAACTGGAAAAGAAGGCAAGACAAGGAAGCAAGAGATGGGGAAGTAGCCTATAATCTGGGAAGAGATTGGGAATTTTCAAGGCGTGGACGTGAGAGGATTGATGGTGAAAGGCCTCATGGTCGCATTGGTGGTAGAAAAGATGGAAGCAGGACTGAAGCTGTGAAAACCTCATCAAAGTATGGGATATCAAATGATAACTATGATGTGATTGAGATCCAGACAAAGTCGTTTGATTATGGAAGGGAGGAGTCTGGATCGATTTTAGCAAGAAGCAGTGAGGTTGTTCTTCAATCTGACACTAAATCTGCCCCACGTGATGAAGAGTTTGGTTATTCAAGATCGGAAAGGTCAAGAAACACACCTGCATCTGGATCCTCTGGTGAAGGCTCAAAAGAAAAATTCATGGATGGTGGCCTTACAATGCCGGATTCATGGAGAGACGACGCTGATTATCAGGCAGAAAATTCTAGACTCCAGAGAGGTGTTGGGTCGAATCATGGTGCTGCAGGCCAAAGTTCTAGCAGTGGCTCACAACTCCCACTTGGAAATCTGGAGCCTGGTTCTTTCAGTAGAGGTGCTTTTCAAGGTGTTAGGGGAAGTAGAGTAGGGAGAGGGGGAAGGGGTAGGCCACCAGGGAGAGACAATCAACAGGCTGGTATTCCAATACCACCATTTGGACCACTTGGAATGCCACTTCCCGTACCTATGCAATCTCTAAATCCAAACATGCCCCCTGCTCCAGTTCCTCCAATTTCTCCAGGAGTATTTATTCCACCATTTCAACCTCCTGTTGTTTGGCCAGGTGCTCGAGGTGTTGAGATGAATATGCTTGCAGTTCCCCCTGGTCTCCCACCTGTGCCTCCTGGGCCATTGGGACCTAGATTTCCCCCTAATATCGGAAATCCACCAAATCCTGCTTTGTTTTTCAATTCATCAGGACCTGGAAGGGGGTCGATTCCTAATATGTCTGGCCCGAATTTTAATGCTAATGCTCCAGCAGTCCGTGGGCAACCTCAAGACAAAGCCCTTGGGGGCTGGGTTCCTTCTAGATCTAATGGACCTCATGGCAAAGCTCCTTCTAGAGGAGAGCAGAACGATTACTCTCAAAATTTTGTTGACACTGGTATGCGTCCCCAGAATTTTATAAGGGAACTAGAGCTCACTAGTGTCGTGGAGGACTATCCGAAGCTTCGGGAGCTTATACAGAAAAAGGACGAAATTGTTGCAAAATCTTCTTCTCCTCCTATGTATTATAAGTGTGATCTGCGGGATCAGGTGCTTTCTCCAGAATTCTTTGCGACCAAGTTTGATGTCATACTCATTGACCCACCTTGGGAGGAATATGTTCACCGAGCTCCTGGTGTGACCGATCACATGGAGTACTGGACGTTTGAAGAAATAATGAATCTCAAGATTGAGGTAGGTATTGCATGTATTTCTGATGCTCCGATGGTTCTTTATATTTTATCTCTTTTCATAAAAAATGTTTAGGTTGTTATCCATGTTGCTATTCTTGACATCAATTTAATGTATCACTTGGAATCATATTCTCTTTCATTATTTCCCTTTTCAGTTAAATTATGCACCCCCAGGGCCACGTCGTGGTGCATTCATTGGTTATTATAATTTCTTTCCTTTCTTACACTGTATACATTTGATTAATCATTTTTTCTATCTATAGTCAATTGCAGACACTCCATCTTTCATCTTCCTTTGGGTTGGTGATGGCGTTGGGCTAGAGCAAGGCAGACAATGTCTAAAGAAGGTAAAGAATGAATGAGATCTCCAAGAGAACCACATTGATGTTATTTTCTTTTTGTCGATAATTATTGCCCCTCTTTTGTCTCTTTACTTCCCTTTGGTTTCTGTGATTTAAATCTCTGTATTATTTGAATTTTTCTATTTTAAACCGTCATTACCTGTTTTATCCAGTGGGGATTTCGCAGATGTGAAGATATATGTTGGGTGAAGACAAATAAAACAAATGCAACTCCTGGATTGCGTCACGATTCTCATACTCTATTTCAGCGTTCAAAGGTTACAAATTCTAGTCCACTCTCTCATAATGCTTAAGTATAATAAGCGGAGATACTATTTCTAAAATTCCATATGTTCTTACCAATTATTTTCTTATATGAGCTGAAAGATTTATGAATCCAAATGAGAATATACAACTTTTGGATGGAAATAGTGTTAATAACATTATGACCAGAAAAATCTAAACTAGACATCAATTTTTACTTGGGTATCTAGGATGAAAGTCCTCATTGATAGAATTCATTAAAATTCATTTTATGCAATATACAGAAAGGCTGCTTTTAATTTCTTATGACCTATTTATAATGCCTATGTAGTGATAAAGAGCTTCACATAATATCTAACCTATCCCTTGAGCTAGTAATAAAGATTAACATTTAATTAATCATTAGTTTGTTCTCTATTTCGGAGACATATAAAGTAAATATTATTGTAATCATGTAATTTTATGCGTTGCTCTTAACTTAATTTGAATGAAGATCTTAGTATCTGTCAAACTAAAGTAAAGAATAACGAACGCTTTCTTAAAAAACCTACAACGTATCATTGCTTTTGCTTTCAAATCAGTATTTCAGGCAACTTTTAAATCATTACTCAAATTTACTGAATAAAAGTAATATAGATAATATCTTGAAAAAGTAGTGTTTGAAATATTAATTCTGGGACGTTTAACTATGTCAGCGTCTAATGATTTTATCAATTAGTAGAGTTAATAACTTATGCTGCCTCAATTTAACGAGCTTGTAAGAATTTTTCTTGCTATAAATCATGCTACTCATTTTGACATTCAAGCTGCTGTGTTTCTATTTTTTTTTTTTTTTTATATTTGGGTGTATGTGAAATGTATCTATGTTGGTATATTCTATGTCCTGATAGCTGCCTTGTCATCGTTATGAAGGAACACTGCTTGATGGGAATAAAAGGAACTGTACGTCGCAGTACTGACGGTCACATAATCCATGCCAACATTGACACTGATGTAATAATTGCTGAGGAGCCTCCTTATGGTAAGTGTAACCTTGGATTTTTACTGTTGTTAGTAAGTACTAGGTAGTCCCTCCTTAACTGATGGAATAATTGGTGAGGAGCCTCCTAATGCAAGTGCAACCTTGGATTTTACTGCTGTTAATAAGTACTAGGTAGTCCCTCCTTACTATGAATTTATATCTTTGAACTTGTGTTTAAATTCAAATCCGCTTCAATCATTTATTTTCCAATCTTGAAATACTAGACTGAAATTTTAACTTGCCAAGTATTCCCAACATTACCTGTTTGTCATGTATCTCTGTCTATTCTTGGTTTTCCCTCTCCTAGTTCTTTTCTTCATCTGTAAAATTACCTTTCTCTGGTCAGCTTTCTTATTATTAGCCAATTAGTAGCTTTATCTGGGAACGCGGTTTGCTCTAAAGTTATTGCCATTGATTTTGGAATGTCATTACTACTCTCCCAAGATTTTTTTTTGGTGTGCTTTTTTTCTTTTTATATGACGGAAATGGATAGAACAACGTTTAACATTTTTATTTTCTTCATATTTGTTTACCATGATAAGACTCGTTGTCTTTATTCCTATCTCTCTTTATGTCCAACATGCAGGCTCTTCTTTGAAAGGAAACATATCTCTCTCTCCCCCCAATCTTATTTCTTTGTTAGTATACTATTCTATTCTTCAACTGGAATTTAAATTTAATTTGCCAACAATGAGGATTCATATGCTTATGCTTTGAAAATGTTTTATACACGCTGCCTTTTGTTTAATAGATTCAAGCAAGCTTTAAACTAGACCTGCAAAGATTTGTAGTTTTACCGATTTAATCTTAATTACTTTATTTTTACTGCTGTTTTTTGTTTTGTCCTTTTTACTTCTGTTCTTGCATGGGACAACACATCTTTAAATTTAATCGTGCCATCAATTGTTATTGAGAGTAAACAATTTAAAGTGTTGCACACCTGTGTTTGCTTCTAAGCTAAGATTCTAGCAAGCTTCAAACTGGCCCCGCGCAATTTTATTTTATTTTATTTTTCAGTTTTGCCAGTTCGTATCTTAAAGTATGAATAAAGGTTTTTATTTGTAATTACTTGAAACTAGATTTGATGTGTGATGGCGAAGAATTCGTTTTCTTACGAAAAGTAAAAGTGAATACCCTCAGGTAAGTAGCTACCAGCAGTTCATCAAACTGAATGTTTACTATGTAATCCAAACACTTTAAAAAGTATTATTCTTACGTTCTTGTTGGCTAATCTGGGTCATAATTTCACCGCACTGCAGAGATATGTCCTCTCTTGATATGCATTTTCTGTTGGTTCTGACTGGTATTATAAACTTCACTCCAATTATATTTGCAGGAACAACTGCAAAGCCTGAAGATATGTATCGAATAATTGAACATTTTGCTCTTGGACGGAGAAGGCTTGAGCTTTTCGGTGGAGATCATAACATTCGTTCTGGCTGGTTGACAGTCGGTAAAGGATTATCTTCCTCGAATTTTAATTCTGAGGTAAACTTGCCTATCTGTTCAATATTGGTAAATTTTTCAGCTTTTGGCTTCTTAAGAATAGTTATGTGCTATCCTAGTAAGAAAGATATGTGCTATCCAATCTGCACAAATTTTTTGACGAACTTCTGTGAAATAAAATTTTATCAGCATTTAAAAGGGGTTGATCTTCTAGAGGATATTTGGCGTCATACAGAGATGAATGAGATTTTCAGAATTGCTTAATAGTAGAAGCTTAGCCCCTGTTTGACCCCCAATTTTTCAAAACTCATTTTCTCTCAAATTTATTTTCAACCTCACGTGATGGGACCCATAACTTTTATCAACTTTTCATTTATACATTTCATCAATTTTATATCAATATCTACTAAAAATCAAGTTTTTAGCCAATGTTATAAAGGTGATGTCCATTCCAAGAACATATAATTTCTAGCTTTGCGCACGAAATTGTTTATGATAAATTGGTTAGTGAAATAGGAAGGGCTATTTATTTTCTGTTGGAAGAGAGTAAAGGGGAGCAGGAGAAGCACGAGGCTCCTCAAATGTTTCTTAGCAAATTATCTATTTGGTTCGATGTTTGATTCCAAGAGAAATCAGTTTAAAAAATTATTTCATCTCAGAATTACCTGGAAGCAGGTTTTGTATCACTGTTTAAGCCACTACTGTCATGTTTGGTTTGGAGGATTGGATAGCACTATAGTGTTAAAAGAAGAAATTCTATAGTCCAGTATCATGCACTTACCGTTGCAATTGTAAATGGCATGCACGACATTAGCAGGATCCATTTGAATCTCATATAATTACTGTGCCCCATAGGACTAGCGGTTCAATGTTCAAGGGATTTGCGTGTTTTGCTGGCTTTCTTGAACTTTCACTGATTATTTTTATTTTTTAAAGCTTAGATAAACATGCTAACATTTAACTTGGGAATTTTCAGGCATATATTAGGAGTTTCATGGATAAGGAAGGAAAAATTTGGCAGGGAGGGGGAGGAAGAAATCCACCGCCAGAGGCACCACACCTTGTCCTTACTACTCCCGAAATAGAAGCACTTCGTCCGAAGTCACCAATGAAGAACCAGCTGCAAATGCAACAACAGCAGTCGGCATCTATAACCCTGACAACAGCAAATTCCAGCAACAAAAAGACTAGCGGAAATTCCCCACAGAATCATAACGCACCAAATCTAAACCAAGAGGCCCCGAGCTCTAATGTCTCGACTCCAGGTCCGTGGACTTCACCAATACAAACTTTTAAAGGAAGAGAAGGTGGGTATATCGGTTCGGATGATAGGGTTTTTGATGTATACGGTTATAATGCACCACCATTTGGTCCGGCTAATGGAGACTTTTCAGATTATGATACTCAGAGAGGAATGAATATGTTGTAGCCAATAATCAACGCTAATTGTTCCGTTAACATTTCTTGAAATTTATTTTGATAAAAAAAATATTTAATCTTTTATATGAGGTTGGCAAATTTATTTCGTGCTCGTTTGGTGGTGTTTTAGTAGTTTCTATGCTTTTTTTTTTTTTTTTGGTTAGATAAAAATCAGAATTTTAGTAAATTTTAATAAAAGTTGATGGAATGTATGGTTGAAAAATTGTGGATTTATGAAGTACGCTGTTAAAATAACTAGCTAGTTGTCAAGATCTATGTTTATTGATTTAAAAAAAAAAATTTAAAATGGATGGATGTATCACGCCTGTCAAGTGTGAAATTGTAAAAAAATGTTATTCAAGCAACATTACTCTATAATATAACACTAATGACACTAATGACGGTTGTGAACAACCATTATGTCATTGTCGTCATTGTCACATGGTAAAGCTGAATGGAGGAAAATCTGAATTTTCTTTGAATGGTATTTAAGAAAAGATTATTCTAGAGATGTTTCATAGAATTAGAGGAAATCTTGTTCATGATCAACGAATACTTGGAGATGCATCTAAAAAGGCTCCGTAGAGGAATCTACAAAGAACTACCCAATATATCTTGATAAAGAATGAGGCGTCCATACATTTTTTCACTTCTCCATACATGTAAACTGTTTTTGGGGTAGTGAATAAGTTGTCATTGTATTATCGTTCAAGTACTGGGTAACAAACTTGCATTAAAAGGCTTCATTCATTTGATTCTGGCCCAAGTTTCACGGGTAACCTTTTCTTAGCACAAAAAGGGACACCGTGCGGCAGTAGTCTGCTCCGCTAGACTACCTTCCGCCTATTCCTCTGTCGCGTCGGGACGAAAGTAAATTTTGATTACAATTTTAAGAAAGCGTGCAACATGAAATTGAACATGATGGAAAATAACCGATCATTGATTGCTAAAAAGCAAGACATTACAATAGATGAAAGCAGGAAATTATAAATGGCTAGTGCAGGGGGAAAACACTAGTAAGCTTGAAATAGTTTTGGAAGACCAATACCCCCTATAATAGATTTAGCAACAAAAACCCAAATAACGGGAGTAGACGTTATTTGGCTCTAGAATCATACTTTTTCTTTTCTATTTTCTATCTATTTTACGAATTAAATAAATATTTACAACACGGGGCTTAAGCAAAGTTACAGCCCGTGACATTCTCCCCCATTTGTTTTGGCGATGTCCTCGGAGCCATTGAGTATTCTTCTCGCTGTTGCATCCGCTCCATTTGACCAAGTACTCTTGAAGATATTTTCTTGAAGCTCGAGTAGTTTGGTAGCCAAAAATCTTTTCAACAACCTTCATCTCTGGTAGTTTCACTTTAAGAACTGGTTGCTTCAAATCTGCAGACTTCAAGTACTGTTTCTGATCTGTATCTACAGTATGGAGGAGTAACGGTTGTTGGCCAGTAGAAATTTCAAAAGGACTCTCATCTGGAGAAGAGCTATTTTGAACATTGAAACACATCTGAGCCACATCCGAGAGTTTCACCCGAATTTTATGCGAAGCAGAGGTAAAGTGCTGAAAATAGTCTCCCAGCATAGAATTGAACTGCTCTGTCTGTCCGTCTAATCTTCGGTGAATAGTAGCATTTGTGCTCAAAGTTGAACCAAGAAGTTTGAACAACTTGGTCCAAAGTGTGCCAATGAATTGAGAATCTCGATCATTGACGATATACGATCTCTTGTATTTGACAATAGGCTTGAAGAAGAGTTGAGCTGTCTCTTCGGCTGATACATACTTGGGCGCTGTGTTGACCGTCGAATCTTTAGATAAGCAATCCATCTCGATGATGATAGTGCCAAAGTCTTCAACTCTTGGCAATCCACTAATGTAGTTCGTCGATCCACTTTCGACTGATTCATTCAGGATGGAAAGGGGCTCCAGTGAGCCAGTGGTCTCTTCGATTTCCTCTACTCGAAGAGAGCACAAGAATGAGGGTTCATTTCTCTTGAAACCCTTACCGTGTTGCATGGCTGAGACGCCTTTCTCGCCAGCTTTCCCAACCTGTGTGGGAATAATGAATGGTTTGCTCCCCATCATTATAAGTGAGTCAGAATGCGGCAACACTGCTGTCTTTGTATCCCGCAGATATTCCAATCCGAGAATCAGCTTGAAATCATCCATCTGAACTACTGACAAATTCGTCCTTCCTTCGAATGGACCTACTTTGATCGGCACAGATTGTGCTATTCCCGCTATTGGTTGAGCAACAGAGTTGATCGCTTTGACTTTCCCCTTACCTCTCTCCAGAGCAAGTCCGAGCTGCTCTACTTCGGAACTTGCGAGGTAATTGTGCGTGGCACCAGTGTCCACCATAGCCCTGATTGGCTTTCCATTGACCCTCACATCAATGTACATTAGGCCTTTTGCCTTACAAGTGCGAGCCTTCGATTCTTCAATCTTCGGCTCTTTCGAGGGACTGACGTCCCTTTTAGCAGTTCGGTGCAATAGTGTATTGCACGAATGCGAGAATGCACCAATTACATCCTCGTCTCCTTCGGAGTCGGTGTCGCCACGACAGCTAGCCTGTGGGGTATTTCGCTTCAAACCTGAGCCCCTAGCTAGTTAACAGTATGCATTCACCATCCGTTTCTGAAGACACTCAGCCACCCGGTGAGGTCCTTCACATAGAAAGCATTTTAATCTAGGAGCGACATCAGATCTGCCCTCCTTTGCTTTTCCATGATTCCAGTCAGAACTGGAACTGCCGTTATGGTTTCGTTGACGGCTGTTGTGATACTTTCTCGGTGAGTTACTCTGGCGGTTGCCTTGATAGGGTCCTCCCCTATTCTGAGAGTAACGCTCTCCCCCATTTGAGTTCGAGCTGGGTCTGTAAGGTCTCCTTCCACCTTCAACAGACTGACTATTTCCCGAAGGTCGATCCTCTCTCGACTCGGGTTGATAGTCACTTGCACATTCGGCAGCTCCCATAGCCGCGCTTAAATCAGTGACCTTCTGTCTCTGAAGTTCCGTGCGCATCCACGGTTTCAACCCTTCCATGAAGGTGAACAGTTTATCCTTCTCTGACATATCTCTGATGTTCAGCATATACCCCGAGAAGGCCTTCACATACTCCCTGATGGAGCTTGTGTGTCTCAGTTCTCGTAAGGCCCGACGTGCCTCATATTCCACGTTCTCTGGGAAGAACTAAGATCTGATAGCTTCCTTAAGCAGATCTCAAGAATCTATTCGAATTTTGTTGGCTTGAATGTCAACATACTTCATTCGCCACCATAGCTTTGCATCTCTACCTAGACACATGGTAGCTGTAGTGACCTTTCTCGCTTCGTCCCTGATCGACGCCGCAAGAAAGTATTGTTCCATATCGAACAAGAAGTTCTCAACTTCTTTAGCATCGCGTGCACCTCCGTAGGTACACGGTTCTGGAATTCTGAGCCTATGCACTGGCTTATGTGCGATGGCTTGCCCGTTGCCAATCGCGCACTGAAAAACTAGTAACTGAGTTCTCAACGCTCCCATCTCATCCTGCAAATCAGGTATGATAGCGACAGCTTCAGTCATAGCTGCGCATGCATCTTGGCATTCATCCAGTTGGATGCGTAATTCCCGATTTTCCGTCTGTGCCGCCTCGGCCTTATCCCCGAGGGTCTCCATGGCAAAACACAACCTAGTGTTCATCACCTCAAGCGCCTCCAAACCCTGTCGGGTGTTCCTCTTTTGAACATCTACCACCTCCGTGGTGTTCGAGGAATTTAGAT
Organism: Fraxinus excelsior; assembly: GCA_019097785.1. Taxonomy (NCBI): domain Eukaryota; kingdom Viridiplantae; phylum Streptophyta; class Magnoliopsida; order Lamiales; family Oleaceae; genus Fraxinus; species Fraxinus excelsior. Next base: position 47,953,305 of record CM032623.1, read on the forward strand.
CAGTTTTCATAGCTTTCTTAACGAGATCTTGAGCCGCAGCTCTGATACCAACTTTCACGAGTAACCTTTTCTTAGCACAGAAAGGGACACCGTGCGGCAGTAGTCTGCTCCGCTAGACTACCTTCCGCCTATTCCTCGATCGCGTCAGGACGAAAGTAAATTTTGATTATAATTTTAAGAAAGCGTGCAACATGAAATTGAACATGATGGAAAATAACTGATCATTGATTGCTAAAAAGCAAGACATTACAATAGACGAAAGCAGGAAATTACAAATGGCTAGTGCAGGGGGAAAACACTAGTAAGTTTGAAATAGTTTTGGAAGACCAATACCCCCTAAAATGATTAAACATACAATTCAGTTATCATATGTTTTAATACCGTAGTTTGTAATATGGAAAGCAGTAAATAATGAACACCGATATGATGATGGAGAGACCCAACTGGGTAAAAATTTCGGGACCAAACCAATTATCTCCACTATAGACAATATAGATTACAGTTCATTTCCAGCCTAGTAAATTCCACTAGTTCCGCTGTTGTAATTCCTGTAATCCCAAAGATCTGATGTTCCTTCATATTCACGATTTGCTACCGTAGATACTATCTAACCAACCTGCTAGATTTCCCGATCTACCTCCTGTAGCTTCCAAGATCCGCTGTAAATTCCAGACTCACAATCTTTTGCAATTGTATCTTCCAAGTGGATACCCATGAATCACCTATTCTTGTTCTTCTTCCTGCGCTTGTAGTCCAACATCTCTCATATTCCAAAAACCTCTGAAGTCCAAATGAGAAAGTACCTTCCTCAAAGTGTTAAGGAAGTCAGTGTTTTTTATTATTTGATTTGATGTTTTCCCAAAATTTGGTTGTCGGATCTCAAGAATGATATGGATGAATCAATCAATGAATTGTGTCATTGGATTTCTCTAATGATGTGAAAGTGTTTTCAATTGAAACACAATGAAGCAAGGACCAATTTTCGTGCAATGACTTGAATATTTATATGAGAGGGTGATTGGGTTGAAAAAATATGTTTAAAAACGTAAATTAGGGTTTTCGGATCAGCCTGTCGTTCGAGTGAGAGCTCAGCGACAGTTGAGCGACAAGACATTTTGTTTTTGTTGCTCGAACAATGTCTAGGTGATAGGCTAGCGAGAATGCGGCGTCGTATCTCTCCTCTTTTCATGCTCGAATCATAGACCTCATAACTCAAATTATGCAAATTGCACATTGGTCCTTGACTTTTACAACACGTCACAAATTAGTCTGTTTGTCCGCAGAATCGTCGATACTAAAAACCTAAAAGAAATTATATGCATTGATGAAATATTTGCTTCTACACAAACTAGTCATTGTTGATCATATTGAATAATTGTTTTTATTTTATTTTTTGGTTTTTATCAAGGACGGACTGAGCATATAACTACTACTAAACATAGTGTCACGGTATTTAATTTTCATATTGTTTATTGGATATGAATATGACGATTTCTTTTGACCTTCTGGACTATTGAAAACTAAGTACTATAAAATAAAAGTGTGAGACTTCGATGCTACATTTCGTATTAGCTAACGTACCCCAAGATTTTTTTGCCTCGTGTTAATTATAAAAGTCGAAATATTAGAAAGTATTACGTTGTAATACTTCGAGCACACACTAATTTTTCCAGATTCTTAGGTTGATGAAATAGAAGAGGATGAATCTTGATGTTGATGAATTTCTCCAATTGTTTTGACCTTGATTTTTGGGCAACAAGAAGAAGAATTAAGGATATCGGTTTCTTTCAGTCTTTTAGCTTCTAATTGCGTCCAATTGAACACGCGTGCTTCAATCCTCATTGTGTGATCCGAAACTACTATTGAAAAGTTGCAATTAGGTCCCCGGACTTTGGATTTCACTATTTTTCGTCGTTTTTCGCTATTTTTCTCTTATTTCTTCCAACTACACGTCCAATCATTGTGTTTAACCTATTAAGTTGAATATAAAATAAATTTGTTAATAAATAATCATTTTTTTTTTTGGAAATATCCATATTAAAAATTGAATAAGTGTATAAAATACACTAACCATTTATCGTCTTCTTTCATCTACTAGAATGGTATACGTAAAAATGTAATTGGCATCTTTCATTTTCAAAGTGTAAAATGGGATTGGACGATTTTACCCTTCACTTTATTAGTGTAAAAAAAGGTCAATATTTTTTAGAATCAACTAAAGAACCATCCAAAGATCCTTTTACCACACAAAAATTAAAACTTTGGGACCGCGGTTGCAACAAATGAAAAATTATGATAAGAACTACAATAAATAAATAAAATGATATAACAGCTTCAATTATACCACAAGGAAATTCATTATCTTTCTATGTATCACAATCAATAAAAATAGTAAAGATTACATAATGACTAATGCTATTCAGAACCACGGGTGTAGAGTACCATTAGATGACAACTGCATACCATTAAATTATAAATTCGTTTAAATGCAAATATCATATAATTTATTTAATTGAAGCTATCAAATATAACCATCTATACTGTAAGTGATATTAGATATCATTATTCTTACATATAATTAGAGTAATGTTAGTGTTTGGTAGAGATTAAAATTGGATTAAAATTGAAAAATTAATTGTTATTGTTGACTTTTATTAGACGTGTGAGACCCAATAATGATTATATTTTCAATTTTAATTGGATTAAAATCTTTACCAAACACACTCTTAATACCAATTTAAGTGACAATTAGATGTCATTAAATGATATGTTCACGAAGGTCAGGTGCTAGGTATATTATTCTATAAATAACATGACCTGTGACATTTCCAGCATCACAGCCAATAATGAATAATAGTGTTTTAATTAACCGTTTTAACTGTCGGTGACCTTAGCATTAACTCTTTTTTCCCCTTCCTCCCTCCTCTGTCTGAATACACTCAAAAAGTATCCCGCGATTGAACACAGTCAAGAACCCATTTTAGCAATTGGATCCAACGGTAGGAATTTAAATTCCGAAATTCCAACGGTTCCATGGCTCATTGGATCTCTTCCAAGCTCAAAGCCGCTGAAACTCTCCTCCATCAGGTAAATCTTCAATATCTTTCTCTTTCTCGAATGATTTCTGTTGTTTTTGGTTTCTTGTATTCAGGTGATTTGTTATGTAGAAGTTTAATTCTGGCATTGTAATCAATTATACACAAAATTGGATTATTTATGTGAATTTTTTATTGGATGGTAAAGATAGATCAGCAAGCTGCACAATCACTGGGTAAGAATGAAAAGCCGCGATCCGATGAACAATTAGGCCTTGAAACCTCGCCAAGAACGGGGGAGACTAGGTCGTTGATTAAGGAGCAGCTCAAAAAGAAGGTGCCAGAAAATGTCAGTGAGAAACACGATTTAAAAGTAATTAGTCGCAGTGATAGTAGTATTAAACGGGATAATGATGTTGGGCTATTGCTGAATATGAACTCTAAGTCAAATTCGAGTAGCAGACATAATGATATTGATTGGACGGAATTATTGAGAGTGCCAAATAAGAACTTGGCATCTAGGGGTGAGATTGGGAGTCAGAGTAGCATTGGAGCGTTAGAGATTAGAGGTTTGAAGAAAGATGGTAAGAAACAGGGGAGATTGCGCTCGAAGGCACTAGAGGGGATAAGGACAGAGAAGGACCGGAACAATGGTGTTCTAAAGAGTTCAAGAAAATCTAATGTTGAGTTGGAGAATAACACAAATGGTGGTGGTTGTTCGGATAGTGGGAGGACAAGTGACGTTGGAGGTGTGATGCCAAGAACTTCGATTACCGAGTTGCAGAGTGATGGAGGTGAATCAGTTCGAGAGGACATGACCGATGCATTTGTACCTGATAACAAGAATGAGGCAAATCTAGGAAAAAATGAAGAGGTGAATGGCATTGGAGATGGGGAGAAGCTACGTCCTACAGATGATTTGACAAATGACAATTGTCCTATGGAGATGGTCCCAGCTTCTCTTGATAGGAAATCGGATATGAAGTTTCAATTAAAGGACGGCAAGAGGTTTAAGAGTGCAATGTTAAAGAACAATAAGTCAAAAGTGGTTTCCAGAAGTTCAAGTTCTATGAAGAAGGGTTCTTCTTCCCGAAGTAATGGTGAGTCTGATTCTGAGATAGATTCAACTTCATCTTCAGATTCAGAGAGAGAACGAGAGAGGGCAGAAAGAATAAAGAGAAGGCAGCAGATTCTGGCAGAAAGGGCAGCTGCCAAAGCAGCTGAGGCTATCAAAGATCAAGAGAATCAGGTTGCTAAATTGGAAGGGGAGAAACAGAGTTTAGAGAAAATACTTGAAGAGCGTGCCGAACAGCAAGTACAAGAGGTCAGTACTTCAGGGCTATTCCACGTTATTTTGATGTACTGTTTTTGAAATAATTATTATAGTGATTAATAAATTTACTTCAAAACCATGTCATTTTATTTGCTGGTGTAAACTTATTGTAAGTATTCTATGCTCTAACTATTTCTTGAGACTTGACAATGGGTTTTCAGTTATGTGAAACCTCAAGACACGTAGATGTATTTAATTACATAGGAGATAGCTGGTCTTTTTTGATTTTTTTAAGTCTATGTTTATTCATTGTAGTAAAATGAGTTCTTGCATTTATTTTTTATTTTTTTGTGACATTATTGTTATCTAGATAAAGCCAAACAAGGAATATTCATTTGTTACTGAGAAAAGTGCATATTTAGAGATAAAATACAAGTTGTGCTAGAGCAAGTGAACTTAGATGGTTACTCTTAATATTATGTGATACATAAGCACAGAAAGGTCTCTCTAGAGCCCGAAGATGTTTGTGACTTAATTATCCTCCATGAGTAACAAGCTTAATTTCTCCACTCTTTTCACTTGTTCCATTCTTAACACCAGTTTTATGGACTGTGCTATAATAGTTTGTCTTACTAAATTGTTTATTATTTAATGATGTATGTATTCCTTATAATACTAATAATAGGAATTGTTCTCTAATGTAAACATGCTTACCAGTTGTTATATTCTCTGATCAACTAGAAGCTACTCATTTGCGAATTTTTTACCCATTTTTGTTCATAAGGTATAAACACTTTCTATCGTCGTCCATCTTTCCTGCTCATTCTTCTGTTCGTTGAATTGGTTTATTTCCTTGATTGTTGTTATGATACCTTTAGTTGCTATGCCTTTGTAATACCAATTCCACAGTCAACACTTGTTTGGTAATTTTTCCAGGCTTCAGAATTGCAGACAACAATGATGGAGATTATGGAAGCTGCTGATTTAGAGAAGCAGAAACATAATAATACTCGAATGGAAGCACTTGTGAGATTGTCAAAACTTGAGGTAGTTCTGTGATTTCTTTAACTTAGATTTGAGCTTTAGCTCTATAGTTGACATTTTATCAGGTTTTAATTTTTATCCTTTAAAGTTGTTTTTAGTCTTATTATTATTATGGATAACAGTGTGTTTTCTCATTGCTTTCTGTATTTTGCAGACTGCGAATGCCAACCTTTCTAGGTCTCTTGCTGCTGCACAGAAAAATCTTGAAGTAGAGGTACCTGAAAACTTCTTTAGTTAGTTTTTGTGTCGCTTTTTTCTTTGTTCTCTCTTTCTCTCTCTTCCCCACCCTTTTTGGTTTCTTGTCTTTCTTTTTACTTTTCCTGTGATTTTTAAATGATCCATGAATACCTTGAGAAAACTCTGGACTAAAGGAGGAGCTGGATCTCTTTAATTATGTTTCTTTTGTTCATGCTTGTTTTAAATTTTTGCTCAGTAGTTAAGTATCATTAAGCGAGTAATTTATCAGCATATTAGGAAGTTAGTGTTAGTTGCTCAATTATGTTTCAAAATCAACCTTGTGAAATGCATGAACTGAAATTGTACAATGGCTTCTATTTGCGAGCGTCATAGCAAATTGATTTACTCATGATTTTGTGCATGGGTGGACCAGGTTGATCGTATCACTGAATTTCGACAAAAGATTCAGTTGAAAGAAGGAACTCGTGAAGGTGTGCGTTCTGGAAGTAACTTTAGTTTATGTGCATCTCTTTTTAGTTCTTGCAGTGTGTGTGCCTATGTATCCGTCCCAGAATGACTTGTCTGAATGTGCCCTTGGTAACATAGAGGCTCGTCACTCCAAAGAACTTGCAGTATTGCACGTCAAATCTTGTTTCTTGGCCAGAGACCACGTCAATTTTCCTGCACTTCATATTTACTGCACAGAGTTGTTGTGTTTTTATTTTTGTTTCTAAGGATTCCACATTTTCATGTTTTTTTTTACATCCCCGAAGTTTAGTATTGAACTTCATATGAGATATATTATATTTAATTATTGAATACTCGATATGCATGTGTAAAATACTGTGATTAATCATCCGATAAATAAGTACACAATGGCACCATTTTTAGCATTCAATTGTATTGCTGTTTAAGAACATTGTCATTAATGTGGAAACCCTGAACGATTTGTTAAGCCTTTTCGTCTATGTTTTGACATATTTAACTTTGTGAGCAAATAAACAATTTTTATTGAAAAACAAAGCTTAGTTACTAAGATATTGTTTCCTCTTGTAGAATTGAGAAGGAAAATATCAGCTACGAACCAAAACGGGGACAACGTGAGCATCTTTTGCTTCTTCGTTTAGACAGAATATTCCTTGTATCTTCTCAACTAATTTTCCATGAAAATGGCTTGTAGCTGGTAGCTTCAAAAGGTATCAAATTTGAAAAGAAGATGCTTGATGCAGAGTATTCCTCTGTAACTGATAAAGTGGAACGCTTGCAAGAAAAGGTGACATACTTCCTTTTCTATGGAACAACATTGGTATATTTGATGCTGTCCCGAAATTTTATGATACAATGTTTGACGAACTGTCATATATCTTGTTCAGTGTATTGCAAAATAAAAATTAGAACGTGCTTCTTAATCTGGCTTATATTTTGAACATTAGGATTATCATGGTGTTGTTTCTATCATTTATCAGGTGGATATATGTTGGGTATTCCTATTAATAAAGACGTGTTCAATCTTGAAATTGTATTTAACCCGTTCAATTTTGTAATATTTATAACGTGGATGAAGAAATTCACGTGTAAGATTTTGTAGATGAGAAGGGTAAAGTATTTCATCCCTTAGAGAAGTCTCTTTGTGAGCCAATAAATCCATGTCTACATTAAAGCCAAAACTTGTATATGAAATTTCAGTAATGGATAGTACTGCGCTAGACTATGCATTATTTTAATTTACTTTTCTACCTCAATCTTGTATCGTGTTGTCCTTCCAGTCAGTCCAGCCTACAAATATACCAATATGATGTCATGTAACTAACTAAAGAATTTCACTTGTTGATTCAACTAAATCACATTAATTTGGTTGCTCATTATTGGCTCATATTCTTATACGAAAGATTTCAGTGACTTGTACGAGGTATTTGTTGCAAGCATTTCTCTTGTGGCTGCCCACTCATCGTTTCCTTTCCCTTGCTTCCCCAAGCCCACACTAAACCAACAATACTTTCAGCAATATATTTAATCTGCAGTTATTGGAAACTAATTTTCTTGACTCATGCAGACAAAGACACTGGAAACAAAAATTGAAACAACCCAAATGGAAATCGAGAATCCAACTGAAGTGGAAATTCAGCTCAGGCAAAGGCTTGATCAGTTGACTGACCATTTGATTCAGAAGCAAGCACAGGTTTGTTTTCTATTATTGATCTTTAAGTTGCAGCTGATTAGTATTTAGGAAGTTTATTCTTGACATGTTATGATCTCATACATTTATCAAAAAAGAATTCTGTCATGTTTCAATAACAATAAAAGGAGATTAAGAGCATCTTTGGCCTTGCTTAAAATTATGTATAATGTGTTTTCAAACATGTTTGGATAAGTTTCTTTTGCTTAATTCTAAGTAAAGTTACTTGATGTGAAAATAACTCTGACAAAATAAGAAACTTAGCCCTTGTTTGATCCAATTATTTTTTTCATTCTCATTCTTCTACTCATTTTCAATCACACGTTTTTCAATAAAATAATATTTTCATCACATCAATAACTTTTCTTTTTTTTCAACCACATATTCTTCATCACATCAACCAAAAAAATGCATTCTTTCCGAAATAATGTGCACCAAATGGGGGCTTAGTTCCAATTTTGATCAATTGAAGAAATACTTATTTACCCAAAAGTACACCTTTTATGCTTAGCCAACCATGTTGAACTGAGTTTATGTATGAACTTCGCCGTCGAAAATTCCATTTTTGAATTTAATTGGTTGAACAAGCAACTTTTGGTCTTATATCAGGTTGAGGCACTATCCTCAGAGAAGGCAATGCTGCTTTTCAGAATCGAGGTAAATCTCTATAACAGCATTCAAATCAATACAATGATGCCAAATACTGTTGTGAATTGTCACCTGAGTGTTGAATGTTATTTTTTTCTGGATGTTTGGGTTTAATGTCTTAGGCAGTTTCAAGGTTACTGGATGAAAACAAGTCGATTATGGATTCAGCTGATTTTCCCGGTAACTCTTCAAGAGAAGATCTAGAATCCGGTGTGTGGGAACACACTAGTTCGATGTTCAGGCCTTCATTTAAACAGAAAATTCGATCCGGGCAGCAACATGTGGGATTATTGATTCGACAGTTGGATTCAATCTTTTCTTCTGGTGTTGTCTTTTTAAGAAGGAACACAACTGCTAGGATTTGGTCCGTTGTCTACTTTGTATGCCTTCACTTATGGGTGTTGTACATTCTAATGTCCCATTCTCCAGTCTCAGATTATACTAAGTCTGGTGCTGTTGTTTCCCTGGAGAATATCAACAATACTGGAGGTGTCTAATTTGTTTCATGTGGTACAGATTAATTTCGCCCTATTTTTGCAAGGGTTCTTTGTTATCTAATGTATGTATAGAAATGTCTCTTGTCGCCGAGAAAGGTTCACTCATTTTGCATGTTATTAGTTGTAGGTTTTGCACAAGTGCATTGTACATATAGATATAGATTTGGCAATGAGCCGAACAGATGTGAAAAAGGATTTGATGTGACCATCAAAATTTTAGTGAGAATACTGTTGTATTATACAAATTGAAGATGCTGATGCTAAAATTGAAGGTCTTATTTTCGATATTATGCATTGAGATGTGTTGTTTCCATTTCCCTTGGCTATTTTTACCCATTGAATTTTTTTACACATTTAATATAGTGTAATGTGATGTCATCGAGGTATCGAAGTCACCTCAAATACTCAAAACTGAACTTCAATAAGTAAGATTTCACTTTGGCTACTGAACTCGATATTTGAAGCACGGTTATACCGCTGGACATTAGTAACTTCGATATGTGAAAATTAGTTATTCTAATAAAGTAGCCGTTTTTCATGTCCAAATTAGCCTTTCCATCTGCCATGTCAAATTTTCTGTTTGTATATTTTGACATGGATGGAACTTAAACAAAAATACAACATATTCAACTAAGTTCGAACAAAAATACATTGAAGTGATCGAACTGAAACTTCACTACAAGTATTAAGTAGGGTAAAAGATGAGTGAACATATCGCTTCAATATATGCACGTAAAAATTAAGTGAAATAAAAGATTTTAGGGGAGAAAATGGTGTCATTCACAGAAGCATAAGATTCCTGAAGCTACATTAGAGTTTCCTAATTGGCACACAGTACATACAGAATAGGGATATTCACATTCAATTCATGCTTTAAAGATTCATCTAAATGAAAACAAAGAAACTAATCATAGTTTCCATTTCCTCTTAAGAATCTACACTTCAATTGTCAACTAGAGCTTAATTCTCTATTGTGATTGATGGTTCTGAACGTTTGGCAGTGCATCAACATCCATTGTTGACAACATTTCAAGCTCTAGTAATGCAGCAACTGCAGTTTCTCCATTCAAGCATGGCTTTATCGTGTTCACAGTATGCCTGATTCTTGATTGCTGACAATAAAATTTGAAAACACACCATTAGCACATCACCACCAAATGCATTAGAGAAGTACAGAGATGCAAAACAAGTTACGTTACTCACCAGATATGCAAGTTTGCCTTTAAGATCTTGAGTGACCTCTTCGGAGTAAGGAATCTGAATTGCTGTTGCTGATGGATTCTAGTACCATGCCAATGCAAATTATGAATTGGTTCAGTATAATACATAACTGCGTGTTAAACAAACTTGAATTTGAAAACAACAATTAGGTAGGAGGCAAATTGATTTTTCCATGACTATTAAGTGAAAAGAGTTGCTTATTTTTAAAGTAACTCAATCCATACTGTCAAAATAAGTACTTATTTCCAAGTTTCATCATTAAAAAAATAAAAAATTATTTTAAAACTACTTTTCACTTACATAAACTAATAATTTAACTTATCAAGCTTAGCCAAACATGCTCTTCTCCACTATTCCTCACATACCTCTGAATGCCCTAAGCTTATAAATGAAATAAATAACAATATAAGCACATGGAATCCACCAAACAATCAAAGAGGGAAAGTGTTGCAAATGTCACAGGGTTAAGTATTATTACATTTAGCAGATGATTATTCTGTCCACAGCCAGTCAACCAAAATAAGGATCCTAAATTGCACGAGCAATAGGTCTTACATAGTATTATTAAGTACAGAACATGATAAAAGTTTCATATGTTAAGGTAGCAAAGATTTCGTTTTCAAATTAAAAGTATTATCATGATGATGGTGTGATAGTAATTAAAAAGAGTATCTGGTTAACATTAATAGACCAACTCATAGTGGAACTTCAGCATAATAAACACAGCGATAATAAATTTAAATTTAATTAAAGTGAATCCGAAGATAATAGCAAATATAAAAGACATTCGCACTATAACAAAGCAACTCAGCAAATAGTCCCTGCTACAGAAGTTTTAAACCAAGCTTTGCCCTTCAAAAAGACAGACTTTAAAGAAGCAACCTATTGGATGTGCTATGCAAATGTTCCAATTTAAGTTTTTTCAAGTTATAATTACCAATGTATGAAGCATAGACACTTCAACTGGGAAATTCGTAGTGTTCCGAAACACGTAGAAACCATAAGTATTCGCCAAGGGCCCTCTCTCTTATATTAAGACCATATTTGGCCAAGCTTAAAAGGTTCATTTATAAGTTTACTTGTAAGTAAATTACGGTCTAAATAAGGAAAGAAGTTAATTATTTTGCTTCAAAAATTTAACTTATAGTTACTTAAAAGTAAGAAAAATGTAATACATTCCAAACGTGTTAGAAAATAAAATGTTGCAGGTGACTTTTATTTTAACTCAGAAAACATGCTCTACATACATTATTTCAGAACATCAAACTTCATCTCAGACACATCAAAAACACCATCCAAAACAAGTTATCAATCACTTCAGAAGTAATGAAAGTTGGAAATCATGCTTTAAAACACTAATACAACGCAGAAATTCACAACATGTAATCATTTCTAAACATGAAAGTTAACTAGATGAAGTGTATTACACATACGGCCTAAAGCACTTGTGGCCATGTATCCAACATGCACATTATCAAGTCTAGTCCATTATTTCATAACAGCAATCTGCACCTCAGAAACTTATCAAACAGTTTCTTAACACAATCAAACATTTATCAACAAGAGAAATACAGCGCATGAATTCGCACAATCAATTCATTTCAAAACAGGAGTAACACTGTTGTAACGACCCGGGTCCCACTTAACGGGCTGTCCTGGCCGTTAGATCGACGACGTACTGTCCCCACTGTACTAACATGGGTCTTTTCAGCATACTTTGTCCTCGCTCGCACGCTCCTTGAAAAAAATTCCCAGGGGGTCACCCATCATAGAATTTCTCCAAGCCAAACACGCTTAACTGTGGAGTTTCTAACGATGGGCTTCTGGAAAAGAAAATGCACCTTGTTGGTATGAGTAGTACCTATCAAATCTCTTAAGCTTTCGTGGTCTAGGGGTATTACAATCACCCCCTGTTAGACTCGCGACGTCCTCGACCATCTGAGGATTCGTTGCCAGGCGTTGGGATTCTAGAGGTGGCTCCTACGGGTTCAAGAGGTGGCTCCCGTCCTCTGACGTAGCACTTTGTCCCGCACATATTTTGTCCTCACTCGCACGCTCCCTGAGAAAACTTCTCAGGGGGTCACCCATCATAGAATTTCTCAAAGCCAAGCACGCTTAACTGTGGAGTTTCTAACGATGGGCTTCCGGAAAAGAAGATGCACCTTGTTGGTATGAGTAATACCTATCAAATCTTTTAAACTTTCGTGGTCTAGGGGTATTACAATCACCCCCCGTTAGACTCGCGACGTCCTCGTCGCGCTTGATCCATTTGATGATTCGTTGCCAGGCGTTGGGATTCTAGAGGTGGCTCCTACGGGTTCAAGAGGTGGCTCCCGTCCTCTGGCGTAGCACATTGTCCCGCATAGCACTTAGTTCCCGATTTCCAGCTGACAACCCGCTCTGATACCATTTGTAACAACTCGGGTCCCACTTAACGGGTTGTCCTGGCCGTTAGATCGACGATGTATTATCCCCACTGTACCAACATGAGTCTTTTCAGCATACTTTGTCCTCACTCGCACGCTCCCTGAGAAAACTTCCCAAGGGGTCACCCATCATAGAATTTCTCCAAGCCAAGCACGCTTAACTGTGAAGTTTCTAACGATAGGCTTCCGGAAAAGAAAATGCACATTGTTGGTATGAGTAGTACCTATCAAATCTCTTAAGCTTTCGTGGTCTAGGGGTATTACAATCACCCCCCGTTAGACTCGCGACGTCCTCGTCGCGCTTGATCCATCTGAGGATTCGTTGCCAGGCGTTGGGATTCTAGAGGTGGCTCCTACGGGTTCAAGAGGTGGCTCCCGTCCTCTGACGTAGCACTTTGTCCCGCATAGCACTTAGTTCCCGATTTCCGACTGGCAACTCGTTCTGATACCATTTGTAACAACCCGGGTCCCACTTAACGGGCTGTCCTGGCCGTTAAATCGACGACGTACTGTATACAACTTTGGTCATGTGTACTCTATACGAGATGCACGATGTATAGGCGAGAGGAATTATCTCATCACATAACAAATGCTGCACTTACATTAGGCTCGTAGTCATTGAAAACATTTGTACAAGTGTGTATAATCATGTCCAATGGACGATCTAAAAGCACTAGTTGCATGCACATGCTAAGTGAAGATATCCTTAGGGACATCCGGGAAGACTTGCCATGACCTAGACATTAACTTTAGGTGGAAGCATAGTACATATTTCGGAAGCTATTTTCATCGATTTTCTCCATTTCCTTTCCACAGTTAGTACTTTTTAATTAGGTAATATCCATTCGGTTGGTTTGGTAGCTTTCCTTCTTTATCGTGTTCTTTGTCAATAAGAACAAAGAGGTACAACCTGCTTAGTCAATTGGTTATTTGATCATTAAAAAAGTCTTTTCAATATTTTGTTAATGTTATTAAAAGCGTAGTCGCTGTTTTGTTACTAATATTATTTGTTAAAGAAAAGAGAGTCAAAAGAGCGTCGAAGAAGAAGAAAAAGAAAAAAAAAATGTCCCCCCCAAAAAAAAAACTGTTTGTCTACAGTTACAAATTGATTCACAGTTCAAGACAATTCTTCCAGCCCACCTCAGAAAGCAGTCCAGTCAAGCAGTAGCCATCCCCTTAACAAACCATTGATAACCATGTTCTTTCTTCTTCCTCCTTGTCTCTCTTCTTCTCTCTATTCTATGTTCTATACAGTAGGCTGCATCACTATGGTTCACATTAAAATTTGTACTACAAATAAAAAGCTAGCAAGCACTTCAAACAATTTAGTCTATATTTTTTTTTCGAAGGTCCTTATTTTGTTTGTTTACTAAATTTAGATGATTTTTATCTAAAAGGGAACAAAAAACTTCATTCAACAGAATAAGATATTATTGTATATCCTCGATTGGTTACTTCAAGTGGCTAAATATTAGACATGTTGTTGGTACTTAAGCATAATTACTTGAAGAAGATTACACACAAGAAAATGATAAAAACAGATAAATCACAGTCCAGAGGACCTGAGCCTCAAACAAATATGAGAAATACTAAAGAGAATATACGAAAAAATATAAAATGTCTTAACATAGAAGGCATTAACATTTTGCTTCAATGCAATCAAAAAAGGCCAAAAAGATGTACGGGACAATCTTCAACTAGTACAGTTTTCATTCATAGAGTATCTTCACAGGGTCGAGGTAAAACTTTAAATTGATACTCAATGTCGGTGCAATTGATCATTCAATTCTCAAGAATGTGAGACCCATGGCTGAAAGGATATATATATATATAACCCACAATAACATATTGTGTTGCTTGCATATGGATATTTGTAATGATTGATTATTAATAGTCCAGGAAAAATGGTTTAACATTCTCACATCGCTAGATATTGTGGAAGACGAACATAGACAAGTTCAATTAATGAACCCTAGGAGATAATAGCCAACAAGAAAATTATGGATTTGAAATCTCCATAATATGTGTAGTTTGTTAATTTTAAGTAGGGCCTGAGGATAATTTTTGAAGGGATTGATGATAAAGCAGGAACAGAGACATTAGATGTTTGTGATTCGGCCATTGAAATAAACTCAATTAAGTCTATTAAGCTTTGATACCATGCAAACAAAAGAAATTTGAAAATTAAGAAGTTAATCACTGCACATCATTATTAGGTTGATGTAGTACATAATCATAATTAGTAGTTTCCTACGACAATTGTGATTTATCTTTTCTAGTTCTAATAGGTTTTATCTTTTTATTTTTATTTCTTATTTAGAATGTGTTTTTTTTATTGATTAGAATATGATTTCTAATTAGATTAAGATTTTATTAATTTCTTTATTTTAGTTTTCTATTATCAGTAAATTAGGAAACAATTTTGCATATAAATATGAAGGCATTGTACACTTTTTAAATAACATCAATTATTATTCAATAATATTCAAACAAGTTATTCTAATATTGTTCTTAATTACTATATAATTCTTATTATAAATGTTTCCGCACCAAAATTGGTATCAGAGCAAAGAAATTGCCTTAATCCGATGGCCGACGAAGGTACAGGTGGCAGTCGAACCTCCGACGACATGGAGGCTCGACAAACTTGAATAACGAATCGAGTGGATCGATGAAACCCTTAATAACATCACGCAGATGGTAATTGTGTTGAGTCTTCAAAGGAATTTCGAGCCTATAGAGAAACAAGCTAACAAGAATTTGCAGACTTTAACTGCTATGAATGCCAGTTGCTTCAACAAGCTTAAAACACGACAACATATGAATAGAGAATTTCCTCGAGTCCAAGAAAAATTTGAATACGCACAAATTATCAAGGATTTTACAAAAGTCTATAGAGAAAAATATAAGAGTCATATTTGAAGCACAACACAATTTTTAGAATACGATGCACCATCGACAACAAAGTTTGCAAAGTGATAATAAATCATAAGAGTAGTGAGAACTTGGTGTTCAAAGTATTAGTGAAAGCTTTAAATTTGAAAACTGAAAAATACTCGTCTTGCTATCAAGATTCACAAGGACAAGAATTTCAAAATATGGAGACATGCAAAATTTCTCTCTCTTGGAAAATACTAAAAAGATGAGATTATATGTAATGTGATAGAAATGGACGATTGTCATGTACTTTAGGAGACAACCATAGTACTATGATGTAGATGCAACTTACTTAGGTCGAGATAATAGGTACGCGTTTAGGTGGTACGATAAGAATATTGTTTTGGTATCATGTAACGAGCAATTTGTAAGTACTAGAGTAAATGAAGAGAAAAAGATCCATAAGGCGGATGATGAGGTTAAAATAGATGTAATTCAAGATAATCAAAATTTTACCGTCAATGATACCAAAATAGAAAAAGAAAAGCATGTGCTAGTTGAAAATCCGAGACATGCTGATTCCTTGAATATGGAAACTGCAATTAAAAACTCCAAGATCGAGCCACGGTCCGATGATGAGCAAGTTGTAGTTTGGAAGTGTCCAACAAAAGAGGAGGGAATTAAACTTGTCAATCATGAAGGAATTAAAGATGGTCCAAATGACTCAATCAGCAATCTAATTATGGTGAATCTAGCTATGTCAACGAGCCGAGCCAAAAAAAAAAAAGCCCAAGCTCATCTCGAGCTTTTTTCAGCCTGAGCCGAGCCCGGCCAAAAAGAATGAGGCTCGGCCCGAGCCTTAGCGGACTGAGCGAAGCCCAGGGCCGAGTTGGCTCGGGTTTTTTGTTTGTTTTTTTTTTAATTAAATATAAAAGGTAGCCTTTGCAGGCAGCTCTTTTAAAAAATTTTAATTTTTTTATGTACAGGCTCGCCCGAGCTCGAGTCGACGCCCCAAAATGGGGCTCGGCATAATCGGGCCCGGTTTGACCTTTTTGCGGGCCAAGCCCGAGCTGTCGAAACTTTTTGCCCTAAGTGAATCCAACCAAGCAGCATCCTCAGTTGAAGTGACAAGTAATTTACCTACAACTGATGCTAGAGCTGAAAAATTAGAGACGAAATCAGATCAATCAAGTGCTGCTTCAGCAGCTACTAGGGAGGTGGAATCAGCTAGCCAACCTCCAGATAGTGGTGGATCTATCATGACAGCATTAGAAAGTGCAGGGCATACTTTAGGAGGAGCTCATGCTGAGCTTGTTCTGAATCCACTTCGAGTTACATTAGAGACCAAGAACATTAGGTCGTGGAACATTATATCATACCTTTGCAAAAAAAAAAATTCATTTATCAAGCCCAAGTTATCACGCAACAATTTTACAATATCTCACTATGTTGGGGAGGTAACTTATGAGACGGATCTATTTCTAGATAAGAACAAAAATTATAGGGTGGTAGAACATCAAAGAACTTGAAATTTCTTCAATATTAGTATTGACAAATTTTTTTTAGTATTTTCCTTTGGATTGATTGACTTTTTCTTTAAGAAAACTCGAGGAAGTGTTTTAATCAAGTGGAGGAATTGATGTAGTACATAATCATGATGAGTAGTTTCCTACTACAATTGTAATTTATCTTTTTTAGTTCTAACATGTTTTATCTTTCTATTCTTATTTCTTGTTTCGAATATGATTTCTTTTCTTTATTGATTAGAATATGATTTCCAATTAGATTAAGATTTTATTAATTTCCTTATTTTAGTTTTTTTATTATCAGTAGAATTAGAGAATAATTTTGCCTGTAAATATAGAGGCATTGTACACTTGTTAGATAACATCAATTATTATTCAATAACATTCAAACACGTTATTCCAATATTGTTCTTAATTACTACATAATTCTTATTATAAGAATTTCATAAATGCTTTCACACCAAAATACAAGGCACGATTGTTCAAATATCATTCTTATTTATTACATAATTCTTATTACAAGAATTTCATGACGCTTCTGCACCATAGGTGGAGCCAGAGGCAACATATAGTATAAAATTGGAATACAAATGCAAATGATGATAACTCCCAATTTTTATATAGAAGTGATCTACCAAAACATAGCTGACTCTAGATAAGTATGTGGGGTTCTTTGTAGAATTGACTGGCTGACCAAAGGTAGTGTAAGTTGTTACACAAAAAATTATATACCTATCATTATCTCTCTCTTTTTTTCCTTGGCATATTCATCTTCTTTCAATATATTCCAGCTTCATTTACATTAATTAAGGGAACACTGAGTGTATTAATTTGCCAAACATCCAAAGTACAATTAAAAATCATTTTTAATGTAAATAAATGCTAGTTTAAAATGAAATATATGAAGTGGGGACTTAAAAACCACCAAAAAACTACACCAAATTATGCAAATACAAAGCTCAACGTGGATAATATTCATCCCTACTCTTCATTTTTTCTAGAACGGGAAGCGAATGTAGGTAAACTATATGCTAAAATACACCAAAACTAACTTCGAGTCACATGTACAAAATATGGGTGAAGAATAAGTTCCAATATGCAACCAGTCAACCACCAAGCATGATGATAGACATAGTATTGGTATTTAGAATTCGAAAATATGCTGAAATTGGTGTATAATTGTCAACATGCATCCTCTTTTCACCATTAGGTAATCTAATAGTAAAATCTTTAAACACAAGTTTCATTTTTTTTCTTCTTTAAGTAAGTATTTCTTTTATGCAAAATATTAAATTCACAAGTTCCTTCACCACTATTTAGAAACTAAAACCTCTGTTCTGCGAAAATAAAATCCTGTCTATTAGCTTTGTGAAAGAAATAACAAAATATAATATGATTCAAACAGTTTGCAACACTCCCTACACACAATCAAACAGCAAACATGAGTTTTTACCTTTCTGGGCCGGCCCACAGGTTTTCCAGAAGACCTCCTGGGCTTCTTAGGCTCCCGGGTAGGTGGTTTTCTGCGCTCTGTTGTTCCACCGCCAGCCTTTGGAGGTCGCCCTCGCCGCTTCGCCGGATAGACTCCACCAGTAGCCACCGGCAATTTATCACCAGAAGGAAGCCCAACTGCAACAGGATCCACCATTCCAGGTGCAGGTGCAGGTGGAGCTACACCTCCCAACACATCCTTAACCTTTGGCGGCCTGCCTCGTGGCCTCCCAGACCCCTTCCTCCCTGCAGCCGCACCCGTATTGGGCCTCCCCACAGCACTTAGCTGAGCCCCAACACTCTTCGGACGACCACCCCGTCTACTCTTCGGCACACCACGGTTAGCCCCATCTTGATTTGGGGGACGCCCGCGACCTCTTTTCACCCCAACTCCAGCAGCAGGAGCAGCCCCATTAACGGGTCCAACAGAAACGTACACAGCCCCCGGCCCAACCGCCATATTCGGTGGGTTCAGCGGAGCAGTGGTCATGGAATTTTGGCCCACAGGAACAAAAACAGGTATAGCATTTTGAACGTTATCGGGCTTAGGTTTAGGAGGGCGACCAGGCCGTCTTTTGGACCCAACAGTATTGAGATCGAAAGGAACATTAACAGCTCCGTTGCCTGCCACGGGCACAGGAGCAGATCTTGGAAGCTGGTAAGAGTGTTTGACCATGACAATCTGACCATTGTTTTTCAATAGATTCAGATTCTGAGTCAACAAGGTCGAGTGGGTTGGGGGCAGGTTCGTGTACTGAGTTTCTATAAACTTAGCTATAGCCCTTCTACTCGACCCGTTCTTCTCCTTCAACCCCGCTATCGCCGCCGTTATCATCTGCCCAAAATCAAAAAAATCACCAAATGAACTTCGAGAAAATGGAAAAATAATTTATGGGTTTTCTTCGTTTACACTTCACAGTACCTCAGTATAGGGTGGGTGGCCGCGGGATGCGGCATGAGCTCCACGGGCAGCGGCGGTTGGTTCAGGTTCGATGGTAGCCTGTAGTGGAATTATTGATGGGTCCATGCATATAGATACAGATATATCTGTATATATGTGTGGAGAGAGAAAGGGATAGGGGTGGCAGAGAAGCGCCTTGGGATTGGGATGAGATGGCAGAGGGTGGCGTGAGGATCGTTGAAGAAACGGTTGTGCAGTATAGTGTATGTTTGGGAGCTTGATAAATGACTTTTTGTCTGCACTTTATCATTAGTTGAAAATTTGATGATTTGCATTATTAACGAGTCCATAAATTACTTTATTATTTTCAATAAATTTAGTCTTTGAACTCCAATGAGATTTTGAAAGAAAATATATTTTAAAATAGTGATTTTTCGATGAAAAATGTGTGGTTAGAAAATAATGGTTTTTTTTTTCGATTTACATGTAATATTTATTTTATGAGAAAATGTGTGATTAAAAAATGAATTTTGAAAAATTATATATTTTTTTAAAAAACGAGCCCGAATAAGCGCTAAAGTTAATAGATAAATTATTTATCGTTGTTTTGTTTAGTTTACTGGAAAATATGGTTGTATTGAAAATACAAGCGTTTGGGCACGATTGTTGATGCGGTGTCGATGAAGCTATAATACATTGAAATTTGTACTGACATCTGAAGACTGTGAAAACAATAACAAATGATATAAAGTCGTTGTTTCAATACCAATATTGGTTGTTTTGTGACATAAAAGTCACAATGACGACGACATTTGCACATGATGTCAAAACGATAACGAGATAACTCGATAACATTGTAGTGACGAGTAACGCGATGACAATTATAATGT
This sequence comes from Fraxinus excelsior, assembly GCA_019097785.1. NCBI lineage: Eukaryota > Viridiplantae > Streptophyta > Magnoliopsida > Lamiales > Oleaceae > Fraxinus > Fraxinus excelsior. Next base: position 47,973,487 of record CM032623.1, read on the forward strand.
TAAATTATGTCTTGCATAGTGTAAGTCACCGTTTGACACAATTCAATATTTTCAATAATTTATATTGGGATGATTTTATATAAGTTAGCATGGATGGATTTTATTTTTTCAAGTTTTGAGTATAGAATCAAATGTTGAATTGTGTGATTGTGCGAAGAATCAAATGTTGCGTCTTGACACTTTAGAGGAATGACTAAAGGAAATTCACTAATAGTTTTTTAAGCATGGTAAAATAGATAGAAGAACATTGAATTAGGGATAAATTATTTATTTTATCCCATGATGTGAATGTAAAATTCTTAAGATCCTATATAAATGTAGGATTATGCTATTTATACATAAAAGTGATACATAAGAGATTATATAAAATAGCGTTGAGGGAAAATATTTGATGAAAAAGTTAACTTTATTTTAAATTGACAAATGGTCGAGTACGGCGTAGCATTATGTAATCCCTCAAGTAAAGCTTTACTTACACCTAGTAATATCCATAAATGTATTATGTGGTTTAATATCTTTAGTGTTAGGATAATATTATGCAATTAAATGACAATAATTGATGTGATTTCAATATCAATATATGCAACACTAATTATGAATAAACGTGGTGTTAACCAAATTAGGGCTATATATTAGGTGAAGAGACATTAACATTCTCAAAGTGCGTGTGTGTGTTTTTACCGTGTCTTATAGTTAGTTTCTCGATAGATATTCACAAACATGTATAGTTGCTATGGATATTAGTTTCATAAATATAGTGATGACAATGGGGCGAGTTCGGGGCAGGACACCCCCGCCCCGCCAATCCCCGCCCCTGTCCCTTCCAGCCTTTGACGGGATGGGGCGGGGCGGATTTTTGCCCCATTTAGTTTTTTTTAACCAAAAATTTCCAATTAAATAAAATTCAAAATTTTATAATCCAAAGCAAATAATACTTAAAATAATCCCCGCCCCGCTAACCCGTCAGGGTGGGTTTTTTTTCACCCCATTCGGGGCGGGACAGGTTTTTTTGCCATCTCTACATAAATATAGTAAAGTGACCCGTTGGTTCGTTTAATCGAAAAGAGAGATATATACCTAATTCAGATCATTTGAATTTATAAGTGTATCAAGTTGGTTTAGTTATAATGCAACATCTTATTCAAACTAGAGAGACATGTAAAGTTAAATTTTGAAAATTGATCTTGGTAGCATCCCTCGATATTTCAAGGCCAGATAGCCAAAATATCTTATAATGGCTAAATCTCAACGTCACGCTGAAACTTTTCGACATAGAAATCATTGTCAAAGCCAATTAAGTGTTGAATATTTACTTAAACATGCATAGTGGATTTTGAATAATTTCAATATTCAAAAGTTGAATCATCACTCTCTTTAGATGTGATTTGTGAATAGAAATTATATTCAATGATTCATATTAATAGGAACAATTCAAAATTTGATCTACCACTATTTTAGCACGTCATAATTATCTAAATATTCACCCAATAACAATAATCCATACGACAAGAACAAACGGAAACTGACATATATTTGGCTACACTTAAAAGTTACTTTTTTTTTTTTTTATCATCATCATTATTTCATTGACAGAATGCAAGTTACTCTACTGAAAATTAAGTTTTGTGTACAAAAAGTAACCTTTAAAATCATATTTGACAAGAAAAACTTGAGAGTTGCTTTTACTTATTTTTAATCGTAAAAAGTAATTGTAACCTAATCTTTAAAGTAAATGTAATTTGAGAGTTACTCTCCTTTTCTCTACATTTTTGCTTTTCTAATTATTTTAAAATTAAAATGAGTTTCTGTTGAAGTCAATTATTACACAATGTTGAAATGGACAGTTTCAATCTACGGCAGACCTAATTGCCGTAAAAGTGAAACGTCAATTACTTACTATAAATAGACGGTTATAATTTTACATCTAAAAAGGCTTTTTCGCCCGCTACCAAATGAGAAATTAGGGACTTACTCGCAACATTTCTAATAGATTAGGGACTCACCCATAAACTACTAAAATAGAAATGAACTGGCCATGGGCCCAAACGTAAACGTTTGCCCAAGAGGCTCCCGCTCTCGAAAGTTGTCCACATTGACGAGAAGAGCAATATCAGGGGAGAGAGAGAGAGTGTGTGTGTGGGGAATAGAATCAAGAATTGAATCGAAAGTTGAGGAGAAAAAAGAAGGGGCCATAAAGAAAGAGAAAAAAGTGGTTTTTCTTGCAGTTATATGGGTGGTGGGACATTCGTGGATGGGGTTCGTCGATGGTTTAAACGCAGAGTCACTTCAACCACCTCTACTATAAACAATATTACCAGTGGTAATGTCAAGAACCAAAATGAAATTGTGAAAAGTTTTCAAGAAAAAGAAGAAGAGGGCCATAAGATTGTGGAAGATTTTGATCTTTCTGGACTTGAAGTTATCAAAGTCCCTAAACGCGTGTATTTTCTTGTTTCGAATTCATCTTCCTCCATGGATCCACACAGAAGGGTTCGTTTTATTATTACCATTATTGTTTTTTCCCGAGCCCTTTTGCTTTATTCTCGTTGCCAGTTCAATTTTTCTTTCCGAGAGCATTGGCATAGATCTACGTGTACTTCTCTTGGAGTTCAATGGCGGTTATTGACCCAAGTTTAGTTTAGTTTATATTTTAATTCTCGTTTCTCCTAGATGTTAAACTGTTTGCACAATGTGATTCCAGAATTAGGGAGTTTTATGTTTTTCCTGCACTTTTTTTTTTTTTTAATTATAACTAGTCTAGTTGAAATTATATCCTCTTGAATATTTTGTACCTTGAATCATTGTGATTTTGGTTAAATTCTTTTGTTCATAATTGGACCTTGTGAGTTGTGAGCAGACGAGGATAAAGATTTGTGGAAGAACTTATCCCCATTCCTAGTTAAAAGTAAACGTGTCTTTGTGATTTCTGTGTTTGTCTGATATCTTGTTAATATGCTGAATAAGTGGCAACTGGTTGACAATCTATATTTGTGTTATAAGAGTTTGGACATGAGATGCATTAATTTTTATTTATTATTAATTTTTTTAAGGTCACGGATTGTAATTGAACTTAAATATATAGCAAAAAATCCACCTTTCTATTATCTACTTGGCGAAAAAAACTGCAGAAAAAGATAGAATCTACTCTCTCTTCTAAACAGGAAGAAATGAACAGTGCCTCATTATCTTAATAAGGAAAATTATTCTTCTGCTGTATACATTCATGTAAATGGTTAAGCTGCACTCAACAAATTCTAATTGGGTACTAATTTAACAGAATGCACAGGAAACAGAATTCTTCACAGAGTATGGGGAAGCGAGTAGATATCAGGTCCTAGAAGTTATAGGGAAAGGTAGTTATGGTGTTGTGGGTTCTGCAGTTGATACCCACACTGGAGAAAAGGTTGCAATCAAGAAGATCAACGATGTTTTTGAACATGTCTCAGATGCTACACGAATTCTTAGAGAAATCAAGCTTCTTCGGCTGCTTCGCCATCCTGATATTGTTGAAATAAAGCATATAATGCTTCCTCCTTCTCGTAGAGAATTTAGAGATATCTACGTTGTTTTTGAATTGATGGAATCTGACCTTCACCAAGTGATTAAGGCTAATGATGATCTAACACCTGAACATTATCAATTTTTCCTGTATCAGCTCCTTCGCAGCTTAAAATACATTCACACAGGTTTATTACATTCTGCAATATGAAACCTCTCCTTTCACATTCTTCCTTCCATGCATATGTGAGGAACTTATCTGAGATATTGTAGTTATTTTTATTTACATACAGCAAATGTGTTCCACCGAGATTTGAAGCCAAAAAATATTCTTGCTAATTCTGATTGTAAGTTAAAGATTTGCGATTTTGGTCTTGCCCGTGTGTCATTTAATGATGCCCCATCAGCTATTTTTTGGACTGTAAGTCTGACTTTTATTAAGCTTTTCACATTTATTCGTAGTTATACCTTTGTGAATGTCAATTACTTCGCTTCCTGATCTTTAACTTTCATTTTCTTAATTTTTCTGAAGGACTATGTTGCAACTCGGTGGTATCGTGCTCCAGAGCTATGTGGATCTTTTTTCTCTAAAGTAAGCTGATATATGTTTCAATTCTTTCTTTTCCTTTATATTGCTTGTTTACTGCACTTTATCTATATGATAAAGAGTGCACAACCCTTGATTTATATTCTCTATTGTATGTTAGACCGGCAGAGAAAATCAACAAGGTAACCTTAGCAAATGGTATTGGCAACGAAATGAAAATGTTTGTCTAAGCATGAGAAAACAAGTTCTAAACAAGAATCTAGCCATTTAACTGGTGCATCGTAGGCCAGCTAAAATTATGCTATATATAATGTTTCTGTTATTATTTATCTTACCATGCCCATAAAATAGCTTTTAAGTTTTAAGGAAACTCGTTATTTCTAGGCAACTTGACTTTGTGTCCTGTAATTGAAAACTATGTATAATGTTTTTCAAACTAATTGTTTGCAGTATACTCCTGCCATTGATATTTGGAGCATCGGATGCATATTTGCAGAAATGCTTATTGGAAAACCATTGTTTCCTGGAAAAAATGTGGTGCACCAATTAGATTTAATGACGGATTTGCTTGGCACTCCTCCACCTGAAGCTATTTCAAGGGTTAGTTATTTAATTCCACTATCTGGCTAGTTTTTATATTTGTATCCTCTAAGCAGTTGCTTTTGTATTACTTAAGTTAATAGTACTTCAAGTTGCTAAGAAAAAACTACATTCATTGCATTTAGATTCTCATAAGAATCAAGGGTAAGGCTTTCTTTATTCTTGTTGTATTTGCTTCATAATTTAATTTTGTTGTCACCGAAATGGCAGATCAGAAATGAAAAGGCGAGAAGATATCTAAGCAGCATGCGAATGAAACAATCTGTTCCATTCAAACAGAAATTTCCCAATGTTGATCCTTTGGCTCTTAGCTTACTAAAACATTTGCTTGCATTTGATCCAAAAGATAGACCAACCGCCGAAGAGGTTATTTCTTCTGGCCAAGAACTGTTTTATTATTTATATTATCTAAAAATAGAATTTCTGAAATCTGATTGATAACTGCAATCCTATTGTTGTTCTTTTTATTATTATATTCTTATTTTTTCAGGCACTGGGTCATCCTTACTTTCACGGGTTGTCAAATGTGGACCGTGAACCTTCCACTCAACCCATATCGAAGCTCGAGTTTGAGTTTGAGAGGAGGAAATTGACAAAAGATGATGTTAGGGAGTTGATTTATCGAGAGGTATGCCTATCGATGCATTACTTGCTACCTCTGTTACAATGTTTATTGGATTTATTCTTAATACTTCTTATCTTTACGAAACAGATTTTAGAGTATCACCCTCAGATGCTTCAGGAGTATCTCTGTGGTGGAGATCAGACTAGTGGTTTTATGTACCCAAGGTTGGTCATTGATTTCAGTATGTCCTTTTGGTTTATGATTTCCTTTTGCTCACTGTAAAAGAACAGAAGTTTGCTTCTTATGATTTTGTTATTGAGAATCATGACACACTAGTACGTTGTTTTACATCCGTCAGTGGTGTTGATCGGTTCAAGCGACAGTTTGCCCATCTCGAGGAGCATAATGGTAAAGGTGAAAGAAGCACTCCGCTCCAAAGGCAGCATGCTTCATTGCCTAGGTACATAGTGAATAAGGATACTAGTCATTTTCTTACTGGTTTGTGTGGGGGCATGAGTTATCTATAATACAATAATCTATACCTTCATGACTATGTTTGGTAGATAGTACTGGACAGTATTTAGAGGATAACGTATGAGATTAACTCGTTTTTACTTTTTAATACTATTGAGTATTGTCCCATCCGGCATAATAGACATGCACCCAATGTTTTAAAACAAAAATATTTAGCCCATGTTTGATTCTCATTTCTTAAAACCCTTTTTCAACAACACATTTCATAGGACCTACAACTTTTATCAACTTTTCAACCACACATTTCATCAACTTTTATCACAATCTACTAATTTTTTTTGTTTTTTCAAACCCGAACACGTGCTTTTTCGCATAGAGTGAAGTACCTCCCTATTAGTAAACAATCTCCAATTATGTTATTTGTTTGATATGCCACTATTAACTATTAGATATAGGACATTTGCATTGCCTTGATGGAGACAATAATATAGATAATTCATCCAAAAACAAAACAATTATAAATAGCATTGATTCAAGCTTAATTTTTGAAGTTTCCAGTCAATAATTTTTGGGGTTCACAAAACAGACTGAAAACCTTTTGTTGATCAAGATGGCGTTTCATCTATTATATAAGAGAAATTATAGGTTAGATATAATTTCTCCCTATATTTCCATTTTACTTGTGCTGCATTTAGGCCCTGCTCCATGTCATCCAACATTTTTCTGCAGCATTCTAGATTTTCATCTCTTTTAGTTCATTTTGAGGATTACTTGTAAATATTGGCTTTCTGTTTGTTAAATTTTGGTTTGAAAGGTTTGAAAACCACGAACTCATATCTATTCAATAAATGTGGGCTCCTAAAAACATATCTTAATTTTGTGACAGAGGGTATAAAACTATTTAGAAATGTGTCTGAGGTTATACATGTCTTGTTTTCCATCTTTCATAATAATTAAATAAAAATAATTTTAGCATTGGTCTTGTTTAAGAAGTACTATATTTTGCGAGTTTGATATATGTATTTTACTATTTTACCTACTGTACGTTCAGAGAGCGGGTCCCTGCACCCAAAGAGGAAGCTAATGATCAAGATAACGATTTTGAAAGGCGAACTTCAGCTTTTGTTACTACAACTCTTCAGAGTCCTCCAGGCCCTGAGGGATCCGAGCATTTGACTGGAAATGAACAAAATGGATTGAATAAGGCGAACTACAGTGCTCGTAGCTTGTTAAAGAGTGCTAGTATCAGTGCTTCTAAAAGCATTGGTGTTCAACCAAAAAGAGATGCTGAGGTACTTTTATTGCTTTTCTTCTATGTTGCACAAACATGGACAATAACTTTTTAAGAATTATGATATAGACATGTCTACTAAAATTCTACGTTTGTGTTTTATTTTGATAAGATTAATATTCTTTTTAGCTTAGATTTTAATTTTGGAGGTGATATCTTTAGAAAAAGAGAATGTGACTATTTGTTGTACTTTTTATAATAGGTGGAACCAAAATAAGAGTATTTTCGTGTATCAGAAATTGCATATAGTAGATAAAAAATAAAATTCAACACAAAGTTTCTACAACATTTTTTTTTAACATTTTGTTGATTTTTAGGATATGCCACGCTTCCGTGGCTAGTCGGGTAGTATGTATTTGAAGCAATAAAAAATTGTCATAGCTCAGTCGAACTTGGAATGTGATCTTGCAGCTTCTGATTTATTAATTATCGAATGTGATCAGACAGTTGGAAATGGTTTTATTCACTTGTCATGCGAAAAAACGTGTCATTTTTTCTTTTAATAAAACCTTGAGATAGAACCATATTTCTTTTGACGGGTATCCGTATTTGTCTTCAAAATAGATTTCCCACAAAAGGCAGAAAAAAAGGGATATGGAATGGTCTCCATCGCCCTCTACCATCTTAAATTGTTTGTTTTTGGAGAAAATAATGTACTCTTTCTTTCCTTCTTTTCTTTTTTCCCTAGGTTGTTCTGATCTTTAATTTTCGTTTTTTCTTCGACAGGAAGAATTGATTGCAGAGTACAACGAAGAGGTTGATGGGTTGCCCCAGAAAATCTCTAATCTAATTGTCTGATTTTTATAGTTCAGTTATTTTGACCAGATGGCGTTGATTCATCCTTCTGGGGCTCGATGGTGATCTCGTGTAGATATATTTGCTTTAGGTAGAAACTAACGGCAGGTCCGCTGTTATCGCCTTAGATTTTGTAAGTTGACTTGTAACAAGCTAATCTCAATTCTGTAATGGTCTTTAGTTTAGAAAACCTCGACTCTCTTCTTGTCGTTATTTACTTGAATAATATGTGTAGGTAAACTTTGAACATTTAACTGAATTAGAAGAAGTAACAAACAAATTATAGTGGACAGAAAAGAAAATATTGCAGTTGACAGAAGATAAAATTGTCCAACACAGTGTCCTTAAAGCAATATTCGCTCCCTCACCGAAGTAATGCGAGCGCTTGCTTTTCAAGATACAGCGGCGTGAACTGCAGCTTGTACAGTCGAACTGAACGAGTATGCCGGAACGGAATCATCGAGCGACAAGAATTTGAACAGGAAGCAGAAAGATTTCAGTATATATAGGCAAGGAGGAGTCTTTGCCTCTTAATGCAGTCATAACTCCAACCATAACTCTGCCATTTGAATTCTCACGTTTTGGAGTTACAAGGTCGCGCCCGCACACAAGTTCAAGGCTCGAAGGCCAAGTCGATCCAAGATTGGCACCCCCCCTGCGGGCGCGTAGGCACGGAGGAGTCTCTATGCAACAAATGGTTACACCTTACAAATTGTTAACCATATATAAATTGGTCCAAAAACTTATTCATATCCTATGTGGGATAACTATTTAAGTTTTCCCACTTGTCACTTTCTTTTTCCTTTTTCCAATGTGGGATGGTACTATTTATAGTCCTCATATATTCCCATTTTTTCATTTCTAACCAATGTGGGATTGTTAATCCCTTTTAAGACTCCTCTTCAAAATCCCAACTTTCAATCAATGTGGGATTAATTTCACATACACAAGTGAAAATTCATTTGCCCAATAATATATTTTCCAACAATATGAACTTCCTTTAAAATCACAATCTCTACCATCTTGATCATCACAGTCTCAAAGAAGAACATTGTTCCCAATATAAGAACAAATCACGTCCAATACTTGAACATCAATTTTCTATGAAGAACCTTTTTGTCAGCCATCGTGTGTGTATAAAATATTTTTCTTATAATGAATGACTATTTAGTTTTATTGGATATGGAAAATAATTTTACTTGCTTATAAGTTTGTAACTCTTAATGAAATCATATATATGGGATCTATCTATCATAATAAAATACACGAGTCTATATGTAATGTGATTGGACCCATGTTTGGTCATGATTAAAATCTGATTTTAATTCAAGTCAAAGTGAAATAATTAATATTAATCATATCTTTTATGGGTCCCAAAATTTTTTAACCACATATTTCAATTTTTTTTTATTACAATCTACTAAAAATCTAATTTTAATCATCATCAAACACTACGGATGGCAAAAAAGCTCATCGGCTCAGACCCAAAAAAACTCGAGTCGAGCCCGGCCTAAGCTTTTTTATTTAATTTATAGTACGTATAAACCGTAAAAAATTTATATTCTTCAAGTAAAAAATATAGATTTGACATTAAAAAAAATATGAGTCGGCTCGGCTCGAGCCTCATTTTGTTTGATTGGGCTTTGCTCGGTTCGGGCTCAAAAAAGTTCGAGTTAAACCCAACCTTTTTTCTGCTCGTGACTCGACTCTGTTTGGCTCGACTCGTTGACATGGCTATCAAACATCCCTAGGTGTAGACCGCCCACCACTCTCCCATCCCACCCCTCCCTGCCTTAGACGGGGCAGGGCGGGTGCGGGGAACGAGTTTGCCCCGTTTATTATTATTTTCAAAAAACTTGACCCAAGGAGGGGGCGGCAATCCTCGCCCCATCTCGCCCTGCCCACCCATCGGGACAGGTTTTTTCGGCCCATTTGGGTCGGGTCGGGTCGAGTTTTTTTGCCATCATTGCCTAGGTGTCTTGGAATCTTTATCGAGTTGAAATCATTTATAATTTGATTAGCTAGTTGTGACGATGGGTTCAGAACTTTTGTTTCCTAGCACTCGGAGTTTTAAACCTTACCAATGTTTGTGCCCGATATCCTCTTGTGATGGAAACCGTCAATTTGCAAGATCAAATTTTGAGTAAATGACAACAGTACTCCTCAGTTTGATCTCGAACCTTTGAAAATTGTGATGGGTCCCAAGCCTTTTGAGTTTTAGCACGTGAAATTTCAAATCTTTCAAATATTTGCCCGGGGGGGGGGGGGGGGGGGGGGGGGGGGGGGGGTGGGGGGGGGGGGGGGGGGGGGGGGGGGGGGGGGGGGGGGGGGATATAAATTACAATTTTATCTTATTTTGGGGGGGGGGGGGGGATTTTTTTCCCCAAACCAAATAGGGGGGGGGGGGGGGGGGGGGGGGGGGGGGGGGGGGGGGGGGGGGGGGGGGAATTGATCAGTTTCGGTTCAATTCTCTGAATTGCCATATTGACCAACAGTGAATTTGGTTCTCGCGAATTTATCTTTTTACTTACACCAAGATATATCTTTAAATACTAGATCTCAAAATTATCTCATGTTAAAATTTCATTTTTATACGTTTCTTTTTCTTCTTCTTCTTTTTTTTTAATGGTAATCAAAATTGTTGTTGTTTCAAAGTGATCGGCCTTCAAGAATCACGATACTTAAGAAATACTAAAAATAATCAGGCTATTGTCATATGAATTTTCTTAAGAATTAATTTTAGATCAAGATTTTACCGTTTTGTGCTGTGTTTAATAGTTTATCATTTTTTTTTGTCTTTAGAAGTTGATTTTGAACTTTTGAGTGATTTTTTGTGTTGTTGCATTGTTTAAAGGATTTTTTTTTTTTATTGTTAGATCACAATAACGACAAGTAATTTTATACTCTATTTTTGTTTATTTTCAATTCAATAAGTAATTTCGTACTTTCTTTTTATAACTTTTTAAATATAAAAATCGAACCGATCGAATCGGAACTAGTTGGTTCGGTTATATTGTTAAAATATTGAACCAACATTTCTATTTTCTATAATTTCCGTTGGTACTCGATTCGATTCAATTCCCTTTAGAATTGGATCGAACCAGCGGAACCACACCGCGTTCGTTCCCACTTTTATTTTTATTTTTTAAAAAAGAAATAGAGAAAATCTTTTTCCGTAAACATGTCTAACAATAGATAGTAAACTATTTTTACTATCCAGTAAGCAGCTTGCTACTGGATATCCCCTCCCCTTCACCCTTAAACCCTAACCACAAAACTCAATATTTCCGCGTTCCGTCCCCCTCGCTCACACAAATATCAATCCTTCAAATTCATTAGTAGCAGTATAGTATGCCTTTCTCTTCGATTTTGATTCACAATTCGTTAAAGCTGAACCTCAGAGCCATGTCTCGAACCAGTTTCTCACACATAAACACACTAAAACTGAAGCGGGGTTTTCATATTTTGTACCCACAAAATTATGCCACTGTTCCTATTCGATTTAGGGGGTTTTGTTTTACTTGCTATGCTTCGGGACCTTCTTCCTCTTCTTCTTCTTCTGTTGTATTGAGGCGTAGTAGAAATGGTGCTGCTTCTTCTTCTTCTCTGCCGTTTTTGTATCAGCGGAATTTGGGCTATGGTAGGTTCGCATACGACGAGTATGCGTCTGAGGAGGAGTCTGATAGCGAACCCGAGTCATCTTCTAAGCAATTGGTAAGTTTTCTTTGATTTTGTGGTGATATTCTTGTCTGAGTTTGTGGGATTTTAGCTGGAAACGATTGAGATTTTATTTGAATTCTGAGGAAATGGTGATGTAAATACTCGAAAGTTATTGTATCATTTTTTTAAAAATAACTAATTCTATCCCTAAGTTGAGAGCGTTGATGGAAAATGGCACCAGTAAATTTCATTTATTATTTTTTTCCATTTATTTCCCTTTGTTTGAAATTATTTACACTTGGCTCGACATATAATACATTTCTTTATAGTTTTTGCTTCGTGTATTTGTGAAATTAGTGATTATAGAGAATGGTTCCTTTCCCTATTTTGATTGTTATATATATTATTATGCACCTGTAAATGTAAATAAAAGTTTTGTTGGTACCTGCTATTTGTGCTACAATGGGAATCATGGTAGACTATTTGTGCTGGAACTGTAGTGTTTTTTCAATTGGAGATACACTTGTTCTTTTTCTTCTTTGTTGTTTTAGTATTAATGGACTATGTGAGGGGGTATAATATTCTTTTATCGCCTCATTAGTGCTTCAAGTTTTCTGCTTGATAAACTCATTCTGGATTCCCCTGTGAGCTTTCTCGGAGATAGCATTATATTTTCTATTATAAACCTTCAAATCATTTCTCTGAATTATTTCTTTACAAAAATGCTAGAAGTGTGTATATGAACTTTCTTCTCTTTAGAAATGTTTTTTTGTGAAATTTACTATGGGTCATATTTCCATTATTTTGCTATTGTTAATTTGTGATTGCCAGGGTGCTTCAACCCTTGACAATATTGAAGAGTGGAGGTGGAAGCTCACCATGTTAATGCGCAACAAAGATTCACAGGAAGTTGTGTCACGGGAGAAAAAAGACAGGCGTGATTTTGGGCAGCTTTCAACACTGGCAACCAGAATGGATTTGCACAGGTATCTAAGATTCTAAAAGGTTCTTTGATATACACATATTTCTAATCTTTCTTCTATGCTGTTTTCTTAGCAATAGTCTACTTTCCTTGCAGCCAACAGTATGGAAAGTTTGTTGTTTTCAGTAAAGTCCCACTGCCAAATTATAGATCAGATTTGGATGACAAGCGTCCGCAGAGAGAGGTATTATCTTAATTATATGATATTTTAAATTGAATCCTTACTCTGTCCTATCTAGCACTGAAAATGAAAAGAACTTCTCGTGGGGAACTGCTTTAGCATTCGTGAAATTTGTACATTAGCAATAAATGAATAATAATGTGGATGCTTTTTCTGTGTCTTATGACTTAAATTCTTATTTGCATATTTTTTATGATTAAAACCATTACTTGAATGTTTATAGGTGGTTTTACCGTTTGGGTTGCAAAGGCGGGTAGATTCTCATCTCCGAGCACACATTTCTAGAAAGCCTATGAACAAGGAGAACTTTCCTCATGACTCCGTCTTGAGATTAGGTGCCGGTGAGAGTTTTTCGAACGATGGAATTTATGAGCATGAGGAGCCTTCACCTCGAAGTGTCGTAGCAGAGAGAATTCTTGCACGGAGGAGCATGCAAATGCGCAGTAAACAACAAGATTGGCAGGTTATCATCCAAATTTAAGTGATTACTAGTAATTCAAGTACCTGTTTGAGTTGCATCTTGTTTTCTATGTTTGGTAATGAACCCTTGTTTTATTACCTTTGATTACCCTGGTAGACTTTGATTTCATTTTTTTGTTGTTTTGATACAACCTGCTAACGTTCACTCGCCTCATATTTTGCATTTTCCACTTCCTTCTAGATCACCCATCCATTGGTTCTTCTGGAGACTTGTAAAGTTTTTAGGAAATCTACACAAAACTTTTATTTCTTGAAATACCATTGACCGACCTCATATTTTTCTCTTGCGTGAAAAACAGTACTGAGAGTTCTGTTTCTCACTACTTTTGCTTTCTTAATTAGGGATTATAAATTTGGTACAGTAGCATTCAAATCATTCATCGGCACTGGTGTTCTCTTTCTTTTTGGCTAACTTGATCAATTAGGAAGATAGAATCTTTACTTCATCTGCTGTCAAATCTTTGTAGAGGGATTTTTGCCATTCTCAAATTTAAAGGCAGCTTACTTTTCCCCTTGGGAGACTGCCGCTTTGTGGGGTGGTGAGTGGGGTTTCTTTTATAAGTATTAATAATATCTTTCCAATGATGATTAAAAATTAATTACTTATCAAGGAATATTGTGGAGAAAAAATTATCATATCTGAAATGTGACTACTCTAGGTTTCTGAATGTCTTCACAATTAAATTTTGGAATATGAAATATGCTTCAATGTATATATTTATGTTCGAAGCATTTAAACAAGTATCTACAATTGTGATCTTGAAAGTTTCCTTTTATATAGGAATCTGCCGATGGCCAAAAGATGCAAGAATTTCGGAAAAGTCTTCCTGCATATAAAGAGAGAGATGCATTATTGAGTGTTATATCTGAAAATCAGGTACATAATGGATAATTCTATCGAAGAGTTCTGATTAGGCGTACTGTCTGATCGTACAATTTCTTATTTACATATTGAGTTTTACTCTGATGGATTTAGCATTGGCACTCTAATTATGTGTGGCCCTTTTTCGATATCTATCGTGCTACATGATGTCCCCCCCCCCCCCCCCCCCCTCCCCGGGGCTTTTAATTGAAAAATCACGAATTTTATTTCCTTTTAACTTCGATGTCTTCCACAAACTTTGATTGCTTAGGTGAGAGTGACCATATGCTTGTGGCTATTGAAGTCTCTGATGGAAATCCTCAAGAAAAGAGAACAATAATTTAAAGAAACCCGCTATCCTTTCCAGCCATCTAACACAGCCCCAAAGTATAAACTTAAATGGTATTGCACCATTTCAACCCACAATTTATAGACCTGTCAACGTACACCCATAATTTTTCATGAATATGGTCATCCTGCTTGCAGTAGTCGTATTCATGTTCATTCATCAATATCTATAATTATACCCGCGACTTATTCTTAGATCCTGCAAACAAATATTTTCTTATAATAGTTGATCTTTCTTCTACTCTAGTATGCACATCCATGTGATCATCTTTGTTAATATTAAAATGAATGATTTTTCAAATTCAAATTTCTATATTTTGGTTGTTTTACCAATTTTAAATATTTAATATTTTAATTTATATTTGACATATTTATCATATTTTAATTTTAAAATATCTTCTTTCATATTTTATATTTTTGCCACCCAACTGTCCAGTGGCTAATCCATACAGTTGAACTTGTAACCATTTACCCTGGATCTATGCCTTGTTCATATTAATAACTACTGCTGCTGATCTTGATGTGATGAGGCAATGGACACGGTGGTTTGTTTGGCTGGATGGTAGATTTAGTAGGAAATTGCTGCAGGAATAAGTTGAGTAGGCATTCATTATTGGGAAACAAACTATAGTAGAAAGGAGATTGAATTGAAACAGAGGGGTATGACTTTCTTGTGAAATTAATAAACTAGACAGCTCGATGACCTTTTACGTTTCACTTCCATATTTGGTGGTGTAGTTCTAGCATTTAACACTGATATAAGAAGGGCTTCAAACTGCATGTGATTCTTGGTCTTTTTTTTTTTTTAAAGATCTGCTCGATAATATGTATTTGAAATTGTTAGAATGTTACATATTGAGTTATAGGAATATAAAAATAAATCCTAGTTGAAGCAAGTCTCTAGTTATTAGATGTACTCTTCCATGACCTTGATTGAAATTGAGTTTATAGGTGGTGGTTGTCTCTGGTGAAACTGGTTGTGGTAAAACTACACAACTGCCTCAATACATTTTAGAGTCTGCAATTGAAA
Organism: Fraxinus excelsior; assembly: GCA_019097785.1. Classification (NCBI taxonomy): domain Eukaryota; kingdom Viridiplantae; phylum Streptophyta; class Magnoliopsida; order Lamiales; family Oleaceae; genus Fraxinus; species Fraxinus excelsior. The sequence goes on from CM032623.1 coordinate 47,988,800, forward strand.
ACACTCAAGGTGCTGCATGCAGCATAATCTGCACCCAACCTAGACGAATATCTGCTATGTCAGTTGCTGAGAGAGTTGCTGCTGAGCGTGGTGAGAAAATAGGAGAATCTGTAAGTCCATTACCTGTTGCTGCATAAAGTCGTTCTCTAACTGGTATTCTGAGGAATATTTTCACGAGTCTCATTTTTATTTTTATTTTCATTCTTGAAGGTTGGTTATAAAGTGCGGTTAGAGGGAATGAGAGGGAGGGATACCCGCCTCCTGTTTTGTACTACTGGAATCCTTTTAAGGAGATTACTAGTTGACAGAAATTTGAAAGGTGTAACTCATGTTATTGTAGATGAGATTCATGAACGTGGAATGAATGAAGGTATTTGTTTATCTGATGATTTTTTGTGCTCGCTTATTGACAATGTTCTTATTATTATCTGCATTTCATGGCAGACTTCCTATTAATTGTCCTGAGAGAACTCCTTCCTCGTCGGCCTGAATTGAGATTGATTTTGATGAGTGCAACACTTAATGCTGAGCTTTTCTCTTCCTATTTTGGTGGTGCTCCAATGATCCACATTCCTGTAAGTTAGAATGCGAAGAGTTTTTAACCATTGCATGATAATTGACAAATACTCTTGTAAATACTGTTTTCCATGCATATATAAATTGTACCACCACTCTCTGACTATCAAGGAGAAAGATGTCTCTTCTGTATAACTGATTTTGTTAACCATTCTAAATCACCAAGTAATTACTGTTTTTTTTAGTGAAACAGAGAGTAATTTCTAACTCAAAATGCATTATTTTCCACCTTCTCTCTTATCAATAAAACTGCTCTTCGGTTTCTTTTTGTTTTCTACGTGTTACAGGTGCTAATTTAATACTGAGCTTTTTTTATTTTTATTTTTTATTTTCTCCTTCCTAATAAAACTTATAACTCTTCATTTTGGACTATTCTGTGCCTTAAAATCAGGGTTTTACATACCCAGTCCGAAGTCTCTTTTTGGAAAATATTCTAGAGATGACTGGGTACAGGTTAACGCCTTATAATCAAATTGATAATTATGGTCAAGACAAGATGTGGAAAATGCAGAAGCAGGGTCTTAGAAAAAGGAAAACTCAAATTGCTTCATCTGTTGAGGTATGAGTTCTTTAAGGTCAGCATACCTCTCTGTCCCATTCTAATTGTTGGTTGGTTTATTCTTCAACTTTGGGATTTGAAACAGGATTCTCTTATGGCTGCCAATTTTAAGGAGTATGGTCACCATACTCGCGAGTCACTATCTTGTTGGAATCCTGATTCGATTGGCTTCAACCTCATTGAGCGTGTGCTTTGCCATATATGTCGCAACGAAAGGTCTGGGGCTGTGCTAGTGTTTATGACTGGTTGGGATGACATAAATTCTTTGAAGGATCAACTTCAAGCTCATCCATTATTGGGGGATCCAAGCAGAGTTCTGCTGCTAGCATGCCATGGTTCAATGGCCAGTGCAGAACAGGTGATTTGATATTTATTGGTGCCTTTTACATGCCGCTATTTTTCTTTTTTAATTATATAGACTCAGCAAACTATAGTGAAACTCTAGTGTCATTTACGGAAAGAGTTCTCAGGACATGCTGTCAACTTTTATATTACTTTCCAAAACACAGTCGAACCAATGATTTTTTTGGAGGCATTATAGTCTAGTATAGAAAACGTTTAGTAAATGATGCCTGAGGTTGAACATTGATATGCCCCTCATCATATCAGTGTCACGGGAGTTGTGTTACTGGTTTATAAAGCTCTCCCCAATGCTACTTGACAACCTACTGTAAACATTTAAAATAAGATTTCAATCTCTAATAGGCACGCCAAAAATCTGAATTGTGTCCTTCTGGGTATGGGAACTGGGAAAATAATCAGCTGTGAGAAAGATGTTATGCATCCTACTTGGAGGACGTAACAGCTGATGCAACATTATGGGAATGATCAAGTTGTTTGATTTGAGAGTGATAAGGAAAGGAAAATCTTGGACGTGATACTTGTCAGTTCTCATTTCCTCCCTTCTGAGGCAACCTCCTTTCTAACTTCTTTTCCATACATCTTATTACTTATTTTGTCAGATATGTTCAGCATTGGTTGATATCGTAATTAATTAGAGCATTGAGTAGTAATATCAAAATGCTTAGTTTGTCTATCGTGATTTAGTGTTAGGATATCAGATGTGCAATTTGAAGAATATGCATGGTGCAACTGAACTTACACACATTTTTTGTCTCGTTACAATTAGTTATTAATTTCTACTGACTTATCTCAGTAATTCTCCGTGTCCCTGCCTTGTGTCATTCTGTGAACTTTTACTCTTTGCAAAACACAGAAATTGATTTTCGATAAGCCTGAAGATGGAGTCAGGAAGATCGTTCTGGCTACAAACATGGCCGAAACAAGTATCACCATTAATGATGTGGTTTTCGTGGTTGACTGTGGGAAAGCAAAAGAGACATCTTATGATGCCCTAAATAACACTCCATGTTTGCTTCCTACCTGGATTTCAAAAGCTTCTGTTCGCCAAGTAAGTTTGTTCTAATCTACCAATTTTTCTGAACTTGTTAGTATATCAGTGCAAATTAACTTATAAATTCTGAAATTTTAATATGCCCAACAAAACTTTAATTTGTATAGTTTTGGAATTAAACCTATTTTATGTACTAATTTCCCACTGTTCGACAGAGGAAAGGCAGGGCAGGCCGTGTTCAACCAGGCGAGTGTTACCATCTTTATCCTAGATGTGTACATGATGCCTTTGCAGATTATCAATTGCCAGAACTTTTGAGAACTCCTTTACAATCTCTATGTTTGCAAATCAAGAGTCTACAACTTGGTAGCATTTCGGACTTCCTATCTAAGGCCCTACAGCCACCGGAGCTGCTATCAGTAAGTTAAAATGAACCTTTCATTAATCTGACCCTTGAAGTTTGTTCCTCACACTGCTGCTGCTTTTGCTTGTTTTATCTTTGTTTATTGGGTTCTCATCTGCTTTTCAGGTTCAAAATGCTGTTGAGTATTTGAAGATAATTGGGGCTTTAGATGAAAATGAAAATCTAACAGTGCTAGGTACATGTGGAATTCAAAACTTGTTACCTTTTCTCAAAATTTTCGTTTCTGTTCTGTCTTGAGGATGTCATTTTTAGAAATACTGGATGAAGAAAAGATAAGTGATAAAATTGCTTGCTTTCAGGGCGCAACTTGTCCATGCTTCCTGTTGAACCAAAACTTGGAAAAATGCTCATATTAGGGGCTCTTTTCAGCTGCTTAGATCCAGTAATGACCATTGTTGCTGGTCTAAGTGTCAGAGATCCATTCTTGGCACCATTTGACAAGAAGGACGTAAGTAGCACGAATAAAATCTGATTTAAGTACGATTGTGGATTTCACCATCTGTAGCTTTTATGAAATCCTGATGGTAAAGACTTCATGGTTGACTAGCCATTTAGCTGTTTTCAGTATGCAAAGAAGCCATCTCTATGCTGATTTATCTTCATTCATGAATCTGCATCATTTATTTTACTAAGCCCCTGTTTGGTTTGGATTAAAATCCAATTATATCTCAATTAAAAGTCAACAATTAATTTCAATCACATATTTTATGGGACCCATAACTTTTTAACCACACATTTCATCAATTTTTATCAAAATTTACTTAAAATCTGATTTTAATCTCTACCAAACAGGGGCTAAATGTCACGTTTCTACACTGCAAAATCACAAGAACACCCAACGTGATGCAAACATCTCTTTCCTTTCTAATTCTCTGAGATTTGTTTTTCTTCAGGCTGAAATTCCATAGCGTTCCCTTGTAAAGTAGCTGTCCTCTGACAGCCATTTCTAATTACAAAAGATGGAAGAAATTATCTTTCAGTAATCTCTTCTTCTCTTCTTGCAGCTTGCCGATTCTGCGAAGGCCCAGTTTTCTGCACGTGACTTCAGTGACCATCTTGCTTTGCTCCGGGCTTACGAGGGTTGGAAAGATGCTGAAAGTCATCGTTCTGGTTATGAATACTGTTGGAAAAATTTCCTTTCTGCACAAACTCTAAAAGCCATTGACTCCCTTAAAAATCAGTTCTCTTATCTGCTCAAGGACATTGGGTTGGTTGATAATATGGAAAGTTGCAACACATTGAGTCATGATGAGCATCTCATTCGGGCAATTGTGTGCGCTGGTCTATTTCCTGGAGTATGCTCTGTTGTGGTGAGTTATACGTAGTTCGTGGTTTCTTTGGAAATGTAGATTGTAAAACACTAGACAGTACGACGGAACGAGAAAATTACTAAATTCTTATTCATTGTACTATCTTATCCTGTCCAATATTGAGTACTAGACATGCCCTTATACTCCTATATACTTCCCCACTGGATTCCTAGGTTGAGGCCTTGGGTTGCACCGACAACCCTAAAATAAAAAATAAAAAGGTTACTTGGTGAACTTTGAGATGAACCGGTTTTCCATTTTTCTTAAACCAATTTTTTTCAAGAAATCAATCTTACCTTTGTAATTCCACCATTTTTTCCCCTACCTTGTAATCATTATGGAAAGTTAAGAGCTAATACAACCATATCTTTCCAGAACAAGGAGAAGTCAATATCATTGAAAACAATGGAGGATGGTGGAGTACTTATGTATTCGGTGAGTGTCCATATTACTCCAACTGCTATTTAGTCTTCAACACTTTTTTATAGTACCTTGGTTTAGATAATTGGATATTGTGTTCAACATATTCCTTCCTTTTTCTGGTCAGAACTCCGTGAACGCCCAAGAACCTAAAATTCCTTATCCATGGCTTGTTTTCAATGAAAAAGTGAAAGTAAATTCAGTATTCCTTCGTGATTCTACTGGCGTATCTGATTCTGTGGTTCTCTTATTTGGAGGAAATATTTCAAGAGGTGGACTTGTAAGTGTGTTGTTCCTTGTGGATTTATCAACCCCAAATTGTTGAAGTTTCCACAGTTGTCTTTGCAGTTTTCCACATACGTACTAAAATCCGTTTCTCATTTTTGTTTAGGATGGCCACTTGAAAATGCTGGACGGATATTTGGAGTTTTTCATGAAGCCCGATTTGGCAGCAACTTATCTAACTCTCAAGAAAGAGCTTGATGAACTCGTACACAAGAAGGTATACTAATTTTATGCAAATACAAACCTTCACATGTTTTGGTTTACTATAAAAAAAGAATATATACCTAGATCAATGTATTCTTTCCAATGTTATGAAACTGTCCTGGCCTGGCCTGGCCCATTTAACCAGAAAAATCAGGAATCAGGTCGGTTATATAAGTGTAAAAGCCCGCCACAAGACCTGGTCAATTGGCCAGTGGCAACGGGGAACCGATTGACCAGCTACAGGTTGACCAGTTGGATTTTTTGGAAAGAAAAGAATAGATCATTTGAAGAGTTGAGTTTAACCATTATCATGCTATGTTATTATCATAGATGATAGACCTTTAATGTTATGTTATTCATATGAATGAAAATTTATTAATCTTTGTATTTTTTTTTTTTTGGGGTATAATCTAAATTAATTATTTTTTACCCAGTTGAATCATTTGACTGTTGAACCTTTAAATTTTTGGGTCAATTCCCGGGGTAGTGTTAAAAAACAATGCTTCTTTATTCACCTAATGCTTGTTTGCTCTATGGCAGCTTTTAAATCCGAAATTGGATATACAGTGTCAGGATGAACTCCTAACGGCTGTGAGATTGTTGGTCTCAGAGGACCAATGTGAAGGTAGATTTGTATATGGACGGCAGGTGTCAACAACCTCCAAAAAGACCAAAAAAGATATTTCTTTGACAAATGATTGTGCTGGTGATAATTCAAAATCCCGCCTCCAAACCTTGCTTACACGGGCAGGACATCAATCACCTACTTACAAAACAGCACCGCTGAAGAACAACAAGTTCAAATCCACCGTCATTTTTAATGGACTAGATTTTGCGGGCCGGGCTTGCAGTAGTAAGAAAGAAGCAGAAAAAGATGCAGCTGCAGAGGCTCTGCAATGGCTGACAGGCGAGAGCCAATCATCCCAAGAAACCATCGACTACATGTCTACCATTCTGAAGAAAAGCAAGAAGAAAAAGCAAACTCCTGCTGCAAGGTGGAGGTAGTTGCATATAGACATTATATTTTGATCCAAGTATATCAATATACCTAATAATCATTGCTATTGACCGACTGATTCTGCCCGAGATGAAATCTCAGAAGGTTGACTGCTCCAACTTCATCCCTACAATTTTAACCCTCAGTTTTGGAGTAAAAATGACATTTTTGGAGGCAGAAACTTGGTTGAGTACATGGTTGGAATGATACGGCAGAAAATCGTTCCTTCTGATACATAGTAACTTAAAAGTGAACTTCTTAATCTTAACCAAACATGCCCTCAAGGATGAGGTCGCTACCTTCACGCTTGTAGTGTTTATGGGAAGAGCATTGCTATGGTAAGCTGGTATTTTTTTTCTTAGGACAAGATTCCTTCATTCTTTGGAGGCCATAGAAGTCCTGGCCACCTGCTCAAATGTGCACCAGGTCTAGGATTTGGATCTGTCTGGAAGTGCACATCGTATACTACATCTTTGATATGAAAGATACCGAATTAGGAATCTGTTTCTAATTTTCCTGGTCTCTAGAGTAGACTTAGTTTCTTTATGCGCTGTTAGATTTTGCACGCAATTTAAGGAGGAGTTAAGGTAGATATACCAGCGCAGGAGTGCTCTTCAAACAGGGTGGACCCGACTGACTGGGCTTGGGTGGATTTTCAGTCTTGATTCTGGGTTATATGTGGTCTATTGTATCTGTGATATTAGCTATAGCTGTTGGACACTGGTGACAATATTTGTAAATTAAGAAACAAGAATGAAGTTTATACAGTGATAATAGACGTATCATTATTTACAGCTGCTGTAATGTTGCAAGAGATGTGCATGTTTGGCTGAGCTGTAATTTTTTTGTTATATGTAAGCTTGCTTATAAGTAAATGAGATATTAAAAAAAATGAAAGAATTGTTCATCAAAGTTTGAATTAAGATGCAGTCAGCGGATCCACGGTGTTCCAAATGAATTGGCTTATTCGAAAAAGGCCTTGTTCTTTGGAAGATTTAATAGTAAATTTTTAGAGAATATGTAGTTAAAAAGTGGAAGAAGTTTTAAATTTACTTGCAAAATATTTTATTGTGAGAATGTGTGGTGGGAAATGAGTTTGAGAAAAAAATAATTTTCTTCTAACTTGAAAAGCAAGCTAATGATGTAAAATTTTCATGGCTTTAGCCTATGTTCCTTTAAACCTACGCAAATCAATTGCCACATTTTGCTGATCCAATTATGTTTTCCGAAGGACATCCCAACCCATTATATGAAAAGATCTTGGATCTTTAAAAACTGGATGATCCAACGGATATTGTTTACTCGAAGAACTCTCTTTAACCTTAATCTTGTATTCCAAGTACTTTATGTTCATACCATCAGATGGTTCTCCAAAATCTGTTCTAGCAAATGCATCGATGCCTCCCAATGGAACTATTTGGATTAAAACAGCGTTATCTGGGAGAAAAACCATGTTTGTTAATCCAGTTACATGAACTCCCATTAGTGTACATCACAAGAATTCACTATTTGTGCAGATCTCGAAAGGTTTGTCGAATGATTAGCCTCGTCCACAATAACTTCAAATCCCGTTTTTCGAGCCAGTCGAGTCATTTCAACTTCGTTTGTTAGTAAACGAGTCATTGCTCTCGATATATCATTAAACGGGGTCTTTTTATGTTGTCCTTCTTTAACTCGATCGCCTTGGTTCTCTCGAGTGAGTAAGTTTGTCGTAAGAACTGTCTGAAGCTGTGCGTTGACAATTCATTATTTTGAGGTTTCGATGGATCGATTATAAGCTCTTTGTGAGATTTAAGGCCAACAACGACTTTTGTATAACAATGAACTTCTTTTTCTTTGTCTATGTTGATGATCACATGACGGGATAGTTTGTTAAGCAATGGTCGAAATTTTGATACCCACCACGATTTTGTACCAGTAGTAAGAAAATGTACGTCCCTTTTGAACTTCAATGACGTCGAATATAATGGAATCGCCAAATCTGAGAAATCATGAAAATGGTTACCCGAAAATCCTCCAACTGAGAAAAGTATGGCTGGAAAATTATGGTTTTTAGTACACATTGGAATGCCATCCTTATTTTCTGCTAATTTCACTGTCCAATTCTTAACGTAAGGTTTTACATGCCAAGAACTGTTTCCTTCCAAGCTGTTTATGTGAGTCACGACAAAGAACACGGCGGAAGAATTCGCATGAATCCTTACATCCCCTTCGATTTCACAATAGTCGGCCATTGGTTCTAAAATGCTGCAGAATGGCTCAATTTTCGTCGTTTCAGTTGCTGCAAATGAGAAATTAGAGTTCATTTTCGATGTAAGAAACTGATGGCTTTTCAGCAAGCTTTCTTACGCGTACCTGTTGACCGGAAGCTTTCGATTGTGTCATTAACTATAAGCTTATTCTGAACAGGATTGACGATATACAATTGTAAATTTGCAGCATTGTCAACTGTAGAAACAAAAATTCAAACTGAGTTCCCTTTATCAAAAGGCTTTTTATGAGCATTAGATCGTACTGAACAGTTCAATAGATTGAATTTTAACTTACTTTTCTTCCTTACTACTGTCGGTGCTTATGCTTGGAAACATCAAATCTTTATTAAGGACGTATTCAGTAGAGATTAAAATCAGATTAAAATTAAAAAACTAACCGTTGTTGTTAATTTTTATTAGACAAGTGGGACCCAATAACGATTATATTTTCAATTTTAATTGGATTTTAAGCACGACCGAACATGCCCTAAGAATTTTACCTGTTGGCTGGGAGCATCCACTTGTGTCGTTAACTATAACCATATCTCGACTAGCATTGATCGTAGTCACTTGCAATTTGCAGCATTGTTAACTGTAATCAAAAGGGAAAAATCTGGAACTGAGTTCCCTATCTCAGAAGGCCTTTCTCCTTAAATAACTCATCAGGTGCGACTCTCGAGTCAAGTATAGTAGGATGATTGACGGCTGTGATTGAGCCTCTTATGCCACGTGTAGCATTTTGTGCACGAAAGATGAAGCGCGAAGCTCTATCATAACTGTCAGTCAGTCGTGCCACTCGAAGAATGATCCTAGGAAACATCAAATATTTAGCTAGCATTTTACCTGTTGGCTGGGAAATCTCACTTGTATTATTAAATTCAAGCTTGTTCTGAATAGCATCAATTGACAACTGCAAATCCACAGCATCACCAACTGCAATGAAAAGCCAAATTCTCAACTGAATAAACCAAATCAAAACGCTTTTCTAACATAATCACGGAAGGGAAGCTAATGCCAATAGCTAGTGGCACGAACGACTAATGTGGTCGAGACTAGACAGTACTAAGAATGGAAAAAAGAGTTTAAAAACTTGTTCATTGTACTGTCTTGTTAGTGGCATTACACACTGAACGTGCCAAGACAGACTTACTGATCGATAGGGGATGCAAGCGAGGCTTGAAACTGGAACAAATGCTCAATGCAACAATCAAACTTATGAAGAATGCACAAAATCCAAATCTCTGGCGCTCATATTTGCTAAAGCTTTTTGCAAATATGGGATCATACGTCTTTACTTACAATTCAAGCTGATATTGAACACTTCGATGAAAAAAAATGCACTTAAAAGATCCACTACTTTGCTTAAAATGCGCCAACTTCTCTCTCAAAAGTCAAGATGAAGAAATCCATTAGTAGAAGCTATCAATATTTGCTTTTTACATGCATGTTCACATGACCTCTTTTAATTTGCTTAGTTTTGTTGTAATAATAATTATTATGCTTCTTGAAGAAGACGTAATTTGCTGATGAAAGTTGACAATCATTACCCTAATTTATATTGTTTAGGTGGTAGTGATTGTTAATTGACAATATAATGATAATGAAGGGATTACCACAACTAAAGTCCTAATAAAATTGATACTTGGAATAATCAACAATACAAGTCAAAACATGTTTGTTATGCAGTATTGCTCGTACATCTACTCGTCTTGATAATATAATAGACAATGATATATAATCTACCTTACTAAATGAACCGACAAGGTTACTGTCCATCCTTGATCTAATCTTTAAACCATAATTGGGCTATTATTTATAAACTGTCTATAATTCATCAAACCACTTATCCATATTACCCAAACTCACAAATATTACTCACTTATCAACTACTCATTTCAATCTATTTATAATTTATAATGTTCATAAATACTTCCCAAACAAGATGTTATTTTTGGAAACGATCTTTAGAAGTTTTTCACGATGATTTCTCACTAGTGGCTGGAAGAAAACTGCGTCACAAGATATAATAGAGTGTTTAATGCATATTAAAATGAGAGAATGCATTTTTTTGAAGTGATGTGATGAAAAATATTATTTTATTGAAAAATGTGTGGTTGAAAATGAGTAGAAGAATGAGAATGAAAAAATTAATGTGGATCAAACAGGGGCATAAATAAATACTGTAGGTCACTTGGAAGAGCAATCTAGACATTTTGAAATTGTGATCCAAAGAGAGTCCTAGTCGCCACAGTCAAAGATTTAGATATAGTTCCATATGATCCATCCAATCAATTTAGCAGTTGTGTTGTTGCCCTCGATTCTTGGTTTGAGAATCATTTGAGTTGAAATGTACTATCCTCCCGGCTGACAAGCAAATGACGTAAACAATCTAAAGCTAGTCTTTAGAAGTTCGGCTCTAGGTCCCTCTCAGAGACTTTAGTGCTGTACCTCCATTATTAATTAAAGGGTAAGAGTTCACTCTAAACCCTCAACCTATTAGAAAATTTGATTGACTTTAAAAAGATTCTGTTAGATAGTCATATACATATTGAAGAATAATCATTTCTCAATTGATCTTACGAATCTTATAAGCATCAAACATATACAAATTTATTTATTTTTTGAGATAAAAGAAACCAAAATAAAGGAAAAATAAGCATATATGTTGCTTCTTTTACCTGCTCTAATTACTTTAGGAACTAGGATGGGCAAATTTGAGGCACAAGTCATTTAAAGAGTCAGTTGAAAAGAATTGCAAGGATATGCTACATGTACTTGGGTTCAGGTTGACGTTAAAAGTGGATCGAACTATCTTAATTTTGTCTCAAGAAATTATCTATAAAATGGTTGAGATAGATATGGACTGTGATTCGAGAATCCTTCACTGATGGACCGTGTCTCAGTTTCAGATCCCACCAAGTTTGCATTGAAGGGGAATCCTATACCTCTTAACCATAAGCAGCTATTAGATCCATTCTTGTACAGAATTTTCTAACTTCAAAATATAACCTCAACAAATAAGACGTTTAATAGTCTTTTTCACCAAATGACTTCATAAATGTAATAATTTTACAATAAGTATAACAACCTGGATTTGAAATGAGGACTACTTTGACACCGTTGAGGGAAAATCTCAACAAAGCTACAACTTATCGTGTACCATCAAAACTCGCGGACACCTCAAACAATGTGCAACAGAAAAGGTACAACTTTATATCAAAATCAATCTGCCACTAGTTGCAAACACCCTTCTGCTGCTTGGACGAGTTGATAGATCTTCATTGTAGCCTCAACTTACCTAAAATTTAATGTTTCTTGATCGCATCACATAAATGAGAAATAACATATATTTGAATATTATTAACCATTCATTTGCTACAGACAGAAATATGCAAGCAAAAAAACCCATCAAACTTCCATATATGAGCAATGTGCAATGCATCATGGTGCAGCCTTTTTGATAGACGACATTGTTGAAAAACAGATACACCAAACAGTTTATGTTTCTTAATTAAAGATAGTCGACAGCCACATCAAATAGCTTATTTTCATGCCCAATGAGGACATCTACACGACCTACAAAACCCTAAAACCCCCATGGCTAACTACCCTTCAAGTCAAAAAGTAGTTTCTAACTCTTGCCTCTAACTATTTTGAGACTGGAATGAAGGAATTAAATCAGTTTAATTTTCAGGGTTTTATTAATTTATCACATGAAGTAATTTGAACTTATATTGTTCAGACATTTTTTATTCGACGAACTATGTCCTAGGTAATATGAAGTCTTAAACCTTATCACACAGACCTAGTTCATAATCTTCCATCTACATTGGAGAATTTTGTAACACCCCGAATTTTTATGTAATGGAATTATTTTGGTGATAACAATTTTGATCAAGATGCAATTTTTATTATTTTGGAAAGTTAAGGGACTAGAGCAAAATAGGTAAAGGGACTGTTTGATGGATATTATTGAGGAAATAATATATTTTAAATAGTGATATGATGAGAAATATGTAGTTAAAAAATAAGGAAAAATTATTGATGTGATGAAAAATATTATTTTATTGAAGAATGTAGTTGAAAATGAATTTTGAAAGAATAAGTCAAACATGGGCTAATTTTTTTTACTTTCTTGGGTCAAATAGTTAAATATTGATAGAACTTTAATTAGTATATCAATATTGGGCTCGTTGAATATTCTTATGAAATGAAGCAACTCGAGAAAAAAAATTAATTAGGCTAAGTTAGACCCAGGATATTAAAGTTTAAAGAAATTGTCATTTATTAGAATTTAATTAATTTGATTGTTAAAGGGTTGGCAGCCATGTATACCTTTATATTGATATAAGGTAAAAAAAAAAAAAAAAAAAATTTAGGATTTGACGTGTTGGATATATGAAAATCCTATTTTAATAATGGTAATGGTTAATTATTAATCCCATTTTGATTATATTTATAATCCTATTTTGATATATTTCAAACTCCACTTATTGTTATCCAAATTGAATTAAAATTTTAGTCTTCACTTTTATTAAGTAATCCTTCTAATCTTTGTCATATTTGCATGAGTGGATATGTTTGACTATCGTAATTAGGATACTTCTAATTAAGCAAAATCCTAATTAAACTAATCTACGATTTATCATATAAAATTATTAGGCATTTTCTCATCTCCCTGCCGCTGCATGTGTCTAAGTATCTATTTATTTATTTTTAAAAAAATATTTTTCACCTACTAAAGAAATTTTATTAAGTCATTCTTATTCTATTTACTTGAAGGACACGGCTCCTCAAGTCCTTTTGCAACACAATTCAATTGTTACCTTTTTTGTCCTATATATACCCATAAAGTCGAGGAATTTTCACCATAGAATATTTATACATACACACAATCAGAGAGAGTCAAAGCTGAGAGAAAGAAACATAGAAAAAGGGTTTTCACGTGCATTGTTTTACATTCCTTCACAATTTTTCAAATCTATCAAGGTAAAATACTTATGTGTAAGTGATTCGTTTCTTTATACTTTTATATTCAGTAATTTATGCGCGAATTGCCAATGAACCTTTGAGTTCTTTATTAAGAGATATGAAATCCTTCGAGAATTAAAGATGATCTAAGATTGGTGTTGTTTGGTCACCGATATACTTCATAAGATAAGAGTGGTACGGATTATCTATTTTATTGTTATATAATTGTGTATGAAAATTACACGTATCTTATTGGGTATTTTTGAATACTCTCCTACAAAAAAAATTTATAGGTTAGTTACGGTCGATTGGAACTGTATCGGGATGGTGATGCGGACTGCCAAGATGATTTAAAATAAAATCACTAGATTTTCTATCTTAAGTTGAAAAATTAGTTTCATTTATATTCAATGACATGTTCATTTAAATAGTAGTTGAGTACGTTTATTTTCGAACCATAAAATTTTAATGTTTAGTTTAAGTTTATGGATAACCCATATTTTTATTAAATAAATTATTTTTTTATCGCTCCGTATTTAATATTAAGAAAAGTAAGTTTTTGGTAACACCCTAAACTTTATGAAAATTTGGGGTGTTACAAATTCTAACCTCAAATTCTGGTTTTTTTCATTAGATTGAAAGCATGTTTGGGAAGATATCGATAGAAAATAGTGATGGATAAGACTGTAGTACTTGTGAGTCCCACAAAATATGTGGATAAAAAATGGCTTGAGTATTTATAACATGAGACAACATATGCTAACTTTGATTTAACTACAAACATCGCCAAAAGTTTAAATTTACATATAACACCTAAGCACGCTTGCTTTAAATTTCACACGAACAAGTACAAATTTATCTACAGTTGGCAATATGTTCTTTTCAAGTCATCAACTTAAGAGACCCATGTGGAATTTTATTTGACGAGAGAAAACTCATAAGCACCAAAAGCTTTATATCCCTTCATAGCATATAAGTTTTTGGAGCTCACCCAACAAATTGAAAGGACTTATAAGCTACTTGACAAAGGCTTGGTTACCAGCCATACTGAAAGAGCTTTTCAACAAAATTGAAATGCTTTCCCTTGAGCTTATGTGCAAATTTAAACACCCTTTAAGAGCTTGTAAAGTAAAAGCAAAAGGCTATTATTGGACAAAGATTAGTTTCTAAGCACTTAGTGCTTATAAGCAATGCCAGACTGGACTATTAGATTCATCATATTAATTACTCAGATTACGAGTGAGTGTCAATACAAGGGATTATAACACAAGCACCATAGAGATAATATCAATGCAGTATGTATATCCATCACTTGCTTATACAGAGGACACAACAAATATAGAATTACAGATGATGGTAAATTTGACAAGAAAACTAAGACAAGAACTCACCTCTAATGACAAAACTGTTTACATGCCATCACTTGCAGTAGGAAGACCAGTTACTTTACCCACAGCAACGGTTTTCCCTGCCAACATTGGGAGTCTCAATGATTTCATTTGAAATAAGGAAAGCAGAAAAAATAATACCAATACAATTGAAAAAGTATTCTCACCTTCAGTGCGAAGAGTGAATCGTCCTAGCTGTGGGAAATCAGAGAAGTTCTCAATGCATATCAAGTTAGTTACCTGTAAGTAAAATTTAACATCAGAAACTTATAATATAAATATATATTAGAAGGATCTTACTATCAACATGAGCCAAAGCTAGCATAGAGATTAGTCAAGCCAAGTGAGAAAACTCTACATTGCCCTGGCTCTCTAGGACCATTAGTCAAGCCAAGTGAGAAAACTCATCAGTGTAGGGTTTGGTGGCCCAAAATTGACTTGGCATAAAATCGCAATTCATGAGTAACGTTATTCGGCACCACCGGTGTCACCATTCTATGTAACAATTGCATGGTATTAAATAATAGGTTCACATAAATATAATGTCATATCAATATGATTCATTCAATTGAACCTATCAAGTGTGCCCACCTAAACTAGTACTAGATATCATTATTCATAATCTAAATTGATATAATCTAGGGATGGGCAAGATAACTTGCCAATCTTTGAATGGCGACAAGTAACTTCCAACAGAATTTCACAAAATTATCAGCAATGCAAACTATGCTGAAGATAAGCACTGAATTATGTGATGCCTTATGAACCACAAAAACCTGACATGCACTTGATACTTCTTACACTTTGCTGCAACATCCATTTTCATATTCCAAATTACAAAAATATTTGATAATGTATCCTGATGAACCAATTGGCACAAAAATTGAGTGCAGCTAAAATTTTATGTGACCATGAAGTTAGTTAAAAGGACATGAAGTGAAAAATGGAGATATGAGCAGAAAAACCCAACTCCGGAAAAAGAAACAAGCATCATATATCAAGTTCAACTGTTCGCATTGCACTAACCTTCCACCTTATCAGGTTTTTCCACTTCATCAAGTTTCATATCTTCAGCCATTACACTATCTTCTTGTGGAGTTCGTTCGTCATTCATGAAAACGAAGAATAGTTTATTTTAATGGTGATATAGAAATAGTAATAACGATGGTAGTAAAAAACGATAAGTAATATATGCTATAACAAAATGAGTTACTATGATTTTAAGAGTCAAGTACTTATAGGTGAACTGTAAACATAAGTTGAAAACTCGGAACTACGGGAAGTTTGTAGCGCTAAACTTTGAAAGAATATGTGTACCATCCAGATAATAATAATAATAATAATAATAATAATAATAATAATAATAATAATAATAATGTATTTCTCTTCACCTTTTTCTTCTCACAAGTAAAGAATAGGCTACCACTTCTGAGTATACATTCAGCCTTTTAATGCTATTTGGTGATCAGTAAAAATGGTTGGGGAGCAAAATTTTCAAATTCATGGAAGTAAAGAAGTTTCATGAACTCGGTTATTAGATCTCACAAAATCTTTGCTTAATTAATATTTATATTTATTTCACTATATGATTCACATGCCACTCAGCTGTTTCCTATTAGGGACGGCAACCTACAACAATAGGCAGTTCCAATGTGAATATGTACGACGGACAGAACAATAAGTTTGTGAAAGTCTAAGTCTGATATTGACAGATAAATTCAGCACACTCCACAGCCCACCTATATTTATACTCCAAGCATCTTCATGGACAAGTTCCTATCATACAAACGAGATATAAAACCCTGCCCCAATCCAATCAAACCATCATAACTTCTTATCAGGTCCTTCTACAATGAGAATCCACAATTGAACACTTCACACAAATCCTATGATTAACAAGAGGAAGTGTTACGCTAGACATTATATACTTCCAATTAACCTTTGGGTGGAAAAATCTTATGTAAGGTGTTCGCTAGATAACTTTCTATAAACTAAAGAGCCTTTTTGCGATATTTATGAAAAAAAAAATAGTTAACCAATAGGTCACAATAATTTATGCATGAAATTATTATTTAAAAAAAAAAAATCCAGAAGATGGCATAATTCTCCTTCTTAAGGCTTGTTAACAAAAATTTTGTTGAGTTATTATTTTATTCTTACTTTTGCTCTTTCCTTTCTCTTCCCACGTGTTCCCTCTCCCTATTTCAGTAAGTTTGTTAGGTGAGCTGTCAGCTCTTTATTGGATTGGTCCTGTATATATTTGGTACTGTGATTCCTTTTGGATGTAGAACGATGTAGTGAAAATATGCAGACGAAGTTTCATGCTGCACAGATCTAATTTCTTCTTCCATTTTTGTTTATGGTATCAGAGCTATAAATCATTCCACACTCATTCTGAAGTGATAAATGTATCAGTGAGAAGATGGCAAACAACAACGATCAAAATGATGATCTACAAATTCCTCCGGCAATTGAGCGGGGAGCAGCAGCAAAAGAGTACTCCAATGGAGACCCATTGGATTTGCAGAGTTCGGACCATCCAGGAATGATGCTTGTAACTTCCCCATTGACAGGTAAAAACTATCTCAGCTGGAACATATCCATTAAAATAGCATTAGGTGCGAAATTAAAGTTGGGCTTCATAAATGGGAAATGTGAGAAACCAGACAGTGAATCTCCAAATTTTGATCAATGGAATAGGGTCGATTGTATGATTAGATCTTGGATCTTAAATTCAATCTCGAAGGACATTGTGGAAGCATTTATTTACACGACATCAGCAAAGGATCTATGGGATGAATTAAATGAGCGATATGGTGAATGTAATGGACCATTACTTTACCAGTTGCAGAGAGAGATCAGTAGCTTGACACAAGGATCAATGACAGTGGAGAAATATTTCACCAATCTTAAAAAATTGTGGGACGAAATCGCTTGCCTTATGCCATCACCAGTATGTACATGTGGAGCTGCAAAAGAAGTTTCTGATTCAGTTTCTTTCAGCAAACTTATGCAATTTTTGATGGGCCTGAATGACACATATGACAATGTCAGAAATCAAGTGCTTGTGATGGAGCCTTTACCCTCGGTGAATAGAGCATATTCCATGGTTCTAAGGGTGGAGAAACAAAGAGAAGTGCATATGTTATACCATGAAACTAATGATAATGCTGCGATGATGGTCAGGGGACTTAATACCCGGAATGATGGACGTGGAAGAAACGGATCTGGTCGAGGAAATTGGACAGGTAGATCTGCTGTTGGTAGAGGAAACAATCCTGTAGGAAGGGGAATTAACAGAAGATATGGTAATTATGATAAGGAGTTAATGTATTGTGATCACTGCGGTATGAGTGGACATTTAAAGGAGTTAATGTTTCAGACTTATTGGTTTTCCAGATTGGTACAAGAAAGATCAAAGGACAAAGGATCCTAACTGGAGAAATGCAGCAAACAATGTGATGGAAATGGATAATTCACCCCTTGATTTTGAAGATGGTTATACTACTGTGACTTCAAAGGATTCATCCTCCTCTAATATTGCTGCCATTGTTCAGCAAGAGTTGATGAAAATGCTGAATGGAAAGAAGCTCAGTGACAATGAAGATCGAGTGAATTTTGCACACCTCAGGGATTATTCTGGTATGTGCACCCAACATTTTGCCTTTACTTCACTTGATGAACTGAAATATGGAACTTGGATTGTTGACACCGGTGCCAGTAATCACATATGTACTGATTCATCACAAATGACTAACCTAAAACCAGTCACACAGCCTACCTCTGTTTTGCTACCTGATGGTTCTGTCAAGGCTGTCAAACACATAGGTTCCATTGCCATGAACCATAAAATCATTTTAACTGATGTTCTTCACGTACCCACTTTCAAACTTAATTTGCTATCTGTCCCTAAACTCTGCCAAACTGCTCAAATTAAATTTATCTTCTACCCTACATATTGCTTGATGCAGGACCTGAAGAGTGATAGGACATTGGCGGTTGGAAAATTGAATGGAAAGTTATACAGACTTGATGACCATAGTTTCCTGAGTAGTGGAGGAGAAAATTGTTATGGGAGAATGGATAACTGTAATCTTCTATCTACTGAAAATTTGAATTCTAGAAATAAAATTTCTTTTGCTGATAAGGTTTCTCCCTTTTCTCTCGTTGATTGGCACATAAAACTTGGTCATGCTTCATTTCAATGCTTACAACATCTCACCTTCCTTAAACAAATGTGTAATGCCTCTGCCATTAAGAACATAGATCCTTGTGATGTTTGTCACAAAGCAAAACAAAACAGACTTCCATTTCAAAGCTCACAAATTCACTCAAAAACCACCTTTGCATTGTTGCACGTTGACATATGGGGTCCTTATAGACAACACACCCTGACTGGAACACCTTTTATGCTCACCATTGTAGATGACTACAGTAGAGCCACATGGACTTTCATGCTTATTCACAAATCCCAGACTGTTAAGACCTTAGAAATCTTCTTCAAAATGATTAAAAACCAGTTCAAAAAGGATGTTGAAGTGATTAGAACAGACAATGGAAGTGAGTTTACTGGAAATGAATGTCAAAACTTGCTCCAAACTTTAGGAATTCTTCACCAAAAATCATGTGTCTACACTCCACAACAAAATGGAGTTGTAGAAAGAAAACACAGGCATTTACTCCAAATGGCCAGATCCCTCATGTTCCAAGCTCATTTGCCTCGATATTTCTGGTCACACTCTATACTAATGGCCACACATATTATAAACAGAATTCCTAGTTCTGTATTAAATTGGAAGACCCCGTTTGAGATCCTATACAACACTAAACCAGACTTTACCTCCCTTAAAACTTTTGGCTGCCTTTGTTACATAACCAATACCAAACCTCACA
This sequence comes from Fraxinus excelsior, assembly GCA_019097785.1. Classification (NCBI taxonomy): domain Eukaryota; kingdom Viridiplantae; phylum Streptophyta; class Magnoliopsida; order Lamiales; family Oleaceae; genus Fraxinus; species Fraxinus excelsior. The sequence continues at coordinate 48,008,433 of CM032623.1, forward strand.
AAGACAAATTTGAATCGAGAGGTTATAAGTGTGTTTTTATAGGTTACAGCCCTGGGCAAAAGGCTTACAAAGTACAATTTATCCACTAAACAAGTTCAAATTTCAAGAGACATTGCCTTTTATGAAAATTACTTTCCTTTCAAATCAGGCAAAATTCCTATTACTGATAAGACCAATCCTGTCGTTCCACACCCTGAATTTCATGATGATAATCTAACCATAACACCATCTGTTTCTCCCTGCGATAACCAAAGTGATGAGCCTTTGCCTAATAAAACCACAGACACATCATCTGTTGAAACCACGGCTGATTCTTCCTCCACAAATCACAACACTATTCCACTCTCCCAAGTTCCCTTTCCTGAATCAACAAAACATACAACGTCTGAACCTTTAACCCTTAGACAAAGTACCAGGCAAAAGACCAAACCAATATGGATGGAAGATTACATTACCAATGTTACTGATAATTCAATTGTTCCAACTGTCAATCGCCAATCCTCTTTCAACCATACAAAACCTTGTTCACAATTCACACCACCTATATATCCTTACACAATTTCATCAGACTTACATCATACTTATGTGACTTACCTGGCTAATGTGTCAAAAATTCAAGAACCAAGTTCATACCATCAAGCCTGTAAAGACAAAAGTTGGATACATGCTATGAATGAGGAACTAGAAGCACTTGAATCGAATAAAACGTGGGAACTCACTGATTTACCTCAAGGGAAGAAAGCCATTGGGTGCAAATGGCTGTACAAAGTTAAACTAAAACCGGATGGAAGTGTGGATAGGCTTAAGGCACGATTAGTGGCAAAAGGCTACAATCAATTAGAAGGAATTGATTTTTTTGATTGTTTTTCACCTGTTGCAAAGCTTGTCACTGTCAGGATTTTTATTGCAATAGCCTCAGCCAGATCTTGGCCTCTCCATCAACTTGACATCAACAATGCATTCTTGCATGGATACCTAGATGAAGAGGTTTATATGCAACCGCCTCCAGGATATACCATTGCGACAGCTAACAAAGTCTGCAGACTGAGAAGAAGCTTATATGGATTGAAGCAAGCATCGAGACAATGGAATACCGAACTTAGTCTTAAGCTCACAGAATATGGGTTTGTTCAGTCCAACCATGACCATTGTTTGTTTCTTAAGCATTCATCTGATCATAGTTTATTTCTTCTTATTTATGTGGATGATGTCTTAATCACTGGAACTCATGAATCAGACATTATATCAGTCAAGAAATATCTGCATTCTCAATTTACTATCAAAGATATTGGAGCTGCAAAATATTTTCTAGGACTTGAGATTGCTAGAGGTAAAAAGGGGACATATGTTAACCTGAGAAAATACATTTTGGACATCATTAGAGATGTCGGGCTCATTGGTGCAAGATCAGTTTCAGTTCCAATTCCAAAAGGTACAAAACTCTCACAAAACTCCAGCCCTCCATTTTCAGATCCAGAAAGATATAGAAGACTGATTGGAAGGCTTCTATACTTGAACCTAACCATACCTGACGTTACCTACGGCATACAACAGTTAAGTCAGTTTGTTCATAGTCCTTGTCAAATTCATTGGGACACTGCAATTCATTTGTTGCGATATTTGAAAGGATGTCCATCACTAGGCCTTCACTTTCCAGCGCAACAGAATTTCACCTTAACAGCATACTCTGATACGGATTGGGCTTCCGGCAGTGATACTAGAAGGTCTCTCACAGGCTTCTGTATTTATCTTGGGGACACACTGATTTCATGGAAGACCAAGAAACAGACCACGGTTTCTCGATCCACAGCTGAAGCCGAGTACAGAAGTTTGGCAACGACTGTATGTGAAGTCACATGGATCAATTACATACTGAAAGACTTTGCCATTCCTATACCTTTACCTATCCCTTTATGGTGTGACAACAAATCCGCCCTACATATTTGTGCTAACCCGGTTTTCCATGAAAGAACTAAGCATTTGGAAATTGATTGCCATATTGTTAGAAATAAATTTAAAGAAGGATTCATTCTGCCTCAATATGTTCCTTCCGCTCAACAAGTTGCAGACATATTCACAAAAGCATTAGCAGCCCCTCAGTTCCGTCACTTAATTTCCAAGCTGGGATTGGCTGACCTCCACCAATTGCCAGCTTGAGGGGGGGATGTTGAGTTATTATTTTATTCTTACTTTTGCTCTTTCCTTTCTCTTCCCACGTGTTCCCTCTCCCTATTTCAGTTAGTTTGTTAGGTGAGCTGTCAGCTCTTTATTGGATTGGTCCTGTATATATTTGGTACTGTGATTCCTTTTGGATGTAGAACGATGTAGTGAAAATATGCAGATGAAGTTTCATGCTGCACATATCTAATTTCTTCTTCCATTTTTGTTTGAATTTGCACTGCAGTGAGCTACATCCATTATATCAGGTTTACAACTATATCGGCGCATTTAGATAAAAATACAAAGCTAAAACAGTTCAATATCAAAATAATAGTAATTTAGTAAATAGTACTAGGATAATAATCATGGTCTAATTTTTATCTGTCAAACTTTTGAATATTCAATACTCGTATAATATTGTAATATCTACCTTAAGAATTAAAAATAGAAAGCAACAAATTAGAAATGAACACCATACCAGCCGAATCAAGCTGCAAAGCTTTGATATCCTCCTCAATATCTATCACGAGTTCGAATTCAAAACAAAACAGAATCCCAATTCAATCAGCAACGACTCCACTTTAAAAAAAAAGGTTGAATTTTCGAATGCAAATTTCTTACGGATTTACAATTCCGCGGAATGATATAGGGGGAAAAAATAAAAGTTAGCAGAAATTCAATGAGCAGCATAAGAAAATTATAGATCAACCAAAAAGTAATAAAAAATACGTACCCATGGTCGAAATTCCGTTTATATGGTATTCCTCCTAGTAGGGCCTCTTGTTGTTCCGAAATGTTACGTGGTGTGGCCTTGCTGAGGGGGTTTACCAGTTCATGCTGTCTTGCTTCTTGAACAGTATACTAAGCTCAACACGTAATTGGGCTGCGATTAGTAGAGGGAAAATTTCTTATCTAAAAGTGGTTAAGTTTCACACATTTTTACCTTTAAGCTAAAAAGTTTAAAATTTAAAATTTCAAGATTTTTTAAGGTTTAAAAGTTCAAATTTCAGATTTTTTTTTAATTTTTTTTATAAATTAATTAATTAAACATATATTTTATTAACTAAATATATTAAGGTCACAATTTCACATAATTTAGTCACAAATTCTATATAATTAATCATGAATGACAAATTTTACATGTCACAAATTATTTTGCATTCATGATTCAAAAAATTTATAAGTCACGATTTGTTCATCGGTCACAAATAAAAAATTGAAACGTCACAAATTATATTACGGTTACAATTTTAAAATTTTTTATGTCACAGTTTGTTCATCGATCACAAATTAGAAATTTTATAAGTCACGGATCAGAAATTTTATAGATCACAAATTATTTTACGATCACAATTCATAAAATGTATAAGTCACAATTTGTTCATCGATCACAAATAAAAAATTGAAACATCACAATTTATTCATCAGTTACAAATCACAAATATTATACGTCACGACTTAGTAGACAATCACAAATTGTCAAATTATCGGTCACAAATTAACAATTTTTTAGATCACAAATTATTTTTTATTCACAATTTATATTTTTCATTGGTCACATATTGTTTATCAGATATTAATTGAATTTTATTTATGAAATAATTAATTAAAAATAAATCAAATATATTAAGCTTCTATTTGATACACATTAAATTTTCATTTTCATTTTACTACTCATTTTCAATCACGCATTCTTCAATAAATTAATATTTTTCATCACATCAATAAATTATCATTCTTTTTCAACCACACATTCTCCATCAATCTACGATTTCAAAATAATGTGCCTCAAGCACACCCTAAGTTAGAGGTGGCAATTGAGCCGAGTAGTTCGTCGGCTCGTACTGTAGCGACCCACGAGCCGCTCGGACTCGCCAAAAAACGAGCTCGAGCATGAGGCGAGCAGGCCGGCTCGATAGGTGAGCCTAGCCTGATCGACTCGTTTTTGACGAGCGGCTCGTCATATTTTTTTTATATAGAATGATAGTTACAAAAAAAAATTCAAATCTCACGAGCCGAGCCGCTCGGCTCATGGCTCGTGAGAGACGAGCTCGTCCACGAGCAACGAGCCGAGCAAAAGCTTGGCTCGTTTTGTAACGAGCCACGAGTTCGGCTCGGCTCGTTGCCACCTCTACCCTAAGTTCACAATTCTATACAATTTAATCACAATTATCAAATTAATTGGTCACAAATTATTTTTTTAATTACAAATAAAAAAATTTAAAGGTCACAAGTCAAAAAAATTATAAGTCACAATTTACTTTTAGTCACAAATCTCATAAGTCAAAATTTATTATACGTCCAAAGTTATCAAATTATTGATCACAAATTAATAAGTTTTTAGATCACGCATTATTTATTGGTACAACGGGAAGACTCTACAACAAAAGGTGATTTTTATCTTCTCTCTACTGACGGAGATCTATGAAGAGATTCTATTTCTGCTAGTTACCTGTCATACAAAATATCTCTATTTTCAATTAATTTTATGAAATTATTCTAAAATATCTATTTAACTTAATTATTTATGATAATATGTTAATTATCAATTAATCTAGTTGGAAAAAAAATTGACAAAATGAGTGTGGCGAGATTTAGGTCGTTGATTTCAAAAATTATTTTTGAAATTATTTGCCTAAATGTTGTCAACACTTATTTTGTAAACCAATTTTGTCAGCTTATTTTGTACACATGGCGTCACTCGTTAATTATTGATATGGATGAACATGAGTTGGTCGAAATTGAAATCAAGGTAGTCCTCGAAAGGTGGGATCGGATAACGAGACATGCAGAAGTTAAAATATCTCTATTTATCGCACTCAATTAACTATTTAGTTACTTTGAATTATATTAGAAAATAAAATAAACAGATATGAGGAACCCTTGTTTTCCATCCTCACCTTGGCCTCAACAGAGCAGATATTTTGCCTTTCCTAGAAAGAATAGTTACCTTAAAAGTTTAATTTAAATGTTACGACAATTTTAAAAATAGTATGAAATTTTTATCAAATAATATTATTTGATAAAAATAGATTTTGAAATAGTGATTTTTTTAGAATGTGTAATTAAGAAATAGGAGAATTTTTAGATTTACGTGTAAAATTATTTTATTAAAAGAAAATGTGATTAAAAATGAGTTTTAAAAAAAATGTATTACTGAGAAATTGAGCTCAAAAACTAATTGTTGTGGGGAGCAATTACCACGAAGAATTGTCACGTTAACTCCCTTTCGAACCACTTTATTATTCTTACAAGGATTAGATTACTTGTACACACAAAATGTACACCTTGATGACACCCCATATGTTAAATATTTGACAATTGATTGAAAAATATGTTGTCAAAATCAATATAATAAAATCTGTCAACTTACATGGGTGCAAACTAATGTGTCGACGTTTATATATGTAATATGATCATTCTTACAATTAATGATGTTATGATGTTAGGGAGGGTTTGACGCTCTCACCGACACTATACTCACAATGTGAGGAGGCACTTTTTTGGCCATTTTTATTCATATGGGTCTCACTTCTATGTGAGTATCGATCAACAAGAGTGTCATTTTTTGTCTGACAAATAATCTTGATTATCCTACCGTTGTTCTAAAATAAGGATTGAAACTAAAATAAAGAATAAATAAAATTCAATTTATTTAGGCCCTGATTGATAACCATTCTTTCAAAAAATTATTAAAAAAATAATAAAAAATCATACTAATTTTAAATATACATTCCCGTAATAAACTATTATACACATAAATTAAAAAAAAAAATCTACTTTTTAATCATATATTCTTCAAAAAAAAAAATTATTCAAAAACTCATTCTTTACAAAATAATAATAATAACAATAACAAGTTTGAGTATTTATTTTATTAAATATAATTTAAATTCATTTTTTTACTGGTAAAATTTACTTTCTTTAAAATAAGTCTTAACTCTTGATTATAAAAGTATCCACTAAACCAAAAAAAATAAAATTGCTCCGAATACCAAGATTAACGAATTAGTTGTAAATATCTAGATGAATAATTATAAGTATCTTTATTTTTAAATATTTGTTACGTAGAATATGTTTGGTGGTGGAAAAAGGGATGGTTAAACATTAGCTGGTTAAATTAATAGTAAATATTAAAACGAGTGTAATTGTCAAAATAATTTTAGATGCGTATAAGGTATTCAGTAGCTACAAATGGATAAGTCAACATAACATGAAATTTTAAAGATGTGTAAGTAACGTTATTCATAGTCAACGGCTGCAATGATTATTCATGTGACAAATTATTATTTAAGACATTAACTTTTTATTTAAAGTAACATAATTAAAGAAAATTAATGCGCATAGACCGATGTTTGATGCTCTAACACCAATGAAACTAAATAGCATTATTCTTATTTGTTTTCAATAGTGATGAATGTTTATCAGCTACTTTTTAATTCCGAAGAGTATTTATCATTAAATTTTGCAATGTGATGTTAAGATATCAATGTATTAACATTGAAATCCTTTACTATGGTTCGTATCGTTATAATAATATTTATGATATCGAATACTTTGATGATAGATCAATGCAACGCTCAAACTGTAAATTTAGTGTCAAAATACAAAATAATATTATACTTCGTCACATCAAGCATGTCAATGACAAAGATCGTACAATAAACAAAGAAAAGTTTCCAACGTCAGCAATTTCATTTAATTTCCCCCCATTAATATCTAGTCGAACTAACACATCACAAAATTTAAACAATATACAATTGTATTTATACCTTAATATCGACAAAAGATGACAAATAAGGCATTGATCGAATAATATCTCCAAAATCTTAGTACTTTAATTTTGTGTTCTACATTAATTTCAGAAGTTAACTAACACGATATTATAGTTACACCGTTAGATATTCAAAGCACGGTGTAGTTAATGTAGTATAAAACAATAACAAAACCCTTATACATTCACCGAACAACAAAAAATATGATTTTTTTACACACTAATTATATAATTCAATTTCTTGGTAAATAACTCTAACAATCTGCATACATATATATATTACAAATAAGCACCTTAGCCCCTATTTGGGCTCCATTATTTCACATTTTAATGAAGCATTGCCCACGACCACCACAATACAAAGCAAAATCCCCAAATCACAATCACAACACAAAGAAAAACCCAAAACCAAACCCCTACTACCCATCGTCGCCTACCGCCGCCCCCATCTCCACTATCGCCCACGGCAACTGCCATCACCGCCAACAAAGCAAAATCCCCAAATCACAATCACAAAACAACACAAAACCCCCAGATCAACATTTATATTGACTCTTAAACTTCCTTTCGCAACCAAATCGACAAGTCTGGTTCGAGTCGACACACCACCACACCATGCTATGCTAAGCTCAACATCGAGAACCCCTCTTCACAAACAACACTCCTCCTATGGGTGGACCCACATGGGGTCATGTGGGGTCAAATGACCCCACAATCTTTATATTTTTTAACCTAACACTTACCACTTACCCAAGAGCAGCCTAATCCACAACTCACAAGCCCAAGTCCAAATACAATCTACACCAACCCATTAATCCATAATTCATTGATTGACTCAACTCAACTAATATACTATGACTCATAAGGTAGAGACTTTGATATCCCTCATTCAAAAATTTGAAATCCCTAATTTTCCAATACACACGCTACCTACGTAGCTATGCATGGTGAATTTGTCTCTCGTCTTCAATTCATTTTTCAATTAATTTAGGTATTGGATTTTCAATTGAATTGAAGCTAATTCGAGCATATGAGTTACAGATTCTTCTAATTTCTAAAATGTATTTGGAATTTGGTAGTTGATAGTTCACTAGTTTGGATTTGAAAATTTGGAAATATTGTAGTGGAGTAGTAAAATAACTCAGTCTCAGTAAGTAATAACTTTGTTAGTTTGTCTAATTTAGTGATCTAAAATAGAATTATTTGTGAAAGTAATTGTTATTTTTTGATGAAAAATGAAATATGGTATTTATTTGTTTATTTATGTTTTGAATTTGTTTTTAACAGGCATGGAGAAATATTTTAAACGAAAATCCGTTTGTTCGAGTGTGGTTGACAACAATATAATTATACGACGTTTTCAGAGTATGAAAACGTGTAGGCTACAATTGTAATAGCGTATTGACTTATTTTTCGTTAATGATATATAGTTCTAATATTTTTTAATTTTCATTTTTGACCCCACAAGACAATTGGTCTGGGTCCGCCCCTCACTCCTCCCCTTATGTATCTCCACCTCAAATGACCCTCTGAATTCCTCTACTTTCACTACAGGCTTCCACCTCGACTCCAATGCCCTCTACCACCTTTTCAAGCAAGGATATAACCCTCAATATATCAATCTTCGTCAGTCGCATTGGACGCATTTGTAGATTCGGTTCGAGGGTAGGGACGGTGGGGGTAGCCGTGAGCCTAGGTGAAAATTTAGAGCCGTAATGAGGGAGATGAAGTGAACAACGATGAGAAAAGAAAGAGTTGTAGAGTGGTGGAGAGAACATCAGTGACACGACACTCCGAGGGTGGCACGATCGACAGTAGATGGTGGTGGTGACGATATTGGTTTTCCCCCTTTTTGGGTAGGTGAGACAGTGTGGAAAGAAATAGATACAGGAGGATGTTTTATTTTTTTATATTAAAATTATTAAGTTATTGTTTTTCCCTTTTACAATTTGATCAAAATCAACTTCTCTGATCAATTAACAGTCCATCAATTTGGAATCCAGATACATATTTCAAAAATGTTAGGGATCTCCACTAACACAAATTGAAAGTCAGGGTAAACTCTGCAAAAATTGAAAATGTTAGTTAGCGTTCTTCATTTTTTTTCCATTGTTTTATTGAAAAATATTTGATTGATAAGAAAATATAGAAAAATGAATTTCAATTTAATAGGGTCAAACAAAGGCTTAATGCTGAAATGACATCAATAATGCCGTTTTAACAATATTTTACCAATTATATCTTCGAATCATTTAATGATAAAATTTAATGTGATTTTATCCATTTGGTCAATGAATTAAATATTTTTCCTTCTCCAAATCCATGAGATTATTCAAATCATCACTGCATGCATAGAACAAAGAGGAGCACCACTATTATATAAAGGCCCGCAGGCATGTGATGTGAGAATTCAAACCAAAATTATCATCTTTAGAAATTTCAATTTCCCTGTAAGTGGACAGTGTTTTTAATGGCTTTTTTGGGAGCCCAAAAAAAAGCAAAAACTGTTCACTGTTCACAGTCAAAATTGTGCAGTGTGCAATGCTTGTTTGTGGGCATCCTATGGTGACAGGCGCATGTGATTTCTATCGCAAAGCCTGAAGGAATCTAATCAATTAACCTAACTATATTGAGACGCTTCCCGAGACTATAGACACAAGAGAACAGTCGTCGCCATCCCATCCACCCACAAACCAAGTCTTATCCTCCTCCCCTTTATATTTCAGTCCATTCCCTCTTGGTCACCAGCATGAGTTCTTGCATCTGATAGTCAGATGCCTGTTCATGGATCTGAAAGTTTTTATCGGTTTTTACTCTCGAGTGTTTTTCTTCACTTAGATCTGGATCTACATGTGAAAGATCACATCAGATTAGTGATTTTCTTGGTTCAAACCTTCATTTCCAAGTTTTTAGGGTTGTGAGAGTTGGTGCACTTGAATATGGTGAGATTAGGGTTTGTGGGTAGAGCTCCTTGAAGTCCAAAAGAGTTTCTTTCTAGGAAAATCGAGCTGCTAATCCATGGATCCCTCAACCCTATCCATATCTATAGATCCGAATTGGATGGGTTGTGGGTTGCATGTGTCAGGAGCCTGCATTTCTCAAGTTGGATCCTTCTTTGGATTGAAGGGAGCTCTACACTTAACCCTACATACCTTTTTTCTGTTTTTTTTAAGTTTCTTTTCCTTTCAGTTTCTGTTTCTTTTTCGTACATCATGGGATAAGAATTCCTGATTTTGATATATTTGAACTTTTCTCTTACAGAAGCAACTGATCAATCTCTGATCATGATTATAAGTTAATTTGTATCTTTCTTTAGATTTACCTTTTCCATTTTTGGTTTCTGAAGAAAATCATAGAATGCATCTGTTCACACACATACACTCGCTTTTATAGTATATGTATATCGTATCAACCACAGCTCTTCTTATTTCTGCTGTTTTTGAATTTTTTTACAAGATTTTAAGGTACTGATGGAATCTTGCGGGAAATAGATGAGAAAGAAACCAGATTGCTGTGTTCAAGAAATGAACAAAGAAAAATGCATGAATTTAATTTCTTTTGATAAGCTTTGAGAACCAGATCTTGTCTTGTATTGAAGACCCTTGGTTAATCTTCAATGAATTGTCTAACCAGTCCAATAGAAGCCCTGACAGACAGCAAGTACACATTCAATGAAATGCCATGTTTGAGCTACATTTTTTGTAAAATGAGAATGAAAAATATAGTCGTTATTGGACCGCATATATACAAGAAATAGAAATTCATAATGGATGACTTGATGTGATGGATGACGATCATATTTTTCATTTTATGAATTGAAAAAGAGAAACAAACGGCAAATTATGTATATTGTAATTTTAATATTTAATTAAATTATTTCTGAAGAAATTTCATTTGAAGCAACAGTCTATTGCTCTGATGTAGCCTTCAAATGTGGTTTTTGAATTCTTGTTTAAGTAGTAAAGAGAAAAAATTATAGCATCGTTTCCATATGCCAAAAGTAACTTTTAAAATTATTTTTATTCCTTTTGTAGTCTATTATTCTGGATCTATATTGATTTTCACTTTTGTAGAAATGAAAAAAAAAAAGTCAAGAGACATAAATATGAAAGATAAAATTCCTAAACTCAAAACAATATAGGTATGTCTTTATCTTAAATTAAAGTTAAGGGTGTGTTTGAGCCACATTTATCTGAAAAAATGTATTATGTATGTAGAATGTGTGATTGAAAAAAAAAGAAATGTTATTAATGTTATGAAAAATATTATTTTATTGAAGAATGTAACTGAAAATGAGTACATGAATGAATGAAAACTTTAACATGTACCAAATAGAGTCTAATAAAAAGAGGATTAATATATGTACCGAATGAGTTATCCTTTTTCACAATGCGCGCGGGCCCTATGTGTGTTTAAAATTTTTGGCTTGTGGTCTCCACCTTCTGATGTGAGTGAGGTGTAAAAGATTCAGTATAAAAATTCAATACATGTAGCATAACTCATAAAAAGAACTATTAGGGAGAGGAGAAAAAAAAGTAAATAACACATAACGTCTCTATTTTTCACTGTTATTATGAAAAATGTTTTTACCTTTAATTTTTTGACATTTTCATCATTATTTTTACTTTTCATTGTATAAAAGCAAAATATTATTTTCATCTATTTTTTAAATTAATTAAAAATTATAAAATGACAAATATATCATTATCTTTAAATAAAAATAAAAAGAAAAAGAAAAAATTAATTGTAATCGCAGTCTCACTTTTTTTAAAAGTGTAAATGAATCCTCAAATAAATTATTAAAATGATAATTAGCCTGTAATGTTTCTACCTTTCACTATTATAACAGAAAAGTTCGCAGTGGAAATTGGACACCCAAAAGTTTGCTTCTTTTCTTCCAAAGTAACTCGATTAAATTCACATTAACATAGCAAATAGAGTTGATGTGCCCTATCTATCAGTATATAAACTTCATCCATGCATTAAAATTATACATAGATTCAATTTTTGTATTAAAATTATGTATGAATTTACAATTTTTGTATTACTATAAGTTAACTTTTGACAGCTAAAATTAACATAATAATGGACATGAAATGAACTCGCTTTGTATCAAAATAATACATGGACACAAATTTATATCTCATGCATACACTAATTAATTTCGGTCTGTCAAAATTAACGGAACCATCAACGTTGTAGACCGTTCAGAATTCAGAATACTGCTCAAAATCGATTCCTCTCGAAGCGGATGCCATGATGTTATATCAATGAAGAAATGCAAATATATAACTCCATATAAGCAAGAGAAATGTACAAGTCACATAAGGATTGATGCTCCTTATTGTAAGTCACTTAAGGATTGGTACTCATTATTGTAAGTTACCATTATAGTGTATTTAACCTTACTCGTGACGGAGAGCTTGATAACGGGGACGTAGAACACATTGTGTATCGAACCATATTAAATTGGTTTGTTATCTTTACATTATTGCACTTTACTTTACATTGTCATTTATATTGTGTTATATTCATACTTGAATTAAGTTATCGAGTTTGCATATATATCTCTCTTATTACACTTTGAATTTGTTTCTTGTGTATTGAATAGTTTTGAGACTAATTGTCGAAAATGTTTCAAAAATCAATTCACCCCCCTCTTGGTTAGTTATTCTTGGGCTAACAATTGGTATCAGAGCAATGTGTTAAATTTTAAAGATTTCACAATCTTGAGTAATGGCTAACCATTTTTTCAAAACTCTTGAGGGGTGTTCTACAAATCGTCCTCCTTTATTTGATGGTACTAATTATAACTATTGGAAAACTAGGATGACGATATTTATTCAATTCATAAATTATAATATTTCTGAAGTTATTAAATTTAGTCCTCATAAGCTTACTAGGTTTATTAAAGTTGATAGAAAATCGGACCAAATAATTTCAAAACCTAGAGAATAATATGATAAGGGTGATAAAAGAAAATTTTCTCTAAATGCTATAACCAAAAATATATTTTATTGTACATTGGATAGAAATGAATTTAATCGTATTAGTACATGTGATTCGACTTGTGATATTTGACATACTTTAGAAATTACTCATGTTGGAATTAGTAAAGTAAAAGAAATTAAGATAAATCACTTAATTAAAGATTTTGAAAAGTTCTTCATGAAAGATAATGAACCTATTGTTGACACGATTACTCGCTTCACCAATGTTACTAATAGCTTCAAAGGCTTTGATCTTGAATGTTCTAATAATGAGCTTGTAAGTAAAATGCTTAGGTCGCTCTCGGAAGAATAGAGTCCATTGAAAATGTTGATAGAAAACACCAAAAATTTCAACATATATCCATTGGAAGAATTCTATGGAACATTGATGACATATGAGCTAAATCGCACTGAGACAAATGAGAAAACGTTGAAAAGCAAAGAAGAGGAAATAAGCCAAGTTGATTTTAAATCCATAGTCGATGAATGCACTTCAAGCGAGAATATGAATGATGAAGAACTTGATGCCCTAGTTCTTCTTGTCAAGAAGTGGAAAGGTTTTCGCCAAAAACATCGATTCCAAATAAAGAAGAAAATGGCGAAAAGAAAAATAGATTCATAAAAAAGAAAACTCTTCAAGCGACATGAGATGAAAGCGATGATGATGAAGGTGAAAGTCAAGAATAAATTGCTAACATGTGCTTTGTAGCCATTGAAGATGAGGTAAACACAAATGAACACTCCAATGAGCTCATCAATCAAATGGATAAGAATAATCAAGGTACTTCTATATGCATAACAAAAATATCAAGGTATGATTAACCATCTTCTTTAAATTGCAAGTAAACTTGATATTATATTATGTTTTGTGATTTAATTGCTATGAAATATAACTTCTAATCTATGCATTGTAACTTGAATTATGACTTCCATTATTTTCATGAATTGTGATGACTTCTAATGTGATTTATTTCAATGAATTGTGGAAATGCGTGTCTCTAAATATTATACTATCTTTATATGGAATATAAAATAGACACAAATGCAATTTCTATTGAAAGGGGGAATATATTACTATTTTCTATGGTTGATTTAAAAGTTTTGATCTTATATGAAATACTATTCCTCTCATATGTGTTATCATAAATGTAAAAATTGTGTATTGATCTTACATGCTATCTCTTTTTGCTTATGTCAAAAGGGGGAAGATGAATAAATAATTATGCATGATAAAGAGTAAGAGATATATAACTTGATTTATGCATGATAGGGGAAATGTTGAAAATGGAAAATACAAATTTTATTCAAATAATTTTACTTTTGTCATTTGCATCACTCATACTTTGATTAATATTTTACTGTAAAGTGATGATTTTTTGTTTTTTTGTTTTAGCATCTTGTGCTTAATTGAGAGAGAATATATTATTCTTTCATGGTTGATTTAAAGTTTTGATCTTAAATGATATCCATTTTTGCTTATGTCAAAAGGAGAAAATGGAGTGAGATGATTATGCATGCTTTGATTTGAAAATATAATCCGCTTTAAATGTCTAGTTGTTGATTTGTAAAAGAAAGGGGGAATATGAATTACATGATGAATTTATTATATATATTCCTTTATCAATATGATATTAATTGTTCAAATTTTACTTACAAATAATCTTGGTTGTCATAATCAAAAAGGGAGAATTTGTTGACATATAGTTGATTATAACCTTAATATTTTGATTATAACAAATAAGTCATTTTATTTACTAACATTTGAATTTGAGTAATTAAGCTTTCAAAGCTATCAAGATTATAAATCGGACTCGAAATAAATAACAAAGTGAAAGTTAAGCATTCAAGTCAAATCATTCGAGACAATAGCGATTTGCATGCGACGATTGAATTGGAACTTCAAAACTCGCAAAAGACGCAAATCAAGATACAAGCATAAAGAACGACAAATCAAGACAATTAGACATTATACATTTATATGTAAAGGTGTTAACTCGTCAATCTTTGACAGGTGCATAAAACTCAAACTATAATTTATCACTTCATCGCTTGCATAAAAATATTTTAATATGAAATAGATTATGGAAAAATGAATATTTTGATGTAAAAATTAATTTCCAAAGTTTATATACTTCGGTCGACCGAAGTATACACTGAACGATCGAAAAGGCTACTTACCGATTTTTACCGAATGCTTATATACTTACCGGATTTCGAAATCACTAGTTTTTGGTCGACTGAACCGGTCGACCAATCCGCTCAACCGAAAGTCTACCGGTCGATCGATCGCTCAACCGAAGTGTCAACCGAAACTTCAACGGTTTGATTTTCCAACAGCTATATTCAAACTTTGGTCGACCGAAAATGACCGATTTTCAATTATTTGGTCTACAAATAGCTATCTCTTTTGCATTCAATCTCAAGATTTTATAAGAGCAATTAAGAGTGTATATTTATTGAAAATCATCGAGCTTACTTGATTTTAAATTCTATTTCATTTAATACAAAGAATTTCTTGATTAATCAAATTAATTTTCATATATCTCATCAAGAATTCTTTTCGCAAATTTTTTTTCATAATCTCATCTATTTTTCATTCTTGATAGAAGTCTTCTTTGCCAACATTTATATTGAAGTGTAAATATCTGTTCATACTCAACGTGTATTATTTGTTAAGAGAGATTATATGTTGAAAACTTTGATACAAAGATACAAACTATTTCATTATTCATCAAAATTTACAACACAAATACTTGAACTTTATTATTTGCTATCTATTGAAGTATTTACCTAACTCTCTAATACTTAACTTGATTATATCATTGGTTAAAAGAGTTTCTTCGATTGTAAAATTATCACTTACTTTGACGGTTTAAAGAGCATTGTGAAAATTTGATTGTAAGGATATGTGCTCATTGTTGTAAGTCGCCTAAGGATAAATGCTCGTTGTTGTAAGTCACTCAAGGATACGCGCTCCTTGTTTCAAGTCACTTAAGGGTAGATGGAGTTGTTGTAAATCACTTAAAGATTGGTACTCCTCGTTGTAAGTTACCATTAATAGTGCATTTGGCCTTACTCGTGACGAAGAGTTTGGTAACGGGGACGTAGAACACATTGTGTATCAAACCCCATTAAAATGATTTGTTATCTTTACATTATTGCACTTTACTTTACATTGTCATTTATATTGTGCTATATTCATACTTGAATTAAATTATCAAGTTTGCATATTTATCTCTTTTATTACACTTTAAATTTGTTTCTTGTGTATTGAATAGTTTTGAGTCTAATTTGTCGAAAAAGTTTCAAAAATCAATTCACCCCCCTCTTGGTTAGTTATTCTTAAGCTAACACAAGTTTGATCCCTAACGGTAAACAATTTGTATATTCGTCAGAACATTAGATGTACTAGTTACATACAATACAATTCTTTTATAGAATGGTTCCTCTAGTAGCATGGAGGGGAAAAAAAAAAGTTGAAATTAGGACATAATAAGCTACAGAGTCGACAAGGTGTAAAATAATTAATGAGGGATAAAAGTGACACTAAATTTATAGTAATTCAACCTCTTGAACCTAACTCGACCAAGTTCTCCAATTATATTTTGAACCGACTTGTCACATTATAAAGCCAAGCAAGAATGAAGAATTAAATTTAAAACAATATTACCAGAATGGCATTTTTTTCCCATATTTCAAATACTTCGTACAGTGCCCAATAAATTATTGGATGTTCTTTTAATGATTTCAGTACTTGCGGGATTATTAACAATACCCTTTATAGAGAATCTTCAATTTTTTCACACCCTTGTTGACTTGTCAACCATGTTAGGATAGAAACTGACGTTCATTTTGTCTCTCATTAGTTCGAACCGATGAATATCAATAACAGATAAACAAGATTACACTCTCTTTTTGTAGTTTTGAGTTATTTATTTAGTTCATTTACTAATCTCACTTTTCAATCCTCAAAAGTATTCAATTCAAACATGATTTTTGATTGATGATGATGTCAATTTCTTCTTACCATAATTGTTAATATCACTAATTATGATAACATTGTTTTTACCTCTTCAATCTTTCATTTCCACATTGACTTGCAGCCGTGCTAGACAAGAAATTAGCGAGCTCTCGCATCTCTTTCTTCTAAAATGACTATGCCCCTATTTGGTTCCCATAAATTAAAATTCATTTTTTTTTCACTCATTTTCAATTATATATTTGATAAAATCCACAATTTTTTTTTTTTCAACTTTTCAATTACAAATTTTATTAACTTTTATGAAAATTTAATAAAAATATGATTTTTAACAGTCCATTCCTAAATAATATTTTCTAATAGTAATTTTTGCTCAATTTGGCTGCATAAAATGTGAAGCAAACAGTGTTTGGGTTTCTATATATTGCAGTGTTCTTTCCAGGCAAGTGAAACTAGGTTTCATAAACACACAGTTAAAATTTAGTACAAGAACTGCCAATGGCATGTTTGGTACGAAATATTAAAGATGAAAAATGAGCTAATATTCTGTTTATTATACTGTCAAGACCTCTACTACCTCGCAAAAAACATGCCCCCCAAGAGTTCACCTTTTCCAATTGAGGCACAATAACTTACAAGGGAAACAACAATTAAATCTTTCCCATATATCTAATCAAGGGCTTGTAACCAACTTGTCCTTGACCAAGAGGAGTCCAGCACATGAATGGCAAGATCCCTTTAGCTTAAAAGGGTGGATTAATAATTTTCTTAAACCTGCAACATGTAAAGAAAGCAAAACAATTTTTCGTGAAAATCCCATCGCAATTTTACGCATTGTCTCGACTAACTTATTGAAATGCATTATTTTCAGCATATAATGTGAATCAAATAGGTCTCTGTAAGATCTAAGAAAGGTTACCTACAATCAAAGATAAAAATGAAATGAGTTTGCCAACATAAAAACTTCACCGAGATAAATTTTATACTCCTTCCGTCCCAATTATATAGGCTTGTTTCGTTTTTTACACGGATTAAGAAAACTTCTTTAATGTCATTAGAAAATTAATTTTTGTCAAGATCATTCATAATTTACCCCTATTTAATTTTCAGTACGTAAAACTAAATTATTGTTGGAATTAATAAAGAATTTGAAGAAGAAGAAGAAATGAGAGTTGTTCCATGTTTCCAAGAAGTGGGAAACGTGTGTATTTGGACGATTTCAAAAAGTTGGCATATTAAGTAGGGAAAATTTAATAAGGGTATATTGGTAAAGGAACACAATAAAATATTGTACAATAGGAAACATGCCTATATATTTGGGACAAGAGAAAAAGGAAACTCGGTCTATATAATTGGGACGGAGGGAGTATTATTTAAGAAAGAAAACACATTCGAGGTCTCGAATTCCCGACAAATTATGTAAATAACAAAAACAGGCACCTATACTCGAAATGTTGGACTGGTGTACTGAAATCATTTCTTTCTACTTTCTATTATTATTGAGCCTTTCTTTTCCATTTGTTGATTAACTTATTCTAAAATACTATTATCAGCAATAAGCCCAAGGAATCCAGAAGTGTCAGATACATAAAGGCTAAATAACTGTACCTCATTTTTCAGCTTGAGGAAATCCATTATTAATATTTGCCTCCAAATTCCAGCCTCTGTTTACGAAAATAAGAAAAGTTGTAAACGAACAAAATGTAGAAGAGGTCGAGACAACAAGAACATAAATTACCTCTCTGTAGCTTCTCTCTTCAGTTCTTCAATATGTGTTTGGACTTCAGCACATGCAGCTTGGATTTCTATGTTTTTGAAACAAAGTTCCCTCCACTGTGTAGATAAAGTGCTAAGCTCATAGGCAGTGTTTTGCTGACCAATTAATGAAGACACGAATAAGTCATTCATAATACAAAAACAGCAGTGCTGCTCTTCCTCCCTCCCCCTCCCCACCCATCATGTGCACGTGTGCAGTGGTAGCTGGGAAATTCTTCTGGATTACCTGGTGATACTTCCTTTCTCGATTTACAGATTCAATCTTTCCATTCAGATCCAAAACTTGTGCTTGCATTCTAACAGAGCAAGCATTAGAATCATACGAATATAACTACCAGTGAAGTATCGAGAGGCAGTCACAAAATCAATAATTTCCACAGAGAGACACAAATATCTCATCAGTAAGAAGCAGCATGTAAAAGCAAAATATGAGATCTAACTCGTGGCATGCATGTGGGGCCAAGAGATGGGCATCATGCTCCCTAGGCTTATAAGAAATTGGAACCAGGAATTAGCTTCATACAATTGAGACAATACATTCTCCTAAGTGCTGTTTTTACGATGACATGGATATGTTGCAAGAGCTGAGGTGTTCTGAAAGATTTATCTTAACAGTGGCCACTGCAAATTCTAGATTCATGAAGGTGAAAAAGGGAATATCGCATTCAAGACAAACAAGTGATCATAAAAGTGGATGACGATGCCTTTTGGTTTGTCAAACAATCCAGCACTTTATGTTTTTGCTTCATCAAATCTTAAACCCATTTATAGGTAGTTCTTTGGAGTTCCCTGGAGAATGAACTCCGGGAAGGTAGAGTTGAAATTACTACGAGAAAATAAGCTTTAGTAGTCAAAACAATAAACACATTTAATAATAATAATAAAAAAGATTTTATTTTCTAGTTTTCTTTTTTCCTTCTGGCGTGATAATAAAATCTGGATTAGAGCACTTATTTTGATGATTCTTAGTCTACAGTTCAGATAAAAAAAAAAATTTGTTGCACTAGTTCTCAATGTTCTATGGGCGAAAAACTCAGCCAATTTTACAAAAGCCGATTTATGACTGACTCTTTACTGTTTGTGGGATATGCAATCAGTTCTAGCAGGATTGAAGTGCCGAAGTAAAAGCTGGCCAACACCAAGCTTCCTGCAGTGTATGGTTTAGCTCCTGTCATCGTGGAGCCAGATTTGGGAAAAATATCTAGTGGAATGTGATTTTCCAGGTGTTGTCCTTTGCCAAAAAGGCATGTCCATATAATTCTACAATGAAAAATTGAAGGGGACAGAACCAAGGACAGAATTTACAATCAAGAATTCTATGCTATTATCCAGGTCCTTCAGCACTGGTAGCATTATCAGCCACAATGGGAGTTGTGAGACTATTAATCTTTAAAGCTTCTCAATAATGATAAGAAATTGAATAGAATAAAGGCATTTACGAGAAGCGCCATGTTGTTGACACATGACAATTACATTGAAGGATTTGATTTCTTCACAATATGTATCACTGAAGCATCTCAGTAGCCAAAAGAAAACTTGAATGAGGCGTACACGCTTGGTTGCATTTTTCCAGCAGCTCACATTTGAATTAAAGCACAAATCTAGAGCAATGCCACACTTGGCAGAACGACCATGTTGGAATATATATTATATATACTCCTAGAAAGAGAATTAGCCCCATAACCCTAGTCCTTGTATAAGAGAAACACAATTCCCAGGCCATCAATGAAGCATCTCAATAGCCAAAAGAAAACTTGAATATGAGGCGTACACGCTTGGTTGCATTTTTTCAGCAGCTCACATTTGAATTAAAGCACAAATCTAGAGCAATGCCACACTTGGCAGAACGACCATGTTGGAATATATATTATATATACTCCTAGAAAGAGAATTAGCCCCATAACCCTAGTCCTTGTATAAGAGAAACACAATTCCCAGGCCATCAGGAACTGAGAACTATATATACATGAAAATACACGTTTTAGAAAGAGTGCGCGAGTGCGCACATGTAAAAAGGACATAATGGTCCAAGGAGTTTGTCCTATGGAAGGGTGATCGTGTTTACAGCAGTGCCACATATGATTCTTCAGTTAGTTTTTCTAATTGGGTAGCAAAGCAGAACTGAAGGTTTTACGTAACCAATAGTTTTCCAAGGAGGGGGGCTGAGGGAGTGTACTTAGCACTATTAGAAATTGCTACACCCACAACTATTTTATGACGATCAATGTTTTCAGCCACAACTTTTCCACATCAGAATAAAGACAATGGAAGAGGAGTCTCTTAAAGGATTAGCACTAGGAAGAAAATCTGAAATGGGCTTGCCAGTGCAATACATGAGCCCATCAAGACAGTTGAAATCTTATGTAAAAAATATAACTTATTAACAGTGAAATCTGGACACAATTTTCCAGTTCACGGTTGAACAGCCGATTTAATGGTTTTTTCACAAGTTTTTCTATTCCCGTTAATATATTATGACTGGACCGGATTTGAGGTCGATTTTCAGTTTTCATGGTTGAACTGGACGGTCCGGTCCGGTCCGGTTTTCATAACATTGATGATGATTGAGTTTATGTTTATCATTTATAATTGGTAACATCTAGGCCCCTGTTTGAAACCCATTTTGGGAGAAATGGAAATTTTGGAATAGTGATTGATGTGAGAATGTGTGGTGGAAAAGTGATGAATTTTTTTTGATTTGTGTGTAATATTATTTTATTTGGAGAATGTGTGGTTGAAATGAAGAATGAGAATGAGAAAGAGAAAGAGAAATTAATAGGTGTCAAACAGGGGCTAGATATTATGTTGGAATCAGCTTTTTGCCTTTTCGTTATTATTTCAAAATATATTAACTCTTTGTATTGGTCAACATGTCATGTCTTTGATGCCTACCATTAGAAATTGCTAAACCCCCAACTTTTTATGCTTCAATTTTGAAATTTGATTTGAGAAAGGCATACTTTGATACGATGATTGAGTTTGTGTTGCTCATTTTACAATTGGTACCAGTTAAATAGTATGTTTGAATCAGCCATTTGCCTTTCTATTATTACTTCAAAATATATTCTCTCTGTATTGGTCGTCATGTCATGTCTAGATACCTAAGTTGATGCCTACTATGCTATGTAGTTATCTAGAATAATTTTAATGCTTTAAATTAATCAAATCCCACACGTCTAAACAGTGATCTGTCATCAATAACCAGTTCAGGTTTTGACAACCATGCAGCTTAAAATGGATAACTTGGATAAGATTCTCTAACATATACATATCATATCATTTCGACCTACATAGCATATAGTGGAACTTGGTACAAGGGAACCAGCTGGTAATGGAATTAGCAATCCTGATCCCATGCCCAGTACAGTTGACTCTGAATAATGACCATCCTTATTAACAAGGGCTCTGTGTGTGTGTGTGTGTGTGTGGCCCCCAGGAATTAGTCCATCCCAATCAACTGGGCACAAACTCATTTTTAATGTGCCAAAATAGTCTTACAGAGGTTCAAAACAGAAGAGGCATGTCCCTCAAAACCCAAAACACCACCACCTTCTACCTCTTCCTCGCTAGCTCTCCACTTTAGCCAGTCAACTATTTTCCTAGTTGCACCCACAGACGTTCTCCTCCACCACCATCAGGAACAGTTTCTCTTCAATAACTATCCCCACCTCCCGATCTTCTAGAAGCCATCATTATCAACCAACCCCGCCACACCTTTCTCTCGCAGCCTAGCCTTCTCACCACCACCACCGCCCCACCCTTCCAATCTTGATATCCATTCCCGCCACCAAACCTCTTCAATTGCCTCCATCCTTGCTCGCTATCTCCTGGCACGAGCTGCATCCCTACAACTACCAAAACACACAAACGTGTGTGCACACAAACGAGCACAAAGGATAGATTCACTACCCATGGCTAGCCAGCTTGCAATTGTTAGGTTCAATTGTAATTAGGGATCAACCCCACTCCTCGAAAAGTGCTAATTAGAGCTCATATTTTCAAAATAAGATTGACCGATCACATTCGTTACTTCAATAATTTTGCTCACTTCAAAAAGTGTACCTATGTTAATTGAAATGACTTAATTTGATCGATAATTACATTACGTAAGCAGTTTATTTGCATGCACAATTATGAAAATCTCGAGATAAGTTATGTGTGGTAATGTCACTCTATTGCTGCTATAGTTTCTGCCTATCAGATTTAAGGAATGGAATCGAGATCAGGATTTCCATCTCATTCCTATTTTCCACTCCCAATTCATACTATATCCACAGTTAATTCCATTATGTTTCCACCTTCATTAAATTCTTCCCCAAATCCAATGAGGAATATTAAGTGCCACTATGACTAGACAAAAAGGGAGAACGGGGAGGGTTAGGTGGGTGGGGGGGAAGGAACATTCTAACTACTCTAAACTAAATGTTCAAAGACAACTATCCGTATGAAATCGAATCTGATCCTAATATTGGGAAATCCGTCAATTTCCTACAACATTCTGATCTTCTAATAAGTTTTCCTATGGTACAAGTATTACAAGTCATCTAAAAGTCAAAAGTGACATACAAAAAATGAAGCCTGGAGGTGCACTAAAAATAATATTGAACTCTAAGACCTAAAATGGCAACCACAAACAGCATTTTGAGAACGTACAGAAGAAAACCATATAGATTCTAGAAATGTTTGAATGGAAGATTAATAAGTACTACATGAGAAACAAACCTTGCTAAAGATGCCTCCAACTGTTGATTATACAGCTTCCAAACTTCAGGACCATGCTTTGACATCAAGTCCAGATTTTCTAGCCTACAAAAAGACATTTAAAGCCATAAATACAAAATTTCAGAAAAGCGAGAACATCAAGAATTGTTTATTATAGACGAATACATAAAGCCAGCGAAGATTAGCAAAATGAATGTGAACAGACGACAAGGAATATCTGCTTGAAAATGTAAAATGCTGTGTTACATGAAACGACAGGAGTTGGAGCATGATGTTTAGGCAGAAACGACAGATAATTTTAACTCTCGTAACTCTTAAACTGGATTTTACGGGATATATCATTTATAAACTTGAATTATAATATTTTGCACATAGATGGGTCACAAAAAAAAAGCCAATATTCAGTCATTTAGACTTTGACCTATACAGATCTAACTAGGGTAAAAAGCAATGTTGTCAATGACGGAATGCAACACGGTGAACTGATGTCATAAAAATCAACCCAGAAAGTCATTGCTGTGATAGAAACATGCAGCAGCGCCACGCATATTTCCAGTGTGATAAGAACCATAACAGCCAACCAGCTCAAACGGGAAACCAGGAAACTGAATCCATAACGTATCCACTAACCAGTTAGAGGCCAAAACTTGAAAAATTTAGAAACAGTTAAAAATAGCATAACACCCCGGTTTGACCCTTTACCTTTTTGGGGTCAATACTCGGGCTTATTTTTAAAACGCTGATATTATCTTGAGAGGGTTAAATATTTATCAGAATAGTCCTTAAAAGGAGCAGAATTCACACTAAACCTCCACACATTCCTCTATTTGCCTTCATTCTATGACAAACTCCAAGATCAACTAAGAAACATTCTAACCAAGTGACATTTAGCACGAGGATAAACTGAAATATTTGGCAACTGAAAAAATAAAATAAAATAGTGAAACGGTGAGAAGAAAAAAGCCCCTCAGATTCCACAAAGCAATGAACCTCAAAGGTTTTGAAATTGACACCTACCTACCCAATCCTCTCAGTTGATTTATATATTTCTCTCTACAAAGATATTTGGAACCAATGTGTAACAACGAGTCTCTTAAGCACGTTAGGATGCTACTGATGGACATTTTATAAAGTTTGGGAATGGGTCCATGTAGAAAGTAATAAAAGAATAGTTTATTCTCTTATACTGTACTACAATCTTGCCTCAATATATATACTACATTACAATAGAGATAAAAGGAAACAAATATTCTAACTTAGGAAAGAAAATCAATTATTCCCTAACTCAATATATTACAATATTCCCATATTAAACGGGATTTCTACACTCCCCCTCAAGTTGGATAATAGATATTGATCATATCCAACTTGCAGATGCACTCATCGAATGTTTGTCTCGATAGTCCTTTGGTGAATACGTCTGCAGTTTGTTTCCTAGTGGGGACGTAGATCATACAGATAGTTCCACTTTCAACTTTTTCTTTGATGAAATATCTATCCACCTCTACATGTTTGGTCCTATCATGTTGAACTGGGTTGAGTGAGATACTGATAGCTGCCTTGTTATCACAGTAGAGTTTAATAGGAATGTTTGTTGGAATCTGTAGTTCGTCCAACAGTTTCTTTAGCCATAAACCTTCACATATTCCCTGAGCAGCTGCTCTAAACTCTGCTTCTGCGCTGCTTCTGGCTACCACATTTTGTTTTTTACTTCTCCAAGTGACTAGGTTTCCCCATACGAATGTACAATAACCAGTGGTTGATCTCCTATCCTCTGTTGCTCCTGCCCAGTCAGCATCAGTGAATACTTCTAACTTTCTATTCTCATTTTTTTTTGAACAACAGTCCTTTCCCAGGGGAGCCTTTGAGGTATCTCAAAATCCTGTATACTGCTTTAAGATGGGTTTCCCTTGGATCATGCATGTATTGGCTCACCATACTTACTGCAAATGCAATATCTGGTCTAGTGTGAGATAGGTAGATCAGTTTTCCCACCAGTTTTTGATATCTCTCCTTCTCAACACACTCCCCAATATTATCTGTTTTTCTTCCAGTCTCCATAGGAGTATCACTTGGTTTACATCCAAGCATACCAGTTTCAGCAAGGAGGTCTAGAACATATTTCCGTTGAGACACACTGATTCCCTTATTTGATCTGGCTACTTCCATGCCTAGGAAATATCGCATTTGTCCCAAGTCTTTCACTTCAAATTCTGCAGCTAATCCACCTTTCAATCTTTCTATCTCAAGTATATTATCTCCGGTGAGAATTATGTCGTCAACATATACAATTAGAATAGTCCTAGTCCCATCTCCAAATGATCTGAAAAACATAGTATGATCTGATTGCCCTTGCTGGTATCCTTGCCCTTTCAACACGCTTGCAAATCTGTCAAACCATGCCCTAGGTGACTGTTTGAGACCGTATAGAGATTTTTTTAGTTTGCATACTTTACTTCCTTCATTTCCCTTAGAAAATCCAGGCGGCAGCATCATATAGACTTCTTCTTCCAACTTCCCATTCAGAAATGTATTCTTAATATCAAGCTGTTGGAGTGGCCAATCTAGATTCGCAGCTAGTGATAGGAGGACCCGAACTGTATTTAGTTTTGCAACTGGTGCAAATGTTTCTGTGTAATCTATACCATACGTTTGAGTGTATCCCTTTGCAACTAGACGAGCCTTGTACCGTTCTATTGTTCCATCTGCTTTGTACTTCACATTAAACACCCACTTACACCCAACAGGTCTTTTTCCTCTAGGAAGTTCCATCACATCCCAGGTTTCATTTACTTCCAGTGCTTTCATTTCATCCATTACTGCTTTCCTCCACTTGGGACTTTCCAAGGCCTCCTGAATGTTTCTTGGAATTTCTGTGCTATCAAGGTTAGAGACAAATGTTCTAAATTTGGAAGATAGAGTGTTATAAGCAACAAAGTTTGAAATAGGATGAAGAGTGCACGACCGAGTTTGTTTTCTGAGGGCAATAGGTAGATCATCAGTGTTATGTGATTTGGGAGAAAGTTCATGAGGAACTATCACCGGTTCTGACTCTCTTGGTGCTTCGAGTGTGAGTTTCTCATTATCCTTTGATTTCGGCCTTCTTGAGTAAACAATCATCTCTTTGTCATGTTGTTCTTTCCGTTCCCCCCCTGAGTTTAAATTGTCTTCTATAAATGGCATGTTAGATTCAGTGATTGGGGTAAGTTAGAGGGACCAAGATCGAGAGGTATGCTCAAGAACCGATCTTCTTCACTTAGGATCTCCCCCTGAAGAGAGGGTTTTTTGAAGTAGGGTTCGTTCTCGAAGAAAGTGACACCAAAGCTGACAAATATTTTCTTTGTGGTTGGATCATAGCATTTATATCCCTTTTGGGTAGGTGAGTAACCAATGAATACACACTTAATCGCTCGGGGTTCGAGTTTGGTACGAAGATGAGAGTGAATGTGGACAAAGGCCGTACAACCAAACACTTTAAGAGGTAGGTCAGAAGTGAGTATTAGGAAAAAATTCCCGAACTTTCTGGAGGGGAGTTTTGAAATTGAGAGTGCGACTAGGCATTCTGTTTATGAGATAGGCCGCAGTAAGAATGGCATCCCCCCAAAATGTGTTGTGTATATTTGTGGTGAACAGTAGTGCCCGAGCTACTTCAAGTAAGTGTCTATTTTTGCGTTCGGGAACCCCATTTTGTTGGGGAGTATCGACGCAAGAACTCTGGTGGATGATTCCATTTTCCTGGAGATAGGTTCTTAGTGTATTATTGAAGTACTCAGTGCCATTGTCTGTACGCAGAATTTGAATTTTAGTGTGAAATTGGGTTTGGACCATTGAGTAGAAATTCATGAACACAGATCGGACGTCAGTTTTTTCTTTCAACATATAGACCCAACATATTCGAGTATGGTCGTCGATAAATGTGACGAACCATTTTGTGTGGGTACAATTAGGGGTTCGAGAAGGTCCCCATAGATCACTGTGTATTAAGGTGAATGGTCTAGATGGAGTATACACGGATTTTTTAAATGACGAGCGGTGGTGTTTTGCAAGTTCACAAATATCACATGTCATATCGAAAGATGTTTTATTCGAAAATATTGAAGGGAATACATGTTTGAGATATTGGAAATATGACCCAAACGGTAATGCCATAACAGAATTTCATTATTCCTAGGAGCAAAAACAGAATCACAACTAGCAAATTGACGTTGTTGACTCACAGTAGTCTCGTCAAAGTAGTAGAGTCCCTCACACTCTTTAGCACTGCCAATCGTCTTCCCCGATGATAGGTCCTGAAATACACAATAGGACGGGAAAAAATGAGTGGAGCAATGTGAACTCTTTGTTAACTGGCTAACGGACAATAAATTGCAGGATAAATTTGGAACATGTAGAACATTTTCAAGTGTAATTAACTTTAAGGTTGCCAGCACAAGGTGAATATGACACAAACAGATAGTGTGAATCCGTCATATGATCGGATGCCCCAGAATTGACAATCCAAGGTATTTTTGAGAGTACAGTGGTGTTAAGGCCTTTCAGGATATTACCTCTGTGAGCCAAAGAACTTAAAGAGCTGGGTGATTGGAAATTCGAGAACAATTTCTGAAGTTGTTCCAGCTGTGCGGGACTAAATGCATTATCGGAGGTAGAGTTCTGTGTTTCAAAGGAATTGACTGCAGCCTGGTAGACGGAATTTTTGATGTTTTGTCGTGGTTTCCAATCAGACGGTTTTCCATGCAAATCCCAGCACGTGTCCTCTTTATGCCCAGGCTTTCGACAGTGGTCGCACCATGGTCGACCCATTTGTTGTCTTGGACCGTGTCCAAATTTTTTTGAGGATCTTGGCATATGGGCTCCCAAATCAGGCCCAAAAAATTTAGGCCCATCATTTAAATTCTGCCTAAATTTATTAAAAACTCCTTTAGGCCCATTTTCATTTGACCCAGTAGGCCTAACATAATTAGATAATAGGGCTGACCCATTTTCCTCTGACCCAGCTTCCAGCTTCTTCAACATGATCGACCGGCGGTTCTCCTCGCGTCGAACATCAGCGAAGGCATCGCGGGTGGATGGCAGTGGCCGGCGGCTGAGGATCCGACCTCTGACGTCGTCGAGATCTCTGTCCAACCCAGCCAAAAATTCATACAACCTCTCATTCTCGACTCTCTTCTTATACCGAACCCCGTCACTAGGGCAATCCCACTGTTCATCCATACTCAGGTCCAATTCCTGCCATAGAGAGGACATCTCCATGCAGTATTCTGTGACACTGCGTTCTCCTTGCTTCGCCTTCCAGAGATTGGTCTTAATTTCAAAAATTTGTGACGAATCCTCCGTGTCAGAGTACATATCTCGTGCGCCGTCCCATATATCCTTCGCAGTTGCCATGAAGAGATACATTTTGCTGATTGAAGGAACCATAGAGTTGACAAGCCATGACATGACCAAAGAATTTTCAGATTTCCATTTTTGTAATAGAGCTGGGTCTGCGGGCTGCTTCGTGTCGCCGGTAAGGTACCCCATTCTTCCTCTCCCTTCGACTAATAGCTTGATGGATTGGGCCCATTCTCTATAATTTTGGCCATTAAGTTTCTGGACGGTGAGTTGAAAAGAAGAATTATCAACTCCGATTGAAGACATGTTGTGAATGGATCCAGTCTCATTGATTTCGGATGCAGTGGATTCCGATTTCTGGCTGTCGGCAGTGGCTTCTGCCATTGACGGTCGGGTTTGAAAAATTACCCGATCTCTGATACCATGTAGAAAGTAATAAAAGAATAGTTTATTCTCTTATACTGTATTACAATCTTGCCTCAATATATATACTACATTACAATAGAGATAAAAGGAAACAAATATTCTAACTTAGGAAAGAAAATCAATTATTCCCTAACTCAATATATTACAATATTCCCATATTAAACGGGATTTCTACAGTCCATTACCTAGAACAAATGTGTGTGTAAGCGTGAGCGTGTGATTGAAGGGTGGTGACCATTTTCAAATACTTAGTATTGTGTTCAAACTATCCGAACAATGAATCTCTGAATTATGTTCAATCCTATGTACGTATTGTATAACTAATTTGAAGGGCGGCAGTCATTTTGAACATTCGGTATTTGACTAACAACCACTTCATGATATCAAGGGGAAAATCATAATGTTATAAATATTGTATCTCCATTTATGCTTAGTTGTAGCTGTAGTTGACACTCATACCCAAATCCTAGCAATGTTGGACCTAATATTCATATAAATAATTTATTTTCTTTTCTGAAGCACCCAAATTGACCGTATTTAACAAAGTTCACATTTTCCTTCACCCTTTTCCACAGGCATAGTGAATTAAAAAAATATTAAATTTTTATCCCATTCTCTATACTTTAAAATTTAAAAGATATGATTACAAACTCATATGTATTTTTCATTATTTGATAATTTTAATAATGTGAATGACAGTAAAAATCATAAGTGGCAAAGAAAGACAATCTTTAATTTAGCATGACATAATCAGACTCTGATAACCACATTTAGGAGAAAGATCTAATTCCACCTCCAACCACCAATACCTGGTCTCCTGATGCTGCAATAAACGCTGGGCTTTCTGGAGTGCCTGCTTCCATGCAGATTCATCATTCCGTTTGTTTACAGGTGGCACTTCAAGCACATATCTGGTTGTGTCTATTAGCACAGGAGGCTTCCCAGCTCTCACTCTCTCGTATTCCCGCGCAAGCATTGGATGATCCTGGAATATATTTCCATAAATTAGATGCGCAAAAACATATTTTACCTCTCTCTCAACAGAACCATTTCTATTAAAATAGGAACTCGCTTATTATATAATTGCTATTCAAAGGCTCAACTCCAAGCTGCCAAACGCAGCATTTGTTTTTGTAAATTAAAGAAGTATTAGGATATCTCGCAGATTAAACAAGTTAGGAAGTGAGTACCAAAACATTTAATAAGTCATATTTTGGCTTAAAGAGAATAAGAGAGGGTTTTAATCTCGATTTTTTTATTATAACCATGTTTGGCTAAGCTCAAAAGGAGCTTCTCGGGGAATACATCTACATACTCCCGAAAGAAGGACAAACGAAGCTACTTTGAGCCAGCCAAACATGCTCTGTGTGTTCCCAGAAGAAACAACCCCAAGTTCG
Source organism: Fraxinus excelsior (assembly GCA_019097785.1). Lineage (NCBI taxonomy): Eukaryota > Viridiplantae > Streptophyta > Magnoliopsida > Lamiales > Oleaceae > Fraxinus > Fraxinus excelsior. Next base: position 48,038,991 of record CM032623.1, read on the forward strand.
AACATAACAAGTCTTCTAGTAACAAATTAACCCCTCATATTCGAATACCACGTCGGAATTGATGTATTTATTAGATCCGTTGAATCTGATGGGGCACAACCCCACAGCTCCCGCTTTGACAGGGCAGTGCACTGACCAATTGAGGGTTTCTCCTACACCCACGAACCCAGACAAGATACATTGGAAGCATTAATTGGGTCTTCCAACATTGTTTGTTTCCCTCTTGTAACAATTTCTTAACCTCCGAAATCTTCATTAAGACCCAGCCACACAAATACAAAATCATATATACACACACGAACACGCCAATATATATAGCAAGATGTTAAAAATTCGTTAGACCTGGAATTTGGATTTCTGAAGAGGAGGGAGGTCTTTGAGGAAGTCGGAGGGCTTTTTCGAGCTACGTCGCATTTCTTCTTCCACTAAGCGGTCCACTTCTTCTTTTACAATCGGGTTTCCGTAGTCATCGTCGATGTACGGAAGCGCGTCGATTAACTCTTCCGTACGAGTCGCCGCCGCTGTCGGCGGCGCCTCCAGCATTAGGATATCCCCGCCGCTACCACTAGCTGTCGCCATAACTTTGTTACAGAGAGGCACTTTTTGGTGCCCAGGTTGAGAGTTTCAGGCCGTTCAAAGTACGGACTTCGGTCCTTTAAAACCTCTTCGTCTAATTTCTTGACAAAATTAGAAAAGTGAAAAAGTTGAAAATAAAAAATAAGCAATTGAATTTGAAACAAAATTCGACCGAACCGAACCGGCAAGGGGTCTAGTCAAGCCAAGTCGGGAGAATTTTCAAAATAGCCGGTGAACAGTGGCTTTTAAAAAATTTTGTTAAAAAGTCAATTTTATCCTTAATGAAATATGTTTCTTTATTACAAGATACATCCTTATATTTTAAAGTAGGTTTCTGATCTGTTCTATATTTCTTATGTTTTGGTTTTTAAAGTATAAATTCATTCTTTGATCTAATATATTATCATAATCTGCTATTTTTTGTTCACATTCTTTTATAAGTCTAATATATCCTTCAGATATTTCATCTGTATTTTCTAGTTGGGATATAAGATTTTCTACTTTTTCAAGTATTCTTTTTAACAGATCGTTTAATCCTTTAATTGTATATCCTGGCATGACTGAATATTATATAAACATTATCATAAAAATATAAACATCATAGCAGACAGTAATCCAACATCATGAATAATCATAAACATTTATAATCCCTGCGATTCTCTAAGATCTTAAGAAATTCTTTCAAAATTTAACAAGAAATAGTAGTTCTACCTTAATTTTAATCTGGCTCTTTATTCTTAGAATCGAGTGACCTTCAGGCTTTGAATGTACAAATTGTTTCCTTCAACGGCCTCCTGCCTTAACGGAATCCTTGTTATTCAGCTTCTTGCCTTCACTGTATCGTTTCTAAGAACAAATCCCTAGACTTGGATTAAAGAAAAACTGTTTTTGTTGTTAAAATAAGAAAGAAATTTCTTATTAGATCTATCAAGAATCTATGGGAATGAAAATTTAGAAACTCATTCTCTTATGTAAGAAATGGATTATTTTTTGATATTTGGAATTGATACAAAGATTATATCAAAAGACAGAAGTGTTTTTCTCGCAATATGAAAGCTCAAGTGTTTTTTCTTTACTCATTCTCCCTCTACCTTAGCCCAAAGGCTTCTATTTATACAACTACATAAGGCTCGATTATTGGCCTCTTACATCATTCATTACATCATACTCCATTAATGGAGTCCTATTATTTCAATAATTTCTTCACTACATAATTGTAGCTCTATTATATCTTCCAGTTGTCCACCTTTCTTTCACATCTTCTTTTCCTCTATTGTCTTCATATAGAGTTTGTCAAGATTCTCCATAGTGGCGGGGCCTCTTTTCATTTGGATAGCATGTGGGACACTCCCTCAACTGGCATGATTCTTGTATGGTTGATGGACCTCCATGGATTTGATGGATATCAAACTTTTGGATATATTCTTTTAAAATTGTAGATTTATCCTTTCCATTATTTGTCATAAGTGTCCATTCTTCATATTGGCATAAGCATTTGAAATTTTTTATCGTATAAATTTTTTGCCATGTTGTAGAGAACTTTCATCCCTAAGACTCTTCGGGATCTCATCCATGATCTGTTAATGTTTGGTAATAACTTTCTATTTTGGCCTACTTCAATTTGGAAATTTCGGCCTACATATCCGACTGTAATAATATGTTCTGCAGGATAATATATCCTTCCATCAATTTCTGGACTGATTGAGTAAAATTTAAGATATATTGGTCTTCCTTTGGGAATTTTCAAACTTCTCCTCGGAAGATATCATCAAATTTCTCAATTTCTTTTAAATCTTTTCCTGGATAAATTAAATCCAAGAATCCATAGTCTGCCGCCATTTTAACCATGTTAGGGTCTCCATCGTTTGTAATGATCATTCTTGGGTAAACATGTTCTCCTGGGAGATGAAATATGATTCATCATCTTGTAGTTCATAGACAAGTTTTGCAAAAGCTTTATATTCTTCTTCTCTTGGTGTTAAAGGGGTTTCATCATCTTCATCTACTCTGATTTTGATCACCCTTGTATGTTTATCATCATTTTTTATTGTCACCTTTCGGGGACTTTCCATGATTGTATCTCTTTTTATTTGACTGGGTCCACCGCTGCTTCCACTTGATGTACCTGTTTGTATTCCCTGTTTGGTATTTTGAGATTGTGCTGAAGCATCAATCCCTGTATTTTTGGTATTTGTAGACTCTAATTGTGCTTCAAGAGCATCAATTCGGTCTTTTAATTCATTGGTAACTTTGGTATGGGACGCACTGATCTCAAGTAATAATTTGACATTATAACTTAAGGTTTCAGCTAATGCCTCCATTCCAACTTTTATATCATCAGCTTCATCTTTGGCAAATGCTGCCGCAGATTTTATTTCTGATATCTCCTGCTTGATATTATCCATCTCCAAACTCGATATTCCTGCTTAAAAAATCAGCAAGATAATTGTTTATACCTTTAATATGAATAATATCGAAATTATAGAATGACAAATATGCTTGCCATCTGTGCAATCTCCTATATTGAGGCTCCATTGGCAACTTATTTTTAATTAATCCTGTAACATTAGAATTGTCAGTTTCAACAATAAACTTCTTAGATAATAGGAATAATGAAAACTTTTTTATTCCTCTAATAATTGCTAACAATTCTTTTTCATGAGTGGTATAATTTATTTCTGCTTGGTTAAAAGTTCCACTTGAATACCTGCAGATTTCATTTAAATCTGTTTTTTAATATGGCTGCCCAATATTTATCAGAAGCATCTGTATTAACAACCAAATTATCCTTTTCATCTGGCAATCTTAATTTTGGTAAATTTTTGCATTCTTCTTTTAATAATTTAACAGTTTCTGTATGTTCTTCACTCCATCCTTTAGTATTTGTTTTTCTAAGTAAGACTTGTATTTTATGTCTCTTTTTTGAAAGATTTTCAATAAATCCTTCTGCATAATTTAGACATCCTAAGAACTTTTGTATTTGTTCTTTTGATTTTAATTTATTTGGAAAACTTTCTATCTTTTTAGATATATGAATTTGTAATTTTATTTATTTTTTATCTATTGATAATCCAAGAAAGTCAATTTCTTGTTTTTCTACTATAGCTTTCTTTTTTGAAAGAACAATCCCTTCTTTTTTACATTCATTTATAAATTTTATCAAATGATTTCTATGTTCTTCTTTAGTATTAGAACATATTAATATATCATCAACATATACAATTAAAAATTTATCAAACTTTCTAAATATATTATCCATTTTTCTTTGATATATTTGTGGTGCATTTTTTAAACTAAAAGACATTACTAACCATTCATATTTACCTTGAAGTGTACTAAATGCAGTATATTGTATACTATCTTCTTCCATCTTAACTTGCCAAAAGCTTGATTTACAATCAAACTTAGAATAATATTGTTTTCCTTTTGCAAGATTTATTAGAACTTCTTATTTGGTAAAAAGTATCCATCAAATTTAGTATATTTGTTTAATTCTTTATAATTGATTACCATTCTGACTTTTTCTCTAACTTGCTCATAATATTTCATGACCAAAAAAGCTGGACTACTATGAGGTCCATTACTTGGTCTAATAAGTTTTTGTTCTAGTAATTCTTTTATTTGGATTTTAAATTCTTGTGTATCTTGTATAGTATAACATCATTGGTCTGACTCTAATTATAACATTTTCTGTTAGTTCTATTTTAGTTTTAGGATGGTATGGTTTCCAAAATAATAATGGATTTTCTCCACATGTTTTTTCTAATTGTTCTATAATTTTTTCTATACTTATCTCTATTTCTGCTTTTAGCACTTTTTTGTATAGAATTTTTGTGTTTATGTCTTTATTTATTATTGGTTTTTTCTCTCATTTATCACCACGCTGGGCTGGCTGAACTCTATAGGGTCTAAATTCCCTTGGAATTTTTAATAAGTGTGCACATGGTGTTTGTAACATTATCATATAATTATTTTGCTTATAATATTGAAATTGTTGGATAAAGTCATTTCCTAATAGTATATCACAATCTAATTTATTGTAACTATATATTTTGTTTATTATTACTTGTTTACTTCCAAGTATTATACTGACTTTATCGGCACTATTAATTATTTGTGTACTCTCTCCTGTTACTCCCGTTATTTTTATTTTACTATTTTCATTCCATGATTTTATTAAGAAGTTTTTAAATATTGTTATATCACTTCCTGTGTCTATCAAGGCACATGTTGTTATGTTTGTTTCTACTATAGTAACTTGTATATATACGGCTAATGGAAAACTTATTTGATTATTCATTTATCTTTTTTCACATAGTATAGTTTGATCATTATGTGTTATATACAATCCTTCTCTTTTTATACTATAGTCTTTTAATCCATTTAGAAAACTTATTCCTAATAATATATGAGGATCTGTATTCATACTATTATCCATGTAACATGGGACTACCATTTTAATTCTTCCTATTTTTATTGGTACTTTGACTTCTAATTCTGTAGTATGTATTTGTTCATCAAAATTTACATATCTATATGGTTCAATCTTATGAGTCATTAATCCTTTATTTCTAATTGAAGCTATATGGCATTCACTTGCTCCTGTATCAATTAGTATATTTGGTCCTTCAATATATTCTCTTCCATTATAATATTCTCCTTCTATCTTCATGTTTCCAGCATTTCTATGAAGTTTGATTTCTTTTATATTACTAGTTCCTTCTAAATGTTTTCTAGGTAATTTAAGACTTGTTGACCTCTTAATTAATCTTCCATCTCTAAACATTATTTTATCAGAATAATCATCTTCTTTATCTTCTGCTATTTCAGGTTTATCTTTGAGTATACTAAATTCATTTTTTTTTAGGAATTAAACTTATTTGTTTGCTTGGTTCTATTATTTTACTAATATCCTTACATTCCTTGTGAACTTCTATGTATGATTTTTTAGAGTATATATTTCCATAGTTGGAGTTAGTAAATGTGTACAAAGCTCTATATTCTATAGTCATAATCTTGTCTCCTGGTTCCATTATATCATTTCTATGTAACTTAAAATGTAGTCCTAAGATTTCATTGAAGTTCTTATCTGTAATTGAGACACAATATTTTGGGTAACAAGTAAATATTAATTTTTGGGATGCCAAGTTTCCTTCTATAGTTCCTAAATGACTATCTTTTAAATTTATTATTCTTCCATCATGTAAACTTACGGTTAAAGGTGAATCTATTCCTTCTCTAAATAAGGATTTAAACATTATTTGTATTCCTGCTAAATAGACATATTGAATTTTTTCTCCTTGTTTTTTACTAACATTTGCTAATAATTCATCTACTGTATTTCTTGTTAAAAGATTTAATTTGTGTGTTCCTTGAGTTGTTCTAACATTTATAGCTTTTTCAATTTTATGATACTCATTTATTGCTATTCTTTCTCTTTTCCATATTCTATCTAAGGCTTCCCATTTTCCTATTTTTAAATCTAAAGATAATTTTCTCATTTTCTTGAATTTGTTATTATCAAATGTTACTTTTAATCCATAACCTTCTATTCCTTCATATTCTTGTTTATCTATATTATCTTTTTCTATTTCTTCAATTTCTTTATTCAGATTCTGACTCATTATCTTTTTCTGAATCTGATTCGCTTATATATACTTCTTGATCATAATATTGTTCAATATCTGATATTTCACTTAATTCACTTTCTATATCTAAATATTCTTTTTGCAATATTTTAACCTTTTTCTTTTTACAGTCAGGGCTTATATGTCCTATTTCTCCACAATTCCAACATTTGCATTGGCTTTTATCTTTTCTATAAGGTCTGTTTTTCTGTTGTCTATTCGGATTATATTTCCTTTTATAATATCTTCTTCTAGGCTTTATATATTTTTTCTTAAAATTTCTAAATTTTCTAAATTTTTTATTTTTGAATTTTCTCTTAATATTTTTTCTTTCAGGATTACATCCCCATTGTGTAGATTTTTCCATATCTTCACAACATATCTTGGTTAATCTTCCTGATTTTTTCATTAATTGTCTTTGTTGACATATGTATGCAAGTCATGTTCCTGGTAACTTATTATAGTACATATCTTTATACACATCTTGGTTTTCATTACTATAAAATTGGGTATAATAATATTCCTTAAATTCACATGTATATTCTTTGATTTTACACATATCACATATTGTTAGGTTTATTAATTTTATCCTAGCATTTTCTTTTTCTTTTATTGCTTCTCCATCAAAATTTCTTATCCAATCTTCTCCTAAGAATTCATCTGAAATATAGTTTACTAATCTTTCTATACCTTCTCTATCTGATTTTATTATTTCTGTTTGTATATTTCTTCTTATTAGTGTCTTTGTATCATTATTTATTCCATCCCACCAATTTCTAACATTTCCTTCAAAAGATGCTACTAAAAAGTCTATTCTTCTTTCAGTACTTTCCCATGTATCATCTTTGTTATATAAAAAGAATAATATCATTGAATCTGCCCAAGTTACTAAGGCTTTTTTAATATCTATTTTACTATCTAAGTCTAATTTTGCTCCTCCATGATTGACAGGTTTATCATAATTATCATTTAGTTCAAATCTATTTCTGTATTTGTTTCCCTTTGGTGGTTGTCTATCTCTTATTGTTTCATAATATTGTCTATATGGTTTAATGTATATAGGTGCATAACTTTCATCTGGATCTAATATTTCTTGTTTATTAGAGGATTCTGCTTTATTTGGTCCTCCTCCAGTATTCATTAGGACTTGATATTCATCTAAATTTTCTAAATTTAATTGATCAAAATTTTCTATAAGTAAATCTAATTCTTCATTCATCTTTATCTTCTATATCATCTTGATTTTCTTTAATTTCTAATTTTCCTATTGCTTTTTCTTTAGATTTTTCCATTTTTTCCTCTTCTTCTATTATTTTTGGTAAAATCCTTTTCCTAAATTCATCATCCATACTTCCTGCTTCTATTCTTATGTTTTCTTGTTCAGTATATTTTTTCCCTATTCTAGACATTTCTTTTTCTATTAGTTTTTTGTCTATTGTTTTTTCTTTTCCTTTATTATTTTCTTTTATTTTTCTTACTTCAATTTTTAGAATATTAATATCATTTCTTACTTCTTTTATTTCATTATTTATGTTTTGAACATCATCTATTAATATTTTTATTAGTGTTTTTAATTCTTCTATATACTCACCAATTGACATTTATCTTTTCTTTGATTGACATAAGTAATATGTTCTACATTCAGTATCTTTACAATCTTTTATTATTTTATCACATTTTTGTCTTACATAATTATTATTTGTTAATTCTTTCATTTTTTCGTAATAACTTGCTCTTGTTTTATATTTTTCTTGTTTTAATTTTAATATTTGTTTTTGTTGTGAGCTTGTTATATTTCCAGGTTTCAAAAGTTCATCTTGTATTTGTAGATTTATTTCTCTTACTCTTACTAATTTTGTATCTCGAATTTCTTTTATTTCCATTAACAGTTTTTACGAATCATTTGATTCATATTTTTCTTTATAATATAAATTGATTTCTTCTTTCTCAAAAGTTTCTATTATTTTCTCATATATATATCTTTCTTTTATTGATTCTATAATTAGCTTATGTAATATTTGTGCTTTAATTTCCATAGGTAATTTTCTAATTATTCTTAATGTTATTATTTTTAACTTATTTGGTATATGTTCTAAAAATATATAACTTCCTTTTTCTGTTTCTAATGTGTAATAATTATCTATTTTTATAATTTTATTACTCATAATCTTTGCAATATAACATCATTTCTTCTTTTTCAAGTTCAATAATAATTTTTTCATATATATATTCATCTTTTAATGTTCCTATTATAAGGTTATCTGTTTTTATTTTCTTAGGAATATGTTCTAAAAATATATTTCTTCCTTTACTTTCTTCTATTTTGTAATACCAAACTGTTTTTGTAATTGTAATGTCCATGACCTCTATGGCTCTGATACCATCAATTGGGGGGCTACTTAGAGCGAACAAAAATCAAATAATACTTAAAATCTAAAATCTAATTAATCTTTAAATAGTCGTAAATTCTATATATTCTTTTAATTTATCAAATTCTAATATATTATTAGTTATAGATATATAAAATTTCAGGGTTAAATTAAACCTTAATTTCTTATATTCTTGTGGTAATTTATTTGTGATAGGTTACCTCATCTATAGGTTTTTAATTAAATCTTCGAAGTCTAATAATGTTTGAGAATTCATAATGTCAAGATCTGTTATTATATCTATATTTGATTCAAAAGGAATATTGTATTTTGAGATATTCTTTTTCCTTTTTTCTAATTTATCTATTATATCTTGTACAATTATAGATCTAACAATTCCTCTGGCAAAATTTTCTATTAAATTTTCTTTAAAACATTTTAATATTTCTTGAGCAGCATATAATTGTTCTTGATATCCTATTTTTATAATAAGGAGTGTAAAGAGGAGTAGAAAGTAGAGAGATTAGGTATAATAGAGACGTAGGGAGGATTAATAAAAGATGATACTTGCGAAGGTGTAGTGAAGGGAGGTGGGAGTAGGAAGAAATGAAAGCGTGTGAAAGATTGATGTTGCAGAAATAAGAAGAAATGGTCAAATTAATCAATTTTAAAAAAAAATTAAAAATAGAAGGAGTAATACGTAGAAGAGAAAAGAATGGAAGATGAGGAGAATGAATATTACGTCGGTAGAGAGATAATGAGTGGGTTTAATTGGGTAGGTGCGAGAAAGAAGAAAGAGAGTGTAATATAAAAATGAAAAGTGAGGGGGGTGAGTGGGGGGGAGAGAAGAGAACGAGAGGAGGGGAGTATGGGTAAGTGATGAAAATAGGAGTAAATGGGTATAATAAATAAATGAAGTGTGGGAGGAAGATTTGAATTAAGGAGAGAGTAAAAAGAGTGAGTGAGGTAGAAAAGGAGTAAGGAAGAGATAGAGTAGGGTTAAGATAGAGAGATGAAGAGGATATGATATATTGGGAAAAAGATGTAAAGAGTTGAAGGAGTGAGACTATGTTCTGTAAGTGATTGTAAGAGATGTGGTTAAGTAGGGAATGTGAGAGATTGGGTAATATATGGAGTGAGAGTGAGTTGTAAAAAGATTGAGTATATGATAGATGGGATTGTGTGTAGAGGAAGTTATGAAGAAGAAAGGGGAATAAGCAGAAGAATTAAGTAGAGATAGGAAAATTTAGGTTGAATAGAAAGATGAGATGGAGGAAGGAGACTCCCTCGTTTCGAGGAGAAAAAAAAAAAATTATTTTAATAAGATAAAAGTAGTAATGTTAATTGTGATAGGTGATATATGGGAAATGGAGAGAAAGGAGTCAAGGGATGTAATGAATGATTGATTAGATAATAGAAAGAGGAAAGAAAAATAACAGAGGAATAAGAGCGAGAAATAGTAGGATTTAGATGTTAATATGGTATGTAGAGATGATGAATAGAGGAAGATAGTAGGGAGGAGTGTACGGGAGGGATAATAAAGGTGTAAGAATTAAAGATGAAGGTGAGTATAGAGTAAAGAGGAGGCGAAGAGAATGGGAGGGGAAATAATATTAAGAATATGAAAGAAGAGAATGATGTATTAAGTGGAAAATGATGAGGGGAAGTACAGAGAAGTATAAAGATATATTAGTAAGATAGATGTGAAGAATATATTTTGTTAAAAGAAGGGGGTAAGGAGAAGGAAAAATTGCACGGGTAGAAAAGTTAAGAAGAAGAGTGATAAGAGGTGGGTAGGTGAAAGGTAATATATGTGTGTGGAAGGTTAGAGAAGGGTATTGAGAGTGAGGGGAATAAATAAAGGGAAGAGAATTAGGTTAATGGAATAGGAAAGGTCGTTTGAAAAAGAAAGAAGAGGGAAAGAGAAAGAAAGGAATGTAAAAAAGTTTTGAGAAAAGAATAGAGAAACTGGCAGCCCCTTTTGAGAGAAAAAAAAAAAAAAAATTAAAAAGATATGAAATAAGATAGTGTAGAGAAAGGAGAGGATAGAGTGAAGGGGATGAAGTATATATGTTAAAATAGTGATTGATAATGAGAATTTTTGATGTTAGGAGAGAGAGGAGATGTAGGAAGATAATTGATAAGGATATGAGTGAGGGAGAAGGAAAGTAGAAAAAGAAGAGAGAGTAAAGGTATGTATAAATGAAGAAAAATTATTATATGTAGTTGGAAATGAAAGTGAAATGATGAGTAGGAAATAGAGTAAAAAATAAAAAAAATATAAGGTATATATAATAAAATGGGTGTTGGGGTGTAAGAGAGAGTAGGGTGGAAGTAGTTAATATGATTCTGTTAATATAATATGTGGGTAGTAAATAAATGGAGAGAAGGCGTAAAAGAGGAGTAAGAGTGGACCCACGTAAGAAGGAAGTGAGTAATGAAGAATATAAAAGGAATTATGAGAGAAATTGTAATAGAAGGAAAGTAGCGGTAATAAAAGTAAAAATGGGGAGGGGTGTTATTTAATGAAATAAGTAAGGATTATGTATAAGCGGATAAAAGGTAGTGAAACTAAAATGTATTGACAGGTTTGTATGAGATGTGTAAAGTACAGATAAGAGAGAAAATTTATGATGAATAAGGAAGATAAGTATGATAATGAATAAATATTAAAAAAAAAAAAAAAAAAAAAAAAAAAAAAAAAATGAATTAAGAAAAATAAATAAAGGTGGTAGTTAAAAATTTGGAGAGTAAAGAAGAAGGTAGTATATATGAGTTATGTGAGGAGGGGAGGATAATAGAATTGTGGTAATGAAATAGAGATGGAAGAAATCTAATTATATAGAATTATAAGATAGTGCGAGATGGATTTGTAGTAATATGTGTGAAAATGGAGGAATAATTAGAACGATAGAAAGAGTAGGGAAATGTTGAGAGAGAATATATGTAGAAGGGGGGGTTGGGGGGGGATATGTATAAGGGTGAGAATATAAGAGATATATAGTGTGACAAGGAAGGATGGGGGAGAGGAGATGTAAGGTGTAGTTGAAAAAGAAGGAGAAAGGTAGGTATATGGTAGAAGATAATGTAGATAGTATGAAGAAAAGGGTGGGTGAGGATAAGTGATTGGATATAATTGAATATGTATGAGTTAACTAGTAGTGATATGGAAAAGAAAGAGAAGTAGTATGTTTTTTATGGATTAAGTATTGAGAGGGATTGTATTGGTGAAGTGTGTGTTACAAGGAAGAGGGAAGTAAGAGTTAATAAGTAAGAATGACCAATTAAGAAAAACTAGGGTAGGTTTAAATTAAAAAAAGTGAATATGTGCAGGAAAAGGTAGCAGCAAGGATAAATTAAATAGTGATTGCGAAGGAGAAAAAGGGAGAGTGTGTGATGTATGATGGAGTGAAAATTGAGTGTGGTGAAGGTAGGTATGGCTGAATAGAGAAGTATTAAGATATAGTGTTGATGAGTGTGTTAGAAGAAGAGGTATAGACTTATTTAGGAGTGATTTGATAAAGAAGTAGGATGTATAAAAGTAAAAGTAAAGAAAAAGGGAAAGGTTACATTAGTAACCCGTTTTGAATAGTGATTGAGGTAAGAATGTGTGTGAGAGAGAGAAGAGGGAAGAGAATTGAGATATATGAAGAGGGTAAATGAGGGTAGAGAATGAAAAGGTGGAGATTAGGAGAGAGAAGACTGGTATAAGTAGATGAAAGAAGTAAGTTAAAAGGAATAAGAGAGGGTGAAATATGAGTAGTTGTTAAGATAAATGATAGATGTATTGAGAGAGTAAGATAGATGTTTTCGGGTAGTGGAAGGAATTAGAGGAGATGAAGAGGATAGTTAAATTGGTGTGAAATGAGTAGGAGGATATAAGGGAGGAGAAGGTGAAAATAATGTTGGATTGGAAAATGTTGAAAAGTGTAAGAAGTATGTAGAGATATTAATGATGTGAGTGAGAGGGTACGGAATAATGTGGGAGGGGAATTAAGATAATGGGAAAAAGAAAGAAAAAAGACTGTGGGGAAGGTGAGATTATTGAGGAAAAATAAGTAGTTGGGGAGTGTAAAGTAAGAGAAGTGAAAGAGATTATATAAGAGTTAAGAAGGGTATGGTAAGAATAAGAGATAGTGAGAATATGGAGAGGCTAATGTGATTTTGATTGAGTAATAAAAAAAAATATCTTATAGAGAGTACTGTGATAATAAAAGAGTACTGTAAGACTAGATGTATATAAGGGGAGGTAAATTGTCGATTAAGGACGGTTAAAATATAATAATGGAATTTGTAAGAGAATGAGGAGAAAAGGGATACATCGAGGAGTGAAGTAGGTAGATCCTATAGAACGAAGTAAATATGTGAAAGGAATTGCGTAATGAGAGATGCGGGAAAAGAAGGGGAATTAGTACCATAGTCAATGGATTTTGAGTCTCTTAAGCACGTTAGGATGCTACTGATGGACATTTTATAAAGTTTGGGAATGGGTCCATGTAGAAAGTAATAAAAGAATAGTTTATTCTCTTATACTGTACTACAATCTTGCCTCAATATATATACTACATTACAATAGAGATAAAAGGAAACAAATATTCTAACTTAGGAAAGAAAATCAATTATTCCCTAACTCAATATATTACAATATTCCCATATTAAACGGGATTTCTACACTCCCCCTCAAGTTGGATAATAGATATTGATCATATCCAACTTGCAGATGCACTCATCGAATGTTTGTCTCGATAGTCCTTTGGTGAATACGTCTGCAGTTTGTTTCCTAGTGGGGACGTAGATCATACAGATAGTTCCACTTTCAACTTTTTCTTTGATGAAATATCTATCCACCTCTACATGTTTGGTCCTATCATGTTGAACTGGGTTGAGTGAGATACTGATAGCTGCCTTGTTATCACAGTAGAGTTTAATAGGAATGTTTGTTGGAATCTGTAGTTCGTCCAACAGTTTCTTTAGCCATAAACCTTCACATATTCCCTGAGCAGCTGCTCTAAACTCTGCTTCTGCGCTGCTTCTGGCTACCACATTTTGTTTTTTACTTCTCCAAGTGACTAGGTTTCCCCATACGAATGTACAATAACCAGTGGTTGATCTCCTATCCTCTGTTGCTCCTGCCCAGTCAGCATCAGTGAATACTTCTAACTTTCTATTCTCATTTTTTTTTGAACAACAGTCCTTTCCCAGGGGAGCCTTTGAGGTATCTCAAAATCCTGTATACTGCTTTAAGATGGGTTTCCCTTGGATCATGCATGTATTGGCTCACCATACTTACTGCAAATGCAATATCTGGTCTAGTGTGAGATAGGTAGATCAGTTTTCCCACCAGTTTTTGATATCTCTCCTTCTCAACACACTCCCCAATATTATCTGTTTTTCTTCCAGTCTCCATAGGAGTATCACTTGGTTTACATCCAAGCATACCAGTTTCAGCAAGGAGGTCTAGAACATATTTCCGTTGAGACACACTGATTCCCTTATTTGATCTGGCTACTTCCATGCCTAGGAAATATCGCATTTGTCCCAAGTCTTTCACTTCAAATTCTGCAGCTAATCCACCTTTCAATCTTTCTATCTCAAGTATATTATCTCCGGTGAGAATTATGTCGTCAACATATACAATTAGAATAGTCCTAGTCCCATCTCCAAATGATCTGAAAAACATAGTATGATCTGATTGCCCTTGCTGGTATCCTTGCCCTTTCAACACGCTTGCAAATCTGTCAAACCATGCCCTAGGTGACTGTTTGAGACCGTATAGAGATTTTTTTAGTTTGCATACTTTACTTCCTTCATTTCCCTTAGAAAATCCAGGCGGCAGCATCATATAGACTTCTTCTTCCAACTTCCCATTCAGAAATGTATTCTTAATATCAAGCTGTTGGAGTGGCCAATCTAGATTCGCAGCTAGTGATAGGAGGACCCGAACTGTATTTAGTTTTGCAACTGGTGCAAATGTTTCTGTGTAATCTATACCATACGTTTGAGTGTATCCCTTTGCAACTAGACGAGCCTTGTACCGTTCTATTGTTCCATCTGCTTTGTACTTCACATTAAACACCCACTTACACCCAACAGGTCTTTTTCCTCTAGGAAGTTCCATCACATCCCAGGTTTCATTTACTTCCAGTGCTTTCATTTCATCCATTACTGCTTTCCTCCACTTGGGACTTTCCAAGGCCTCCTGAATGTTTCTTGGAATTTCTGTGCTATCAAGGTTAGAGACAAATGTTCTAAATTTGGAAGATAGAGTGTTATAAGCAACAAAGTTTGAAATAGGATGAAGAGTGCACGACCGAGTTTGTTTTCTGAGGGCAATAGGTAGATCATCAGTGTTATGTGATTTGGGAGAAAGTTCATGAGGAACTATCACCGGTTCTGACTCTCTTGGTGCTTCGAGTGTGAGTTTCTCATTATCCTTTGATTTCGGCCTTCTTGAGTAAACAATCATCTCTTTGTCATGTTGTTCTTTCCGTTCCCCCCCTGAGTTTAAATTGTCTTCTATAAATGGCATGTTAGATTCAGTGATTGGGGTAAGTTAGAGGGACCAAGATCGAGAGGTATGCTCAAGAACCGATCTTCTTCACTTAGGATCTCCCCCTGAAGAGAGGGTTTTTTGAAGTAGGGTTCGTTCTCGAAGAAAGTGACACCAAAGCTGACAAATATTTTCTTTGTGGTTGGATCATAGCATTTATATCCCTTTTGGGTAGGTGAGTAACCAATGAATACACACTTAATCGCTCGGGGTTCGAGTTTGGTACGAAGATGAGAGTGAATGTGGACAAAGGCCGTACAACCAAACACTTTAAGAGGTAGGTCAGAAGTGAGTATTAGGAAAAAATTCCCGAACTTTCTGGAGGGGAGTTTTGAAATTGAGAGTGCGACTAGGCATTCTGTTTATGAGATAGGCCGCAGTAAGAATGGCATCCCCCCAAAATGTGTTGTGTATATTTGTGGTGAACAGTAGTGCCCGAGCTACTTCAAGTAAGTGTCTATTTTTGCGTTCGGGAACCCCATTTTGTTGGGGAGTATCGACGCAAGAACTCTGGTGGATGATTCCATTTTCCTGGAGATAGGTTCTTAGTGTATTATTGAAGTACTCAGTGCCATTGTCTGTACGCAGAATTTGAATTTTAGTGTGAAATTGGGTTTGGACCATTGAGTAGAAATTCATGAACACAGATCGGACGTCAGTTTTTTCTTTCAACATATAGACCCAACATATTCGAGTATGGTCGTCGATAAATGTGACGAACCATTTTGTGTGGGTACAATTAGGGGTTCGAGAAGGTCCCCATAGATCACTGTGTATTAAGGTGAATGGTCTAGATGGAGTATACACGGATTTTTTAAATGACGAGCGGTGGTGTTTTGCAAGTTCACAAATATCACATGTCATATCGAAAGATGTTTTATTCGAAAATATTGAAGGGAATACATGTTTGAGATATTGGAAATATGACCCAAACGGTAATGCCATAACAGAATTTCATTATTCCTAGGAGCAAAAACAGAATCACAACTAGCAAATTGACGTTGTTGACTCACAGTAGTCTCGTCAAAGTAGTAGAGTCCCTCACACTCTTTAGCACTGCCAATCGTCTTCCCCGATGATAGGTCCTGAAATACACAATAGGACGGGAAAAAATGAGTGGAGCAATGTGAACTCTTTGTTAACTGGCTAACGGACAATAAATTGCAGGATAAATTTGGAACATGTAGAACATTTTCAAGTGTAATTAACTTTAAGGTTGCCAGCACAAGGTGAATATGACACAAACAGATAGTGTGAATCCGTCATATGATCGGATGCCCCAGAATTGACAATCCAAGGTATTTTTGAGAGTACAGTGGTGTTAAGGCCTTTCAGGATATTACCTCTGTGAGCCAAAGAACTTAAAGAGCTGGGTGATTGGAAATTCGAGAACAATTTCTGAAGTTGTTCCAGCTGTGCGGGACTAAATGCATTATCGGAGGTAGAGTTCTGTGTTTCAAAGGAATTGACTGCAGCCTGGTAGACGGAATTTTTGATGTTTTGTCGTGGTTTCCAATCAGACGGTTTTCCATGCAAATCCCAGCACGTGTCCTCTTTATGCCCAGGCTTTCGACAGTGGTCGCACCATGGTCGACCCATTTGTTGTCTTGGACCGTGTCCAAATTTTTTTGAGGATCTTGGCATATGGGCTCCCAAATCAGGCCCAAAAAATTTAGGCCCATCATTTAAATTCTGCCTAAATTTATTAAAAACTCCTTTAGGCCCATTTTCATTTGACCCAGTAGGCCTAACATAATTAGATAATAGGGCTGACCCATTTTCCTCTGACCCAGCTTCCAGCTTCTTCAACATGATCGACCGGCGGTTCTCCTCGCGTCGAACATCAGCGAAGGCATCGCGGGTGGATGGCAGTGGCCGGCGGCTGAGGATCCGACCTCTGACGTCGTCGAGATCTCTGTCCAACCCAGCCAAAAATTCATACAACCTCTCATTCTCGACTCTCTTCTTATACCGAACCCCGTCACTAGGGCAATCCCACTGTTCATCCATACTCAGGTCCAATTCCTGCCATAGAGAGGACATCTCCATGCAGTATTCTGTGACACTGCGTTCTCCTTGCTTCGCCTTCCAGAGATTGGTCTTAATTTCAAAAATTTGTGACGAATCCTCCGTGTCAGAGTACATATCTCGTGCGCCGTCCCATATATCCTTCGCAGTTGCCATGAAGAGATACATTTTGCTGATTGAAGGAACCATAGAGTTGACAAGCCATGACATGACCAAAGAATTTTCAGATTTCCATTTTTGTAATAGAGCTGGGTCTGCGGGCTGCTTCGTGTCGCCGGTAAGGTACCCCATTCTTCCTCTCCCTTCGACTAATAGCTTGATGGATTGGGCCCATTCTCTATAATTTTGGCCATTAAGTTTCTGGACGGTGAGTTGAAAAGAAGAATTATCAACTCCGATTGAAGACATGTTGTGAATGGATCCAGTCTCATTGATTTCGGATGCAGTGGATTCCGATTTCTGGCTGTCGGCAGTGGCTTCTGCCATTGACGGTCGGGTTTGAAAAATTACCCGATCTCTGATACCATGTAGAAAGTAATAAAAGAATAGTTTATTCTCTTATACTGTATTACAATCTTGCCTCAATATATATACTACATTACAATAGAGATAAAAGGAAACAAATATTCTAACTTAGGAAAGAAAATCAATTATTCCCTAACTCAATATATTACAATATTCCCATATTAAACGGGATTTCTACAGTCCATTACCTAGAACAAATGTGTGTGTAAGCGTGAGCGTGTGATTGAAGGGTGGTGACCATTTTCAAATACTTAGTATTGTGTTCAAACTATCCGAACAATGAATCTCTGAATTATGTTCAATCCTATGTACGTATTGTATAACTAATTTGAAGGGCGGCAGTCATTTTGAACATTCGGTATTTGACTAACAACCACTTCATGATATCAAGGGGAAAATCATAATGTTATAAATATTGTATCTCCATTTATGCTTAGTTGTAGCTGTAGTTGACACTCATACCCAAATCCTAGCAATGTTGGACCTAATATTCATATAAATAATTTATTTTCTTTTCTGAAGCACCCAAATTGACCGTATTTAACAAAGTTCACATTTTCCTTCACCCTTTTCCACAGGCATAGTGAATTAAAAAAATATTAAATTTTTATCCCATTCTCTATACTTTAAAATTTAAAAGATATGATTACAAACTCATATGTATTTTTCATTATTTGATAATTTTAATAATGTGAATGACAGTAAAAATCATAAGTGGCAAAGAAAGACAATCTTTAATTTAGCATGACATAATCAGACTCTGATAACCACATTTAGGAGAAAGATCTAATTCCACCTCCAACCACCAATACCTGGTCTCCTGATGCTGCAATAAACGCTGGGCTTTCTGGAGTGCCTGCTTCCATGCAGATTCATCATTCCGTTTGTTTACAGGTGGCACTTCAAGCACATATCTGGTTGTGTCTATTAGCACAGGAGGCTTCCCAGCTCTCACTCTCTCGTATTCCCGCGCAAGCATTGGATGATCCTGGAATATATTTCCATAAATTAGATGCGCAAAAACATATTTTACCTCTCTCTCAACAGAACCATTTCTATTAAAATAGGAACTCGCTTATTATATAATTGCTATTCAAAGGCTCAACTCCAAGCTGCCAAACGCAGCATTTGTTTTTGTAAATTAAAGAAGTATTAGGATATCTCGCAGATTAAACAAGTTAGGAAGTGAGTACCAAAACATTTAATAAGTCATATTTTGGCTTAAAGAGAATAAGAGAGGGTTTTAATCTCGATTTTTTTATTATAACCATGTTTGGCTAAGCTCAAAAGGAGCTTCTCGGGGAATACATCTACATACTCCCGAAAGAAGGACAAACGAAGCTACTTTGAGCCAGCCAAACATGCTCTGTGTGTTCCCAGAAGAAACAACCCCAAGTTCGAACATAACAAGTCTTCTAGTAACAAATTAACCCCTCATATTCGAATACCACGTCGGAATTGATGTATTTATTAGATCCGTTGAATCTGATGGGGCACAACCCCACAGCTCCCGCTTTGACAGGGCAGTGCACTGACCAATTGAGGGTTTCTCCTACACCCACGAACCCAGACAAGATACATTGGAAGCATTAATTGGGTCTTCCAACATTGTTTGTTTCCCTCTTGTAACAATTTCTTAACCTCCGAAATCTTCATTAAGACCCAGCCACACAAATACAAAATCATATATACACACACGAACACGCCAATATATATAGCAAGATGTTAAAAATTCGTTAGACCTGGAATTTGGATTTCTGAAGAGGAGGGAGGTCTTTGAGGAAGTCGGAGGGCTTTTTCGAGCTACGTCGCATTTCTTCTTCCACTAAGCGGTCCACTTCTTCTTTTACAATCGGGTTTCCGTAGTCATCGTCGATGTACGGAAGCGCGTCGATTAACTCTTCCGTACGAGTCGCCGCCGCTGTCGGCGGCGCCTCCAGCATTAGGATATCCCCGCCGCTACCACTAGCTGTCGCCATAACTTTGTTACAGAGAGGCACTTTTTGGTGCCCAGGTTGAGAGTTTCAGGCCGTTCAAAGTACGGACTTCGGTCCTTTAAAACCTCTTCGTCTAATTTCTTGACAAAATTAGAAAAGTGAAAAAGTTGAAAATAAAAAATAAGCAATTGAATTTGAAACAAAATTCGACCGAACCGAACCGGCAAGGGGTCTAGTCAAGCCAAGTCGGGAGAATTTTCAAAATAGCCGGTGAACAGTGGCTTTTAAAAAATTTTGTTAAAAAGTCAATTTTATCCTTAATGAAATATGTTTCTTTATTACAAGATACATCCTTATATTTTAAAGTAGGTTTCTGATCTGTTCTATATTTCTTATGTTTTGGTTTTTAAAGTATAAATTCATTCTTTGATCTAATATATTATCATAATCTGCTATTTTTTGTTCACATTCTTTTATAAGTCTAATATATCCTTCAGATATTTCATCTGTATTTTCTAGTTGGGATATAAGATTTTCTACTTTTTCAAGTATTCTTTTTAACAGATCGTTTAATCCTTTAATTGTATATCCTGGCATGACTGAATATTATATAAACATTATCATAAAAATATAAACATCATAGCAGACAGTAATCCAACATCATGAATAATCATAAACATTTATAATCCCTGCGATTCTCTAAGATCTTAAGAAATTCTTTCAAAATTTAACAAGAAATAGTAGTTCTACCTTAATTTTAATCTGGCTCTTTATTCTTAGAATCGAGTGACCTTCAGGCTTTGAATGTACAAATTGTTTCCTTCAACGGCCTCCTGCCTTAACGGAATCCTTGTTATTCAGCTTCTTGCCTTCACTGTATCGTTTCTAAGGACAAATCCCTAGACTTGGATTAAAGAAAAACTGTTTTTGTTGTTAAAATAAGAAAGAAATTTCTTATTAGATCTATCAAGAATCTATGGGAATGAAAATTTAGAAACTCATTCTCTTATGTAAGAAATGGATTATTTTTTGATATTTGGAATTGATACAAAGATTATATCAAAAGACAGAAGTGTTTTTCTCGCAATATGAAAGCTCAAGTGTTTTTTCTTTACTCATTCTCCCTCTACCTTAGCCCAAAGGCTTCTATTTATACAACTACATAAGGCTCGATTATTGGCCTCTTACATCATTCATTACATCATACTCCATTAATGGAGTCCTATTATTTCAATAATTTCTTCACTACATAATTGTAGCTCTATTATATCTTCCAGTTGTCCACCTTTCTTTCACATCTTCTTTTCCTCTATTGTCTTCATATAGAGTTTGTCAAGATTCTCCATAGTGGCGGGGCCTCTTTTCATTTGGATAGCATGTGGGACACTCCCTCAACTGGCATGATTCTTGTATGGTTGATGGACCTCCATGGATTTGATGGATATCAAACTTTTGGATATATTCTTTTAAAATTGTAGATTTATCCTTTCCATTATTTGTCATAAGTGTCCATTCTTCATATTGGCATAAGCATTTGAAATTTTTTATCGTATAAATTTTTTGCCATGTTGTAGAGAACTTTCATCCCTAAGACTCTTCGGGATCTCATCCATGATCTGTTAATGTTTGGTAATAACTTTCTATTTTGGCCTACTTCAATTTGGAAATTTCGGCCTACATATCCGACTGTAATAATATGTTCTGCAGGATAATATATCCTTCCATCAATTTCTGGACTGATTGAGTAAAATTTAAGATATATTGGTCTTCCTTTGGGAATTTTCAAACTTCTCCTCGGAAGATATCATCAAATTTCTCAATTTCTTTTAAATCTTTTCCTGGATAAATTAAATCCAAGAATCCATAGTCTGCCGCCATTTTAACCATGTTAGGGTCTCCATCGTTTGTAATGATCATTATTGGATAAACATGTTCTCCTGGGGAGATGAAATATGATTCATCATCTTGTAGTTCATAGACAAGTTTTGCAAAAGCTTTATATTATTCTTCTCTTGGTGTTAAAGGGGTTTCATCATCTTCATCTGCTCTGATTTTGATCACCCTTGTATGTTTATCATCATTTTTTATTGTCACCTTTCGGGGACTTTCCATGATTGTATCTCTTTTTATTTGACTGGGTCCACCGCTGCTTCCACTTGATGTACCTGTTTGTATTCCCTGTTTGGTATTTTGAGATTGTGCTGAAGCATCAATCCCTGTATTTTTGGTATTTGTAGACTCTAATTGTGCTTCAAGAGCATCAATTCGGTCTTTTAATTCATTGGTAACTTTGGTATGGGACGAACTGATCTCAAGTAATAATTTGACATTATAACTTAAGGTTTCAGCTAATGCCTCCATTCCAACTTTTATATCATCAGCTTCATCTTTGGCAAATGCTGCCGCAGATTTTATTTCTGATATCTCCTGCTTGATATTATCCATCTCCAAACTCGATATTCCTGCTTAAAAAATCAGCAAGATAATTGTTTATACCTTTAATATGAATAATATCGAAATTATAGAATGACAAATATGCTTGCCATCTGTGCAATCTCCTATATTGAGGCTCCATTGGCAACTTATTTTTAATTAATCCTGTAACATTAGAATTGTCAGTTTCAACAATAAACTTCTTAGATAATAGGAATAATGAAAACTTTTTTATTCCTCTAATAATTGCTAACAATTCTTTTTCATGAGTGGTATAATTTATTTCTGCTTGGTTAAAAGTTCCACTTGAATACCTGCAGATTTCATTTAAATCTGTTTTTTAATATGGCTGCCCAATATTTATCAGAAGCATCTGTATTAACAACCAAATTATCCTTTTCATCTGGCAATCTTAATTTTGGTAAATTTTTGCATTCTTCTTTTAATAATTTAACAGCTTCTGTATGTTCTTCACTCCATCCTTTAGTATTTGTTTTTCTAAGTAAGACTTGTATTTTATGTCTTTTTTTTGAAAGATTTTCAATAAATCCTTCTGCATAATTTAGACATCCTAAGAACTTTTGTATTTGTTCTTTTGATTTTAATTTATTTGGAAAACTTTCTATCTTTTTAGATATATGAGTTTGTAATTTTATTCCTTTTTTATCTATTGATAATCCAAGAAAATCAATTTCTTGTTTTTCTACTATAGCTTTCTTTTTTGAAAGAACAATCCCTTCTTTTTTACATTCATTTATAAATTTTATCAAATGATTTCTATGTTCTTCTTTAGTATTAGAACATATTAATATATCATCAACATATACTATTAAAAATTCATCAAACTTTTCTAAATATATTATCCATTTTTCTTTGATATATTTGTGGTGCATTTTTTAAACCAAAAGACATTACTAACCATTCATATTTACCTTGAGGTGTACTAAATGCAGTATATTGTATACTATCTTCTTCCATTTTAACTTGCCAAAAGCCTGATTTACAATCAAACTTGGAATAATATTGTTTTCCTTTTGCAAGATTTATTAGGACTTCTTTATTTGGTAAAAAGTATCCATCAAATTTAGTATATTTGTTTAATTCTTTATAATTGATTACCATTCTAGCCTTTCCTCTAACTTGCTCAGAATGTTTCATGACCATAAAAGCTGGACTGCTATGAGGTCCATTACTTGGTCTAATAAGTTTTTGTTCTAGTAATTCTTTTATTTGAGTTTTAAATTCCTGTGTATCTTGTATAGTATACATCATTGGTCTGACTCTAATTATAACATTTTCTGTTAATTCTATTTTAGCTTTAGGATGGTATGGTTTCCAAAATAATAATGGATTTTCTCCACATGTTTTTTCTAATTGTTCTATAATTTTTTCTATACTTATCTCTATTTCTGCTTTTAGCACTTTTTTGTATAGAATTTTTGTGTTTATGTCTTTATTTATTATTGGTTTTTTCTCCCATTTATCACCACGCTGGGCTGGCTGAACTCTATAGGGTCTAAATTCCCTTGGAATTTTTAATAAGTGTGCACATGGTGTTTGTAACATTATCATATAATTATTTTGCTTATAATATTGAAATTGTTGGATAAAGTCATTTCCTAATAGTATATCACAATCTAATTTATTGTAACTATATATTTTGTTTATTATTACTTGTTTACTTCCAAGTATTATACTGACTTTATCGGCACTATTAATTATTTGTGTACTCTCTCCTGTTACTCCTGTTATTTTTATTTTACTATTTTCATTCCATGATTTTATTAAGAAGTTTTTAAATATTGTTATATCACTTCCTGTGTCTATCAAGGCACATGTTGTTATGTTTGTTTCTACTATAGTAACTTGTATATATACGGCTAATGGAAAACTTATTTGATTATTCATTTATCTTTTTTCACATAGTATAGTTTGATCATTATGTGTTATATACAATCCTTCTCTTTTTATACTATAGTCTTTTAATCCATTTAGAAAACTTATTCCTAATAATATATGAGGATCTGTATTCATACTATTATCCATGTAACATGGGACTACCATTTTAATTCTTCCTATTTTTATTGGTACTTTGACTTCTAATTCTGTAGTATGTATTTGTCCATCAAAATTTACATATCTATATGGTTCAATCTTATGAGTCATTAATCCTTTATTTCTAATTGAAGCTATATGGCATTCACTTGCTCCTGTATCAATTAGTATATTTGGTCCTTCAATATATTCTCTTCCATTATAATATTCTCCTTCTATCTTCATGTTTCCAGCATTTCTATGAAGTTTGATTTCTTTTATATTACTAGTTCCTTCTAAATGTTTTCTAGGTAATTTAAGACTTGTTGACCTCTTAATTAATCTTCCATCTCTAAACATTATTTTATCAGAATAATCATCTTCTTTATCTTCTGCTATTTCAGGTTTATCTTTGAGTATACTAAATTCATATTCTTTAGGAATTAAACTTATTTGTTTGCTTGGTTCTATTATTTTACTAATATCCTTACATTCCTTGTGAACTTCTATGTATGATTTTTTAGAGTATATATTTCCATAATTGGAGTTAGTAAATGTGTACAAAGCTCTATATTCTATAGTCATAATCTTGTCTCCTGGTTCCATTATATCATTTCTATGTAACTTAAAAATGTAGTCCTAAGACTTCATTGAAGTTTTTATCTGTAATTGAGACACAATATTTTGGGTAACAAGTGAATATTAGTTTTTGGTATGCTAAGTTTCCTTCTATAGTTCCTAAATGACTATCTTTCAAATTTATTATTCTTCCATCATGTAAACTTACGGTTAAAGGTGAATCTATTCCTTCTCTAAATAAGGATTTAAACATTATTTGTATTCCTGCTAAATAGACATATTGAATTTTTTCTCCTTGTTTTTTACTAACATTTGCTAATAATTCATCTACTGTATTTCTTGTTAAAAGATTTAATTTGTGTGTTCCTTGAGTTGTTCTAACATTTATAGCTTTTTCAATTTTATGATACTCATTTATTGCTATTCTTTCTCTTTTCCATATTCTATCTAAGGCTTCCCATTTTCCTATTTTTAAATCTAAAGATAATTTTCTCATTTTCTTGAATTTGTTATTATCAAATGTTACTTTTAATCCATAACCTTCTATTCCTTCATATTCTTGTTTATCTATATTATCTTTTTCTATTTCTTCAATTTCTTTATTCAGATTCTGACTCATTATCTTTTTCTGAATCTGATTCGCTTATATATACTTCTTGATCATAATATTGTTCAATATCTGATATTTCACTTAATTCACTTTCTATATCTAAATATTCTTTTTGCAATATTTTAACCTTTTTCTTTTTACAGTCAGGGCTTATATGTCCTATTTCTCCACAATTCCAACATTTGCATTGGCTTTTATCTTTTCTATAAGGTCTGTTTTTCTGTTGTCTATTCGGATTATATTTCCTTTTATAATATCTTCTTCTAGGCTTTATATATTTTTTCTTAAAATTTCTAAATTTTCTAAATTTTTTATTTTTGAATTTTCTCTTAATATTTTTTCTTTCAGGATTACATCCCCATTGTGTAGGTTTTTCCATATCTTCACAACATATCTTAGTTAATCTTCCTGATTTTTTCATTAATTGTCTTTGTTGACATATATATGCAAGTCTTTCAAATAAAAATTTTATTCTTGATCCTAAAGATCTGGGTGCTTCAGGATTTTCTTTAATGTATTTTTCAAATTCTATTTTAAAATATATTCCCCATGTTCCTGGTAACTTATTATAGTACATATCTTTATACACATCTTGATTTTCATTACTATAAAATTGGGTATAATAATATTCCTTAAATTCACATGTATATTCTTTGATTTTACACATATCACATATTGTTAGATTTATTAATTTTATCCTACCATTTTCTTTTTCTTTTATTGCTTCTCCATCAAAATTTCTTATCCAGTCTTCTCCTAAGAATTCATCTGAGATATAGTTTACTAATCTTTCTATACCTTCTCTATCTGATTTTATTATTTCTGTTTGAATATTTCTTCTTATTAGTGTCTTTGTATCATTATTTATTCCATCCCACCAATTTCTAACATTTCCTTCAAAGGATGCTACTAAAAAGTCTATTCTTCTTTCAGTACTTTCCCATGTATCATCTTTGTTATATAAAAAGAATAATATCATTGAGTTTGCCCAAATTTCTAAGGCTTTTTTAATATCTATTTTACAATCTAAGTCTAATTTTGCTCCTCCATGATTGACAGGTTTATCATAATTATCATTTAGTTCAAATCTATTTCTGTATTTGTTTCCCTTTGGTGGTTGTCTATCTCTTATTGTTTCATAATATTGTCTATATGGTTTAATGTATATAGGTGCATAACTTTCATCTGGATCTAATATTTCTTGTTTATTAGAGGATTCTGCTTTATTTGGTCCTCCTCCAGTATTCATTAGGACTTGATATTCATCTAAATTTTCTAAATTTAATTGATCAAAATTTTCTATAAGTAAATCTAATTCTTCATTCATCTTTATCTTCTATATCATCTTGATTTTCTTTAATTTCTAATTTTCCTATTGCTTTTTCTTTAGATTTTTCCATTTTTTCCTCTTCTTCTATTATTTTTGGTAAAATCCTTTTCCTAAATTCATCATCCATACTTCCTGCTTCTATTCTTATGTTTTCTTGTTCAGTATATTTTTTCCCTATTCTAGACATTTCTTTTTCTATTAGTTTTTTGTCTATTGTTTTTTCTTTTCCTTTATTATTTTCTTTTATTTTTCTTACTTCAATTTTTAGAATATTAATATCATTTCTTACTTCTTTTATTTCATTATTTATGTTTTGAACATCATCTATTAATATTTTTATTAGTGTTTTTAATTCTTCTATATACTCACCAATTGACATTTATCTTTTCTTTGATTGACATAAGTAATATGTTCTACATTCAGTATCTTTACAGTCTTTTATTACTTTATCACATTTTTGCTTTACATAATTATTATTTGTTAATTCTTTCATTTTTTCGTAATAACTTGCTCTTATTTTATACCTTTCTTGTTTTAATTTTAATATTTGTTTTTGTTGTGAGTTTGTTATATTTCCAGGTTTTAAAAGTTCATCTTATATTTGTAGATTTATTTCTCTTATTCTTACTAATTTTTTATCTAGAATTTCTTTTACTTCCATTAATTCCATTAATGGTTTTTACAATTCATCTGATTCATATTTTTCTTTATAATATAAATTGATTTCTTCTTTCTCAAAAGTTTCTATTATTTTCTCATATATATATCTTTCTTTTATTGATTCTATAATTAGCTTATGTAATATTTGTGCTTTAATTTCCATAGGTAATTTTCTAATTATTCTTAATGTTATTATTTTTAACTTATTTGGTATAGGTTCTAAAAATATATAACTTCCTTTTTCTGTTTCTAATGTGTAATAATTATCTATTTTTATAATTTTATTACTCATAATCTTTGCAATATAACATCATTTCTTCTTTTTCAAGTTCAATAATAATTTTTTCATATATATATTCATCCTTTAATGTTCCTATTATAAGGTTATCTATAATTTGTTCTTTTATTTCTTGAGGTAAGTCTTTAATTATTATTAACGTTATTGTTTTTATTTTCTTAGGAATATGTTCTAAAAATATATTATTTCCTTTACTTTCTTCTATTTTGTAATACCAATCTGTTTTTGTAATTGTAATGTCCATGATCTCTATGTCTCTGATACCATTCATTCGGGGGCTACTTAGAGTGAACAAAAATCAAATAATACTTAAAATCTAAAATCTAATTAATCTTTAAATAGTCGTATATTCTATATATTCTTTTAATTTATCAAATTCTAATATATTATTGGTTATAGATATATAAAATCTCAGGGTTAAATTAAACCTTAATTTCTTATATTCTTGTGGTAATCTATTTGTGATAGGTTTCCTCATCTATAGGTTTTTAATTAAATCTTCAAAGTCTAATAATGTTTGAGAATTCATAATATCAAGATCTGTTATTATATTTATATTTGATTCAAGAGGTATATTATACTTTGAAATATTCTTTTTCCTTTTCTCTAATTTATCTATTATCTCTTGTATATCTTTTATAATTATAGATCTAACAATTCCTCTGGCAAAATTTTCTATTAAATTTTCTTTAAAACATTTTAATATTTCTTGAGCAGCATATAATTGTTCTTGATATCCTATTTTATCGATTTCATTTTCAAATTCAATTTCTTTTTTATTTTTTATAATAGTTTTAATTTTATATGGACCTCTTTTAGATCTAGGTCTTTTCATTTTATTAGTCATAATTTAGTTAGTTTTTTGACAAAAATTTATTATTTCAAGATTATAATAAATCTTCTAGGACTAAATTGTTACTTTCTTTATATTATGATTACTTTGGTTGTAAATCTTATATTTAAGGGTATTTTTGGTAGTTTACTACATTTGAATAGTCAAAGGGTATTTTGGAAAGGGTAGTGTTGAATTTGGGGTATTTTCAATAATTTCCCAGCCAAGTCGCCCATGAACCCTCATATTCTTTTGAAATAGAATTAGGGTATAATTGCAACATCGGTACCAAACCTTTCATTTGTGTCACTCACGATACCAAATCTTTCAAAATATTACATTTGAAGTCCAAATGAATGATTTCTGTTATTTTGACTGTTAGTTGACCAAATAATTGAACTTGACAATAATTTTGACTACTTTTAAAAACTTAAAATGATGACTTTACATTTATTTGTAATAAAATAACAAAAAAAAAAAAAAAAAAACCAACTTCTTCTCCCAAAACCATCACCACCACTGCCATTTCCTTCACTTCCACAATCGGATGAAACCTAAAACCTGAAGGCAATCTGATTTAGGCCATACATTTTCCCTATTACACCCTACTAGATCACCCACAAATATCACATCTTTCTCAATTCACATTTCGGCCATTTTTTAGGTTTGCCTTCTGGGTTTTCGATAGGTAGCATCAATGTGTTTGCTTTTTGTATTTCATTGGCGAGTCGCACATTTTGAGGTTTTAAGGGTTTCGATTCCAATGGGCATAAATAAAAAATCCAAAAGCAATTGATCCAAAAATAGGTCAAATCACTAAAAATTCATTACACTTAAATAGTAAAAAGATGCAAATCACACCTCAAATTTGTTGGTGAATGTTGTAATCCTGTTGCTTTTGCTCCTCTTTGGAATGTCCATCACCATGACCTCTTTCCCCTTTTCGGTCTCTATAACAGTGTATAATCTTTCACTTTTGAATCAACACATTCTTTAACATAACAAACCTTCAAATTTGCCCCTCTGGCCTAGATAAGAAGAAGGGTAAAAGAGAAATGAAATTCAAGGAGCGGGAAAAGAAATGAATATTCTTGTGCCGACTAATAATATTAATAGATTGCCTACCACTATGGATGGCAACGAGACGGGTATAGAACGAGTTGGTCAATCCCACCCTCGTCCCGTCGGAGATTTTTATTACATTTCCCCATACACATGCTCGGTTAAAGCAGGATAGGGCGGGGCAAGTCCCTCGCCCCATTTATTTATTCTTTTTATTTTTTATTTATTTTATTTATTTATTTTATTTTTATTTTTTTTGTCTTTAGTTAGTAGATATTATTACTTTTTTATTAATTTGTTAAAAATAACTTACATTCTCTTTAAAAATGATGATAAATTTATTATTTTTGTTCGATAAAAATTTTAAATTTGAAATTAATTTTAAACGGGATGGATAGCGGGGCTTTGACTATGTTTCCCGTACCCTCTTTAGGTTAATACCATCACCCCATCCCCGCTTCATTTGGGGCTGAGCCCCACGGGTTTCAGGTTGAGCGGGTTTTATTGTCATCCTTACCCACCACTCACTGAGCACAACCGTTGATGGGAATGAAGGTGGTGGATGAGGAGATGGAAGTGGTGGTGATGGTTTTGGAGTGGATAGAGAAGAAGAAGTAGTGGGTTTTGGTTTTTAATTTTAGTTATTTTATTATAAAAAATGTAAAGTTACTATTTTAACCTTTTAAAAAATAGTTAATATTATTGTCAATATCAATTATTTGGTTAACTAACGGTCAAACTAACAGAAACCATCCATTTTGACTTCAACTACGATATTTTAAAATGTTTGGTACTGTGAGTGGTACAAATGAAATGTTAGGTATCGTGAGTAGCACTAATAAAAGATTTGGATAAAGTTTGCTATCAAACGAAAAAATTGGCACCGATGCTGCAATTATCCCTAGAATTAATAGAAGTTTATATAAGCTCATGTTTGGTATACATTAAATTTTCATTATATTCTTCTACTCATTTTCAACTACACATTCTTCAATAAAATAATATTTTTCATCACATCAATAATTTTTTTTTTTCAACCACACATTCTCTATCAATCTACTATTCCAGAATACACTATTTCAAAATAATGTGGCTCAAACTCAAAACAAAAAAAATACCCTCGCATTTTAAAACTTGAGACCATCTAAGGCAAACACGTCCATTGGATCGACCTGAGGCGCCCACCTAGCCCAAGATCCGGCTTTGTTCGACCCTATGCTCGTTTAAATTTGAGCTAGCCGTCCATATGTTAAGCTTGAAACTATATCCACCTATACCATATTTTTTGGTGGTATGGTTTCCACGAACACGATAGCGAGCTATAAAAGAAGGCCAACTCAAATGAAAATTAATCATAAAAATTATATAATAATATCTCGCGAAAGCTAATTCTCTTAAACTATTATTTTTGAAAATTTTGTTAACAATATGGTGCATAATAAAATGAATAATGTTATTTATTATTATGATGATGGAATATCGACGGTGTGACAATTTATATTGAATAATGAAATTTGACAGTTCAATTTTTATGAGATATGGGAGAGGAGAGAAAGAAATGTGAGGAATAATGGATTGTTACATTACTGATATTTTATCATCACGATGATAAATAATATTACTCAAATAAAAAATTTCAAATTCAAAGTAATTAATTTCGAAGTGGATGCATTGTCAATTTGGAATTCTGTAATACTTATTTCAAGATTATAAATTGTTTAAGACGTACATTTGTGTGTTCGAGCAATGCTAGTGCTTACAAATAGCAGCGTTGTCACTATAACAAACAAATCAGCGCGCGCGCACACAGAGAAATATATACTCTTCCCCTAAAGGCTAAGAGTGCTAAAATCAATAACAGTGCAAAGGTGAAAAATTGATGGAAAGAAAATGAAATTTAGGGAATTAAATTGTCTAAAAATTATTTTACTGAAAATTGTAATTAATTTTGTTTGATTAATATAATTTTTCACCTAAAAAATGTTGAAAATTTGGTGACCGTTTAACTTTGTTTTTCATGAAAATTATCTATTAAAGTAATAATTTATTTTACTATTGGATCTTGAATTCGTTTTAATTGCCAAAAAATAAAATTTGTCATAACGAATACCATTCGTTTGGCTTTATTTTGCATGAAAATTGTCAATAAAATTGATAATTTTTTTACCATTGTGTCTAAAAATTTTCCTAATTGCCAAAAAAAAAATGGAAAATGAAAATCCACCTAAAAGGTGGGAAAACAATTTCATGAAAAATGTGCACGTGTGCCACTAAGAGAAAAAAAATTTCATGGAAAATTTGTACTATCAAACAAGTCAAACTAGAAAATGGGAAAAAAATTCCAACTTCCATGGGAAAGAGGGTTATCAAACAGGCCCTAAGAGAAAATAGTTCAAAAATTATCTGCCCAAGATCAATTCCTGGTAGTTGCACGTGATACAGAGTTATGGCACATCAGTTGATTTTTCATTTTTCATATGGGGCAAATCAACTCAGATTTTTCACTTTAATGACGGAAAATTACGAGACTTGCATCCACAGCCACCCACATAACATGGAAAACTAGAGCAAGAATACTCGAATGAACAATATAATTAGGCTACGCTCATTCCCACAATACCAATCTTAGACCACTGGTTATTTCACATCTAGGCTTTTGCAAATCCAACCAAATACATGAAGTAACTGCAAAAGCTTCAAGAACATCTATGATTTATTACAGCAACTAAAACACACAAACCGAGTCGAAAACAAGCAAAACATAAACATTGGGATGTGAAAAAATTATAACACGAATAAATTTCATCTTCTCCTTATTTTCTTCAGACCTTACGTTAACCCATAAAATCCTTTACATTTGCGAAGTTCATGACACTAAAATAATGATCCCAAACTATGAAAAGGGTGTACTCGTATATAAAAGAGTGAAGAATTGTTCGACTTCTGGTATGCTACAGATATTTTGGACATACCTACTCCTATAGGGTTCTTTCAATGGCTGCTGACCAATCTGAGCAATTCGTGGAAGAAGTTTAGCAAGTGGCATTCCAGACAATAAAATGCTTTCTCCACATTGGGAACTAACATCTTTCAAAAGTTCGTTCACCAGTGTTTTTAAAGACAATTCAATAATATTCCCAAATTCAACACTGCAAGAAGTCACGAGAACAAAGTGAAGAAATTGAGTAGACAAGATTAGAACATCAGAAATTGGTTAATATTACAAATGTGATATGAATTGTTGAAGCTTGATCCAATCTTTCACCTTATGAAATTGTAACGAGTAAATGTCATTCGCAATAACTGTACTTTCACTTTAATGTCAATCGGGTACCTGTATTTTTCAATAGACATACAGTTATTTGATTGACAGAGCGAAAGTATAGCTACCACGAATGCAATTTTTCCAAACTGTAACATACTTGCGTGCAGGATAATTTGTAAAAAGAGAAAACTAGGTGCAAAATATAATGATTACCCGCTGATGTGGAAGTAAATCAAGATATTATGCAATCCAAGTGAGCCTCTATACATGATAAGTACATTTTTGATAAGTAATAAAAAGTAACTTGCTTATACACATGTTTGGCTAAGCTTAAAAGTTACTTTAAGTACGTTACTAAAGCTTAGCCAAACATGGGGAATTAAGGGACCAAACTTTTCCTCTTTTTCTTACTCTCTCATCAATCATATGAAGTTGAGCATTTGAAGCAGATTGACAGGCAAAAGCTTAGAATTTAGTGCTTATTCTGCCTTGCAGTATTCAAGGCTAGATTCACAAATCCTGAAAGAAATTATTTGAAAATAGAAATTCACAATTTAATGGTTTGGTAGCCTTGGATGACTGCAGTGCATCACTTGAGGCAAGCAGTATCATATGGTGAATTTCTTTGGATTTTCAACAAAATTCTCTATTGACGCATTACAATGCAGATGTAAATCGGAGTGCACTTAATTGCAACCCTTTAACTTAGCTTTCTTAATTGCTGAACCAGATGAATCATAAACATACCTCAATAACACTGCACGAGTCTCGCCCATAAGTTGTTCAAGTTTTGTTGCGTGAGAAAGATCTGAATAACTGCTGCTGCTGGAGGGTGAAACGAGGTTGTATGCTGTAGAATCTTCAGGCATCAAATAGCCCACCCAGTGATGAGGGCTCCCCATGCTCATGAAAGTGTCCAGTATTTGAACAATGGTTTCGTGAAGTATAGGTGCATTGAAGAAATCCTTCAATTGTTTTCTATAGACATGAAAGTTATAAGCACTTAATAACAGAGGATTAGAATTCCAAGTAACAACTCAAAGAATAGACTTCTGGCAATATTAATTTCTACAGGACATAGCCCTCGAGTACTGGAACATTTTAAAAAATTCACCATAACATCAAGTAAGCGTACGTTAGATTTAACACTAGCATATAGGAAGTAACAATTTTTTTTACATTTTCAAAATCAATAGAAGAGGCTGGAAACAACCCTGGGCATTGAATTACTTACCCCATGTTTGGTCCCCATTTTCTAAATCTCATTTTTCCCCAAACTTATTTTCAATGAGACCTCCCAATAAAATTATTTTGCATGAAATACACACATAAATCTTACATGCAGTAAAATAGTTTTATTCTCTGCCGGAACCACTGATGCATCGTGGGAGATCAACATGGTAAGCATCATCAGAAATATTTATAAAAATTCCATGGGCATAGATTAGTAATATTGAAATTTTCCCACAAAATGCAGAAATTTGTGTGGTAACTAACAAAAGAAGAATTTAGTTGCATAGATCATAAAAGAGATCATGATACGTATCTGAGGCAGGGCAAGAATCTGTAACGAATTCTTGGGATACTAAAGCTGATGGTCAACCATGAGTAAGTTGGGTTAGAATCTGCCTTAGTCCTTCCTGGACCAGGGAGCAATCTATGACAATGGTTGACCAAATTAGCAGAGGGATAAAAGAAATTCGGAGAATTTTCCTGAATTTATGGAATCTGAATGAGAAAAGTAGCAAGTTGATAAATGGATCTCCCTATATAGTGTGTTAAGTTCATGAATAGAAAAGGTCTAGGATAAAATAGAGGCAAGAACTTTTAGAGGATTGGGAGTTCAATAAACTAAGATGCGAGCTCTATCAAACAGGAGGACAGAAAACCATAGAGGGAAATAAACTATTTGTCTTGGTTTATCATTTTGTCTGGGTGTCATGTCGCCTCTCGTTCTTTCAGCATATAGATATTACTAGCAACGGTAGTGGAAGAAGAATCTAATAATGCTTGGGTGGGATTTTGGAATCATATTTTGCTTTTCAAAATGTAAATAAATTCCCCCCTATTTGTGCTGTGTGGTAATGACCTCTCACTCATAAAATAGTTACGCTATTTACTCTAAAAAAACCGACATTATTATAGAACACAAGGACAAAGTCTCAAACTAAACAAGCCAACTTAGTTATATATGCAGATTGTTACAAAAAGAAAAAAGACAAAAGTCATAATTGTCAAATTAGACATGCCAATACTAATGATACATGTACATCGTGCTTCATGAAGACGTGGATTGCAGAAAGTAGTTTGAAAGGAAATTCTGAAAAATTTTGGATGAGGACCAAAAAAGGTAAAAGTTCAAAACCTAACTAATAGCAAAGCTAATGATTTAATTTGATAAGTTCATTGCAGAAATACAGGAAAAAAGATTGGGCAGGGTGATGAACAAGTTTTTTGCAACACAAATGACGGCACAAAATTGCTTTGGCCAATTTATCGACGGTAATTTTGGAGGGTCAGTAGTTTCAATAACAAAGCTTGATGAAGTAAAACAATCGTGGATGTTTAGGATGGATGTGCTTCTGCCTAGCTATCCTTCATTGGGATGCGAATCCAACTTCATCTTAGAAAAGCACTATGTCTCTAGATTTAAACATATACTCGCACACTCGTTAAAAAGAAAAACAGAAAAAAGCCAAAAAAAAAAAAAGACCTCTGGAATGAAGATGCCCAAACCACAATAGACTTAAGTTTACATAAAACTCAGTAAGCCTACCCTTTAAGGACTCGAGATGTTGCTGCCTCTGTATCAGAAATCAAGGCAGGCAGGCCAAAATTTGAAAGATAATCTGCATATGCCAGAAACTGCTGCTCATCATTTCTGTCAATTAGGTCAGCTTCATCCTGGACCGTAAGAATGACACATCCTTCAAATATATAATAAAACATAATGCTGAAGGAAAGAT
The DNA here is from genome assembly GCA_019097785.1 of Fraxinus excelsior. Lineage (NCBI taxonomy): Eukaryota > Viridiplantae > Streptophyta > Magnoliopsida > Lamiales > Oleaceae > Fraxinus > Fraxinus excelsior. The sequence continues at coordinate 48,074,672 of CM032623.1, forward strand.
AGAATAACAGGATAAACTTCGCTTTTCCAGCCTCCCATTATTTGAGTTACATCCATGACATATTAGTTTGTATGCAGGCTGACAGCATATCGAAAGTCATTACTTAATTGTTACAAATTGAACATTGTGGAAATCCGTGCTTTTCAATCATAAAAATTTAAGTCAACACACATGTTCATATAGCCCATACGACAACTTAATCACAATCCTCCAAGTCCAAAACATAACCTAGATAAATACTGATGCCACATACTATAAACCTAACTTATAACTACTTAACAACAATCACATTTTAACAAACTTAACCATAGACCATAAATAACAAATTCTTACCACAAGCAAAAGAAACAACATTGGGTGGTGGGACAAACAAAGGTATTAATACTATACTAAGGGTGAAGAACCAATGAAATACAAATCACACCAGGTTGAGAGGAAGGTGCTTATGCATGAGACAACTGAGAAGCAGTAATCCTTGTGCACATCAAGAAAAAAGGAGATGACTAGAAGAATAAAGAGAAGACAGTGTCTAAATAATAAGGCATAACACTATTATGCCACGCGTTAATTTTTCTCTCCCATGAAAAATAAAGAAATGTGTTGCAATTTTTCTTCCGAGGGAAATATTCTTTGCAGCAAACCCAAAAGAGGCATGAAAAGGCTGAGACAAATTAGTTTTTTGTCTCAGCGTATCACATATCCCCGTACTGGTGCTCTCTAAGAGAGGAAAACGGATATCATATCTCAAGCAGTTCAATCAAACCTTTTACAACTCAGTTCTTGCAATAAAACTGATTATACGAAGTGGATGAATATTCAGTAGCTCATTTCAATTATCAATATTATGTCTTGCCTACAAGGGGCTTACTTCATGGTCTACAGATCAAATCAGAGAATTCTCCAAAATTATAGTTTTCTAAAGAATCGATAAATTTCTATTTACTACAAAAACAAAATTGTGTGACTTAATTGGAGTCCTGGACTTCTAGAGAGTGGAAACTCTAGTTCTTTCTCAAAAGGTAAATGTGCCCTTGTTCTTTCACAAGTGACGAGTCTTCCCAGTTAAATACTTTATATCACAGCAAAATAAAAATATGCATCACAAAGCATACCACTTTCTCAATTATCAGAGAATTGTGTCCAAAACCATTTTTGAAGTTCATATTTTGGAAATTGAACTCTTGTCATCCACCACCCCAGGAGAAATAAATTGAAAAAGAATAAGTCAGCCCATATTACTTAAGATAAGTTTTCTTATTTTAATTGATCGTGTGGGGGTCCTGATGAAGAAATGCGAGGAACCCCAATTGTTTAAAGTTGAGAAGTTCGAAATTCAGTTATTTGCACGTATATTTTACAACCATATCATATACACAGAAAAGAGACATAAGATTATAAGAGGAAAGACTGTTATGTGCATGAGATAGCATTTGGTTGATTTTATGAACTACCATTATAGCTCAAAAAAATCATGATATCCTTGTACTGCCCAATTTTGTTACATAACCTACACAAAAGAGATTAGGCTGATTTGAATTCAGCAACTGCATAACGTATTTGTAAGACGTAAAATGTATGCGATAAAGCATGAATTTGTTTCAATTTGTCAGCAACACGGTGTAATGACATTTTATGAAAAAGATTCGATCATCTACTGGCTAGACTAGCAATACTGAAGACAACAACAAACTAAACTTTGTTCTTTATAATTAAGACTCAAGTCATAACATATAAAATGACACATAAAAAACTATGCATAACTACCATCACCTTGTCTTAAAAATGGATACATAATGCATGACACCTCTGTTAATCTGTAATAAGAAAAGAACAGTAAGCATAATTCTTACAAGCAGATGAGAACTTCCAAGATTACGTGCTGTGCCAATATATAGATGTCTCCCTAATATGTTTACTTGCACTCTAACGTAGAGGCTCAGCATTGACATTGCCCAAAGAGATAGCACCATTCTTGTAAAACCTGGAACAAGAACAGACAATGAGGTAAAAAAACAATAAGTTTTCTGTTTCAATACATTACGAAGATTTATGCATTGCAAATGAAACAAGAAAGTTAATCCATACTTAGAATTTTGAGTCTGTCCCATAACTCAAGTTTCTCTGCCGTAGTTAGAGTGTTTGGCTGACCCTTTCCTTGAATTAATCTCTCTGTAAAGTGTGTAAGGTCCAAATTCTCAGCCACCTGACTATCTAAGTATTCCATTACATGAGGAAATGTCGTTGAATCTGCTATCCTTTGAATGCTCTCAAAATGCGCTTGCATTCTATCAATTCAGACCAAAGAAAAGAGTCACATAAACACGAGCATAAAGTTGCAGTAGTCATAGCACAAAAAGGAAAATTGGAAATCTTTTGATTCTTAACTGGGCTTTAATAAGTTCATTATGTCCCCTTTCATCAGCAAGTTGTTTCTCAAGATCAGATAGCCTGCGCCTGTGAGCATCATAGAGTTTGTACAAAAAATACCCACTTCCTAAAACTCCAAGTGTAACATACACTTTCTTCTTGTGCCTTCTCCAAAACTGCCTGTTCATACACCCGCACACCAAAAAAAAAAAAAAAGACCAAAAATATCAAAACGCCAATAAAACATTATTCTACCAAAAGAAGATAATAGCAAATAGACCAGTAAAGGAAACACGAAATTGAATACAAAACGAGTAATTTCAACATAAACACTTCAAGTAATTGAAAAAATAAAAAACCAGATGCGGAAACATGAAATTATGGCACAAACAATATTTATCTTCAAAAAAAATCATATCTTCAAATCCGATAAAAATAAATATTAAAAATGATTTCCTCAAAAATTACTACAGTACTAGCACTTCATTATCATGATAAGAATGAACCAAAGATAAAATTAAAAAGGAAAAGAAGAACGAACCACATTCAATCTATTTACTTTATCCTTTTCTTTGGGCGCTGTATTCAGTACACGACCGGCCCGGCCTCAGTTATGGCCGGCCTTCCTTTTTCTCTTCTTCCTCTTACGAAAACTCGCAAACACGCACTAAAAGTGACACTTGCGGGAGGGTTTTTGGAGAAGAAAGAAAGACGGTAAAGGTATTTTGAAATTCGAGCAGCTTAGATGACGGTAAATTCTTTGAGCTTTGTTATTGACCTTCGAAGGTAGATCATGAAGAATCTTGCTACTTGCAAATTGGGTAAACTACATAATTAATTATATAATATGACATGAAAGAAAAAAATTCCATAAAAAATTTATTGTTTTTTCAAACATGTTCAGGGCATGTTCGGTAAAGATTAAAATTGAATTAAAATTGAAAAATTAGTCTTAATTATTGATTTTTATTAGACGAGTGAGATTCAATAATGACTATATTTTCAATTTTAATTGAATTTTGAGCTGTACCAAACAAGCCCTTAAGTAATTTCTTAATTTTAAGTAGAAATGTTGTGTTTTTTAAAAAGTAATCCTTACTTAAAATTAAAATTATTTATTTATTTAATCTTAATTTTGATTAATAATTTTTTTTTAAAAAAATTACATAATTAGTCCCCGTTTGCGCCCAATTTTTTCCAAAACTTATTTTCAACTACACTTATTTCGTAAAATACTTTTAAACAAAAATTCTATAAAAAATTCTTATTTTTTAATCACATATTCTCAAAAAATTCTCTATTTCAAAACATATCTCTTCCAAAAAAAAATAGGGATCAAACATGGGCTTAGCTTACGTTTGGGAAGAATTTATTAACGGTTTAATTTATAAATAGATATCAATGAGTTCTGGATAAATGGATGGTATTTGAGGATCTACTAAAATATATGGTTAAAAATATAGTTTTATTATTTATAAATGATTTATAAACTATAGAATTAGTCTAGTGCATTTTTGACCTAGCTTGAATTGTAATTTAAACTGAATTAATCAATACAACATTATACTCACTTCGTCCCATATAAATATACTTGTTTACATTTATATACGTATTAAACGAATGTAACTAATATAGTTAAAAATATAAAATCTACTTATATTTTTTCTAATGTACCCTACATTAAATGATAATTTAATTAAGAATTGTTCGTATTTGTTGATAACAATGTACGTTGGATATAGACGTTGAAAAATTTAAAAATTAGTTATATCATCAACAAGGATAATTGTCAATATTTTGGACAGATAATACACACACACACACACACACACACACACACACACACACACACTAGATGCAAGCAACGTACAATGCACGTTTGCTTAGTTTATATTTAATAGTTTTGTTTAAGAATTAATTTATTATTAATAAAGATGTAATTTTTTTGGTTAATTAAATAATTAATGATGTAATGTTTATGTAATTGATAAATAATTAAATAAAGTATTTATCTCTGTCATCTCCAACCCAAAATCACAAATAGAAAACTCAAGTTATGTTAAGGGGTAAGAATATGAGTTTACTTAAACTCTATTTGATTCTCATTAATGTAGAATGAGAATAAAAAATATAATCGTTATTGGACCTCACACAAGATATAGAAATTCAAAATTGATAGATTGATGTGATGGATAACGGTCATATTTTTCATTTTTATGGGTTTTTAATGAGAAATAAATGGAGACTTAAACTTTTTGCATGACTTAAGTCTTTACTCTTTTTTAAGTAATAATGCAATTCATTTTATCGCTAAAGTATGATGTGTGTTACGATAATATATGTATATCATGTGTTAGACTTAGTATTGGTAAGTAACGGGTAAATTTTCGAGGACAAAAATGTTTTAAGGGGGTGAGAATGTAATACCCCGAAAATTTTCATAAAATATAGTTCAATTTTTATATACTATATTTTAATATTTTGAAAGTTAGGGACTAAATGTACATTTATCAAATTATATTTTATTTGTGTCAAATATTTAGATATTGATGAAGTTATCGTAAATATATGAATATTGGTCTCGTTGGATAAATCGTAATTAGATACATAAATCATATTCGAGAAAAAGTCGATTCGGATAAGTTATCTCCAAGATATTTTAGTTTGAAGAAATTATCAAAATCTAATTTATTTTTATTATTATTTAATTATAATTTTGAAAGTAACGGGTGGTGAAAAAAGTTTTCCGTTAAAACAAGATATTCCGTTAGTTTTTTCATTAAATCAAGAAATTCCGTTAGTTTTTCTATTAAACGGAATATGTTGGTTTAATAGAAAAGTTTGTGTGTGTGTGCGTGTCTCTCTCTCTATAGGAGGACGATGGTGCATGCCAAAAAGATGAGATTTCGGGAAAATAAATTTTTTTGTCTTCAAAAATTAAAAGAAAATAGTAATTACTTTTTTCCCCTTAAGAGTGAATTACACAAGTTTCATTTATGCAAGTCCCTTAACTTCAATTCTCTTAGTTAAATAGGTCCCTTGAGAGAGTTTCCATTTGAAACATGGTCCTTGTGAGGATCATGTATAGAGGTGGGCATCTTTTCCTAGAATCTATGAAATCGAATCGGAACCGGATAGAACCGATCGATTCGGTTTCGGTTCCTTTAAATTGATCGATTTTGGGACCATGCATCGTGAACTGATGGACTTTGATCCGATTCTTGGTACCGTCTTAAGAACTAATAGTGAATTCGGTTGTCCTCATATTCTCTTTTTGTTGGTATATTGCACAATATACATGAGATATTTGAACAATGGACCCTAAAAGTATCTCATGCCAAAATTATATTCGGTTAGCCCTTGTTTGATTCTTATTTTTTCTAAAATATTTTTTTCTCTCTTATTTTCAATTACCCTTTCTTCAATCAAATACTATTACATACAAATCTAAAAATTTTCCTTATTTTTTAACACAAATTCCTCATCAATCTTTATTTCAATCTACTATTTCAAAATATTTATTAATTTTTTTAATAGGGCTCAAATGAGCTCTTAAATATAAATGATGTTATAAATACTTTACAAAAATTCATTGATTTAATGCAACTCCAATAGGAAAAAGTATATTTTTATTTCAATTTATTTTATTTTATTTATTTATTTTTTTGTGAGAACTCAAGTTTCTCGTTGTTTTCAAAGTAATCGATCATTGTAATCAAGATCTTTTCCTTGACGATAATCTGATTACAAATAGTACATACATTTTTTAATATGTATTGTTGTATGATTTTTCTTAACAATTAATTTTTTATCTAGATTTTACAGTTTACATTGGGTTTGATAATTTATCATTTTTATGCCATTATTAATTATATTGAACTTTGGAGTGCATTTTTGTTTATTAAGTTATTTAATTAACTCTATTTTATTTATTTTTTAATTTGAAAAGTAGTTTAATACTTTGTTTTTATAATTTTTTTTATTATAAAGAATCGGATCGGACCAGAATACGTTGGTTCAGTTCCGATTCAATTCTATAATTGATATGGAACCAGTGGTTCCATTTATAAGACTCTCATTGGTACTTGGTCTTATTCCTTTCGTAATTGAACTGAACCAAATTGACTCCACTCCTCATCATGTAGCGAGTTGCTTATAATGGGTATTTTTGGAAACAAACTAGACAATTGCTCTCTTTCCACTACCAGTTTTTGCCCCGGTGCAATGCACGGGTTGTGTTCTTTTTAAGGTAATATTAGCATCTCAAATGCTAAGATGAGAGATTGTATTACAAAATTTCCACACAACTGTTCATGTTTAACTATACTTGGAGGAGTTGCCCGATGTTCTTCTTGTCAATATGCTCACAATTTGACATGACCTATCCTGCAGAACAAGTATGTGATGACATTGATAGGTCACCGTCTCCTGTTAGCAGTAGTGAAGAGCAATGAGGATGAGATACAACTTCGAGAAAATAAGGGTACCTTGAACATAATAGCAGTTGCAATGATAGTCAGAGCAAGTGCTTGAACAAATGACATACGAATTGATAGTTGAAAGAGAGAAACATATGATTCATGAAAACTGAAAAATTTAGTCGTTCACAGTAATATAACTATCATGTAGATCAATCACCCACCCTTAATATGGTTAGTTTTGAATTAAGAAAAGAAATTTCGAAAGCCTCACAAACAATCATGTTATGTAAACAAGCTCCTTAAATTCTATTGTCTAAGGCCACATTTGATGAAAGTTCTCCTAGTGGAAATGGTTCTCAATGCGAGTGGTGGAATGTATGGATATCAGTTTCCTTAGTGATATGATGAAAATTGTTTGTCTGCCTTTAGAAATCATAGTTATAAATGTATGTCTTCTAACCTTTTTGTGGTTTGACTAATATCCTTCAACGAGCACTATACCTAATTTGATAAATCTGATGGATAGATTATTTGCCCCTTTAAATCTCCCACTCACACCTCACAAAAACTTAATTTAGCTGGGCATAGTTCGGTTATGGAAATGACCTCCCTCGGCCTATGGAGATGTCCATCATTCTTGAGACCTACAGTAATCAAATGCCCAACGATGATTCACAACTCAAATCAATTAAGTACCCAAAAGTGGTGATTGTGATCCGAATAAAATACTCATTTTTAATCTAGATTACTGCAATTTCCGAACTCCCCATCTTTCTCTGTCCCTGTCCCTTTCACTCTTTACATATATTTACATATATGGGATGCAATGTATAAATATAATTTACATATAAAACCAGAAAGAAAAAAAGTTATTTTCCTAGAGAAACGGAGTGCCCGTGTCTCCGAACTGTGCAGTCCGAGTGGCGTTTTCGCGTTTTGCGGAGACACGGTCTCTCTTTCTTTTTTTATTTTTTTCCTATTAAATAAGATGTTTCATTTCAAGTCTTAAGTAAAAAAATAAGAAAAAAAAAATAGGGAAAAAAAATAGGGACCACAACCATCATTGATTGCGTTTGAGATACAATTGATATCCAAATTTGTTGGAATAATGTTTTCAATTTATTTAGCCTGTAGTGTTTCTTTTTTAGCGTAAAGGAATAATGGATTTTGCATATGACATATTTTAGACATAAAAATGAAACACAAGTGATTGCAGGAAAAAAAAAATCTCTGCACGCGAACATCATGCCCTGCGGTGTGCGAAACAATGGCTCCGCACAATTCGGAGACGCTGTTTTAGTTATGCGGAGACACGGTCTCTCTTTCTTTTTTCTATTTTTTTCCCTGTTAAATAAGATGTTTCATTTCAAGTCATAAGTAAAAAAATAAGAAAAAAAAAATAGGGATCGTGTTGTGTCTCTCCGCATTGTGTGGAGTGGGACTCCTCACAAAACAAGGAATTCCGCTCTATGCGAAGTAACACTCCGCACAATGCGGAGCCCTTTTTTTGTCCTTTTCACATATTATTTTATGTAATGTAAATATGGAAAAAAACAAATTAATTATGTATATTGTTTCCCCTTTTCGTGTATTAATTTGTATATAATATAAACCCATATTTAAAAAAAAAAAAAAAAAAAGACTCGGGTGGGGCTCGGGGGCAACGCCCTTGAAAAAAAAACCTCCACTTTGTGTATGTATGGGAATTGAACTTTTTTCTAAGATTTTTGAATTAAATTATTAATAAGTGAAATTGTATTTAATTTGTATAAGGATAGCGTGAAGTAGTTATTTTGTTTTTTTCGTGTCTGTCAACGACCTAAATAACATTCACTATATCTTAATCCTTTGTAAACTTGTCTGGCAATTCAATATGTTTTAACGTTTTGAATTGTAGACCTATTTATAGATTGTTCAAGTGATTTTTGGTTCACATTTTCAAGACATTTACCAGTAGGTGTGGTAGGAAATTGTAACCTATTTAAGTGGATGTAAATGTCATGATGATGAAATTGTATGAGTACCAATTTGCAAAGAAAGTGAAAAATTCCTAACTTTCTGATTTTACGTGATTGCCTACCAAAAAAATAAAAAAACAAGGGCTCCGCATTGTGCGGAGTGTTACTTCGCACAGAGTGGAATTACTCCGTTTTGTGTGAAGAGACACAACACGGTCCCTATTTTTTTCCCTTTTCTTATTTCTTATTTTTTTACTTATGACTTGAAATGAAACATCTTATTTAATAGGGAAAAAAAAAAGAGAGATCGTGTCTCCGCACAATTCGGAGACACCGTGTGCACGGTGTCTCCGAATTAAGCGGAGACGTTGAAATCGGGACCATGTTGTTGTTGCGTATTTTTATATCGCAAGTGTACGATATCGTAACAAGTAATATAGTGGACCTAAGAGTCCGGATTATCGTTCCCACGATGACTATACTTTAATCTTAATCTACTTTTCTAACTCTTATTTGATGGAAATAAATCAAATAAGGAATTGTGATAGTTGGAAAGATTGATTCTTTTAAATGAACTAAATGCCTAAAACTAATGAAAATTATGCTGAAATAACAAATACAAATAGATCAAAGATTCATGTATATAAGATGTATTAGGGCAAAATAACTTCATCTAATGATCACCTTAATTCTCAATTCAAGATTCTAGTCTAACGTAGTGTTCGGTCGAATTTTCCTACGGTATTCAATTTACCCCTCTCGAGTTCTCATCGAACCTATTTAACTAATTCAATTCCATATCTCTATGCGAATTACCCTTAGTTAAACGAGTTATGGCACTAGGAATTCATATAACGACCGCAGCACTTAGTATAGGTATCTCTACACGTTATACCTCGTTACCGGATTTTATTACACGTTCTAAGTCTCAAACTCACCTCTCGATTCGTAAGAAACTCAATAGATCATCAAATTATTGATCAGGTAATTCAATGCATTGCAATCATAATAAAATCAACACATGGAAGAATAAAACTCAGAATTCATGGATTAAAGAACTAAGGGTCTCAATAGATTACATTATTTGCCCTAATAATGAATTTAGCTACTCATAATCAAAACAATGAAATAAATAACTAAATTTGAATACATCACCGGATTTAAATGATAAAAAGATGGAAAAGAATCAACTCTTGCACCAAGATCTTCTTCCACTTCCAATCCTTGATTTGAACTCGAATCCTTCCTCTTCGATCTTGTGTTTTTCTCTCAATGTTACAAAGTGTGGAACCCTATTTTTAATGTGTGGGAACCCCCATTTCAATGTGTCCCTAGGTCTATTTATACTTTCATATACGTTCTTGGCCAAGTTGGAGTCTTTTTGTGGAGTTTTCGCGGCCCAAACAATAAAAACATAAAATCTGTGGCGGCGGCGGCGCTTGAGCGCTACGGGACGGCGCTTGAGCGCTAAGGGACAGCGCTTGAGCACTGAAAATCTGTTAAAAAATCCATTTTCTAGCTAGTGCAGCGCCTGAGCGCTGAATTTGTAGCGCTTGGGCGCTGAGTTTCTGTCTACTTTGCATCAGTTTCAGTATTTTTGTCATAACTTTTTATCCCGATATCCAATTGAGGTAATTCAAGATGCGTTGGAAAGCTAACTCAAAGGGCTACAACTCTTCTTCAGATGTCGTCTTCACATTCAATCGTTTTCTATGTCAAATATGGATTATAACATGAGTTTAAAAATCGATGCATAACTCTTTCAATCCTAAATTGATGTGTGATCATATTTTAACGATATTTTATCCCTTCGACATCTTCCCTTATCCAATTGACTCCTAGTACTCTCGAATCTTCATCGTGAGGTTCTACACAACTTTTGAGCATTTGCACTTCAGTCCCCAAACTTTGGATCTTGCCTCTTTTTTGCCAATTTTGCATTCTTTTCTCAAATTCTTCATCTTTCATCGAGTTTCACCTAATAACATATTATATCATAAATTATGCTATAATCTCATTAGAAGAACGACAAAATGTCATTATTTTGGAGACGTTGAAATCGGGACCATGTTGTGTCTCTCCGCATTGTGTGGAGTGGGACTCCGCACAAAATGGAGTAATTCCGCTCTGTGCAAAGTAACACTCCGCACAATGCCCTTTTTTTTTGCCTTTTCGCGTATTATTTTATGTAACGCAAATATGGAAATAAACAAATTATTCAAATTAATTATATATATTTTTTCCCCTTTTCGTTTATTAATTTGTATATAATATAAACCTATATTTAAAAAAAAAAAAAAGACTCGAGTGGGGCTCGCGGCAACGCCCTTGGAAAAAAACTTTCACTTCGTGTATGTATGGAATTCTAAGGTTTTTAAATTAAATTATTAATAAGTGAAATTATATTTAATTTGTAAAAGGATAGCGTGAAGTAGTTATTTTAATTTTTTTCGTGTTTGTCAACGACCTGAATAACACTCGCTATATCTAAATTCTTTGTAAACTTGCCTGGCAATTCAATATATTTTAACGTTTTGAATTGTAGACCTATTTATAGGTTGTTCAAGTGATTTTGGGTTCACATTTTCTAGACATTTACCTGTAGACGTGGTAGGAATTTGTAACCTATTCAAGTGGATGTAAGTGTCATGATGATGAAATTGTATGAGTACCAAGTTGCAAAGAAAGTGGAAAATTCCCAACTTTCTGACTTTATGTGAAATTGTCTACCAAAAAAAAAAAAAAAAAAGGGGGCTCCGCATTGTGCGGAGTGTTACTTCGCACATAGTGGAATCACGCCGTTTTGTGCGGAGTACCAAGTTGCAAAGAAAGTGGAAAATTCCCCAACTTTCTGACTTTATGTGAAATTGTCTACCAAAAAAATTTAAAAAAAAGGGGTTCCGCATTGTGCGGAGAGACACAACACGGTCCTTATTTTTTTTTTTCCTTATTATTATTTTTTTCTTTTTACTTATGACTTGAAATGAAACATCTTATTTAATAGGGAAAAAAAAGAGATCGTGTCTCTGCACAACGCGGAGACACCACTCGATGTCTCCGCATTATGCGGAGACATTGCGCACACGGTGTCTCCAAATTATGCGGAGACACCGAGTGGTGTTTTCGCAATGTGCGGAGACACAATATCTTTTCTTTTTTCGCTATTAAAGAAGATGTTTCATTTCGTCATATTGCATTTCCAACAACTAATCAACTAAAAATAAATAGACTCAGAACCCCAATATAGTACAACACTATAACACTAAGCAAATCAACTGAAAATCGATATCCCCAGGAATTCAACACAGTATATTACTCAAAACTTATTTATTAGGCAAATATACATAATATATCAACGATCTTAAACCTTTTGTAAAGAGGAATATGAGAACTGAGAAATGGGAATTACAAGATAATGGAGAAGATTGAGATAGAAATGGTAATGCAGCCAATCTGGTAGCCACCTTCCACTGTGCAGCTCACCATTTTCTACGTTTTGAAGCTTGTTTGAATGTTCACCAAAAAACAATATGAAGCTTACTTGAGGGAGATCGTCACGAGAAAAGTAAGAGAAAGAGTGAGAAGTGAAGAAATTTGACAGAAAGAAAGAATTGGAAGACGGTGGTAGAAGAATATATGTTGAAGATATTTAAAATATCAACTCAAATACAAATTAGTCAACAAATAAGACTATTTAACTGTAACAAAATCAGATAATGAACAGTGACGAACCAGTTTAAGTGTGCAATAAAAGATGCAAAAATGATTAGTAATTTGACCATCCTCTCTTTTATAGTAGTCACTATATATTGTATTTGGATGAAGTGATATTATTTAGTACCACTGGTGTCATAGTCGATTTAGAGACAACCGCATGATATTAAATGATAGATTCATTTAAATGCAATATCGCATTATTCATTTAATTGAACTCATCAAATACGATAATCTAAATTGGTGCTCATCACATGATATATAACATTATTCATACCATATTGACATCACATTTTAATTGCATTTTAAGTCTTTGAATTTTATTTATTATATAATACATGTTCTTAACTTTTTCTGATATATTTTTATTATCATCGTTTCATTAATAAGCAAATTTCGTCTCTATTAAAAATTTTAATCCAAAAAATCCGAGGGTCTAAAATGATTTATTTCCTCATCGTATAATTTTTAAAAAAATAAATATCAAAATATTAAAAAATATTTTTTTCTCATTTCAAAGCAAGAAAGTAGAATATTTTGACAAGAACGATCGTCAAGGACGATACGTGCTACTTAATTGAAGATTAACGAAAAGAATTCAATAAAAAAAAATTAGATACGTAAATGTTACGAAGAGCAAGATCATATGTATACTTAAAATGTGGTAGAACAAATAAAACTAATGATGTAAATGTAATTTCTTATTATTTTTAAAAAATATATATTTCATAATTTTAGATTGCTCATTTTCATTACAATTTCCTAGTCTATGAGAAGAGAAACGTCGAGACCCCTGGCTTTTGTTCGGAAGAGATTCTTTAAAGTGAAATAATTTCATTTTAGAATGTATGATAAAAAAAAAAAAAAAAAAATTAGAAAAATCTATGAATCCCATTGAATGTGTATATGCAACTGAAATAACCTTAGAATACATTGTATTCACTTTTGCACATACAGTGTGGTTGACAGCTCTGTTGACATGGGCGAGATGACCAACACATTTGTCATTGATTTTAACATTTCAAACAATCAATGATACAGATTTTTATACCTTATTGAATGTCAACATGGCTGTGCATTTTCATATACAAATAGAATAATTCAAATCGAACCAACTTGAACTTGAGCGCCCTTCTAGGGTAGCCCAGACGAGGCCCCAACAGTTTTCGAAAACTTGGATCACATTTTACACCAGTAGCCATCTGCTATCAATATGGAATTAAGAATGAAATATATCACTCATCAAAACATGTACCTAAAAAAGATCATCCAAAATTGAGACAGAAGACCCTCAAAACCAATAAAAACATAAGAGAATTCAAATATCTTTCCAAGCATTTTAAACTTGAATCTAAACATTAAATATTACAAAAAAGCGTCTTCGACTGCTAGGCTAGATGTGCTTTCTAGTAGCGACCAATGCCCCAAACTCTAACGACACCATCGGTGTAGCCACTGAACAATGTGCTTCCATCGGCACTCCAGTTGAGACTGGTGCAGTATATGATCTGGAGTTTACAAGATTAAAGATCAGAACCAATCAAAGATTGATTGAAAAGCACTTTAAATTTGGTTAGGTGAATCATTATAAAAGCAACAAGCATGAAACTCAAATGTAACTAATGATTCAATTGGACTTTGCTATTCATACATGGGGGTTTACACTCCCGTGTACCAGGCCCCACCTGCCCCCCTCACAGTAGGGGCCCTCCCCTCATGTGAGGGGAGTGTAAACCCCCGTGTACAAATAGATTAATTTGATCATATAATAAATCAGCTGATAAAATATAATAGTTATATCAATCTGAGATGGCATCATGGAACAGAAAAACAGGTAACACAATGTAGAATCTATACAAATTCGCAGCTTGATCATATCACGTAATTCCAACGAAAACTAATCAAGAAAAACGTGAAAAGATATATAAACATAAGCACGTGCACAGTTCAGAAGTATTATATTTACCAAATTATAGTCACAAGCACTTAAAAATACAAGATATAATCTTTGACCAGGTTATAATGTGAAAGTCGGGACAAATTCCAACAAGGAATGCACAGCTTATGAAAACAATCATTACATTTATAAGGTACCAATCCTAAGAAATTAAAAAATGGCCTAAGTGTGTATAATTCTTTTTAAATGACCTCAGAATATCAAAAAATCTTGAAATATCCTCATCTTCAACTTTGAAGAAACTTTCAAGTCTAAAAGATGATGCTAACTATAATTCTGATGGAGTAGAGGGTCAACCAGAGCAAAAAAGATGGTTGAAACACCCTCACCAACTTTTATTAAATCTGCAGTCTTCCCTGTCAAAGTTTGATGATTCAAGCATGCGAATGGTTGATAACTTAAATCACCCAATTAAGTGCCTAATTGATCTAAGTAAGCTCGAGCTATTGATTCGCAACCAACTTGACAGGATGGTTATGCGAAAATCAGTTAAACAAATAGTTAAGAGGTTGTCACTTACCACGAAAAATAACACTACTATTAAAAGATTTTTTTTCCCCTTTGGCATTTATAAGTTGACGACTAAAAACAATTCCTCACGCATGCCCAAAAGAATTATCATAAAAATTAGGAGAACAATTCAAAGCAAAAATATAATCAATAATAATATCATAATTCTCAAAATACCTTGTTTTTAGTGGCCTGAGTGGTGTCTTCAGTAGCCATCTCACTCTCCTGCTTCAAGTCCACCTTGAGATCCATGACAACACTCTTACTCTCCAAGTCCCAAACCTTGATGCCGGCCTCAGTAGCGGCACAAAGCCAGTACCTGTTAGGGCTGAAGCAAAGGGAATGAATAACTGAAGCTGCATCCAAGGAGTAGAGCCTCTTCCCCTCAGACAAATCCCACAGCAAAATCACAGAGTCTTTCCCACCACTTGCGCACAAGGACCCATCAGGGGACACTGCCACAGTGTTAACGTTCGCTGAATGCCCAGCCAAAGTGGCCATCAGCTTGCAGTTGGTGAGGTTCCAGATTTTCACAGTGCGGTCCCACGACCCTGACACGATAGTAGGCTGAAGAGTATTGGGGGAGAACCGGACGCAAGAAACCCAATCGGAATGACCATCCTGTTCCTGAATCGTGTACTTGCACTCTCCAAGAGTGTTCCACAGCTTAATCGTCTTGTCACGAGAAGCCGACACGATCTGACGGTTATCAATCGAGAAAGCAACCGACAGAACATCCTTGGAGTGACCCACGAACCGGCGGGTGGTGGCTCCGGTCTGGAGGTCCCAGAGGCGAAGCTCGCCGTCCCACGAACCGGACAAAGCAAACATCCCATCGGAGGAAAGGACTACATCCTGCACGAAGTGGGAGTGGCCGGTCAGGCGGCGGCGGGCGACGCCGTAAGTCCGGTCCTCCTTGGTAAGATCCCACACGATGATGGACTTATCACGCGACGATGTCACGATCATATCGGAATTGTCGATCGGGGTGGCTATTGCCGTCACCCAGTCGGTGTGAGCCCTCATTGTGCCCCTCAAAACTAGCTGTTCCGCCATTACGAATTGGTCTGTGTGTTTTGAATTACGGTTTCAGGTGTGTGGCCGGAGAGAGAGAGATAGTGAAACCCTAATCTAGGTTTGGGGAAGTATATATACGGTGAAGAAATTAGGGTTTCTGGCTTTTGGGTATGGGATCTTGGATCCTACGAATACGATATTTGGGCGGGTGGATAAACGAACGGGTTAGGACATGGTTCGGATTTTTTGGACTCATTTTGGAGATATTGCATAATAGGGACATCACTTTTAACCAAACTCAACATAGAACACTCCACTTTTATTTAAATTACAGCACTTTTTTTTTTTTCCCTTCTCCTTTTCTTTTTTGGAGCAAAAAAACACCACACTTCTATTGTGTTAAATCTATCAATGATCACACAACTTTATACTTAATGTCACCATAACCATTCAATTTAATTTTATTTCACCGTGGTCATCCAACTTTATACTTGTGTCACTATGACCACCCAATTTTGTATAACGTTTTACCATTGCCACCCAACTTCTTCTCACAATTACATGTAAAGTGGACATTTAAAGAAAGATATGATGAGTAGGTTTATTAATACAAAACTTAAGTTTTGTCAAAATTCATATCTGGCCATAACAACAATCAATGTAGGGCACAAGTGAAAGTTAAAACAACCCACCACTCATAAAACCATCTCAAGTATGCTCCCTAAAATTCATAAATAGTAAGGTTATTAACTATCGATTAAACCGTTTTAAATGTCAATCGTATATTAAGAAGTATGCGTTATAAATAACATTCATTTTGCATCTTTACAACATCACTCGTGGTACTTTCAGTACATTTTCCAACTTTTGTTTTGAGACTTGAGCTTATAGAGTTTACATTAGGGTGGCATCCCTTCTCATGCATTTTATGCTCGTATTATTTAGAGATGACAAGCCAGATAAATTATTTTGTGGAATTGCCTCTATAACACAACCTAATGTCAAAAATCCCCAATCACATGTTCCACACCCCATTCGGGGGTGACCGAGTTGGTAGAACAGGTGAATAGTGAACACGGATACTAAATGTCACGAATTCGAATCTCATGTCGACACTTTATCGATCGAGTCCGTCGCACCGGGTTTGCCTAGTACGGTTTATCTCTTTTGTGTGGTTTGCGAACTACTGCACATGAAACAATGTTTATCCAGTGCACACTCACGGATAGCGATGGCAGGTTCCTACGTCAACCAAAAAAAAATTCCCCAATAACATGTTCCACCCACATTGTTTCCAATACATACAAGGCATAATCAGGCTCCTCAAATAATTGTACAGTGAGATAAGAGGAGTTAGTCGAGCCAATTTAGAGGCAGCCCGGCTAAAATTATCTAGGCCCAATACAGCTATGGGGATGGAGCAGCCCACGGCACACCACCTTGTGCCTAGGTCGACTTTTGCGACGTTAGGCCACTCTGCCTAACAATCTTGAAACTTGCATACAACTATAAATACAAGGGAAGCGCTACATCAACTTAGGGGGCACCATAATGGACATGTGTCCATTATGGACACCATTATGGTGCCCCCTATGTCACCAATCATAATCCTAAATACAATCATCCTCCAATAATGACATAATCATAAGACTGAGAATAATCACAGGAGATTTATGAAAATTGCAAAAACATAGATAATCCATTTATGAATCTAATTGATGAAAGTAATGCAGAGTTTCCATAGACATGATCCATGCAAGGCAAATTGGAATTTTGACCTTTATTACCTGGAACAACAGCTAAACAGAATGTTTTCAAACGATAACTGCAAAACACTCCCAAAATCCTCCCTAAGAAACGTTATCTAAGACGAGCGTACACAAAAGTTGAACTTAACAAAGAATGAAAGAATAAATATACGAAATTTCGACCGAGGACAAGGCTCAGAGAATGGAACTGAAACTTTCAATTGGATCTGACTCTTCAAGCATGGAAGCAGCCTGGAAACAGTCGACAGCATCAGCTATTCGTCCATCATTCTTATGGACCAATCCCAGTTGGTACCAAGCCAAACGACTGGTGGGTTCGATTCTTAAAGCGTCCGAGAGTAGAGTTCGGGCAACCGGCAACATCTTGGTGCCCATCTTAACCAACAGAGCACCAATTAAGATCTTGCAAGGCACATAGTTCGGTTCCAACAAAAGGGCATTGATATAAGCAGCTAAAGCTTCACTACATTGTCCACGTCTTTCATGCATAATGCCTGACACAGGATAACAAATAACAATAAGAATCTGCCTCTTCAAGTTCCTCTTTTATGTACCATTTTAACTTTTCTCGTGGAAAGCTGGAAGGTATTGATAGTTATGTGCTGTGTCAAGTGCAAGAATCATAATACTTGTCATATTTTCTACCTACAAACTTCCCCATGATTTAAAGCATCTTTGGCTAAGCCTAACAAAAAGTAGTACGTAAAAGTAATTCGTTTGCCAAGCATGTTTGCCAAAAAAAGTAACAGATACTTTTAGTTCAAAAACTTACTTTTTCAAAAAATAGTTTTACTTTTTCTAAGGCTTAGCTAAGCATTCTCTTAGCATTAAACTTTCAACACCCCCCTTTCTCCACTAAAGGACGACTATCAGGAAATGCCTTCATTACTGAATAGACTGATAATCAAGAACTCGTCAATTTTTCATAATTGCAATTAATCATCAGGAAAGCCAGTGAAGCTCTCAACTCACAGTCAGGTAAAATAATTTATTCATTGCTCTATTATAATATGTAGAACATCTTATAATTTTAGAGTTCAGATAATATATACAGGAAAGGAGAGACAAAACATATGACGTGCAGATGCACTTAGTGCATCATTGGAAAAAAGTTAACAAAACTAATGTAATGTGGGCCAAAAAGTTGGGGACTTAACAATCAACCCAAGTAATTATAAGGCGTTCTTCAAATAGAATTAGAATTTCAATCTATGTTGTTCGATTACAGAGTAGGTGCCAAGCATGGGAATCTAGTGTAGGACGTCTAAGTTGTTGAGGACTCATGAGTGAAGTGAAACAATGACTTTATTATAACTCAAGACTAACATAAACGAAGACAATTCTTGTTACCTTGTTACTGAAATTGTGGTTGTGTATTAGTGTCTAAGACACATCAAGTGTCGGACAATGATGTCAGTCTTCGAAAGGGTTGGAACCATATGTAGTAGTGTTCAGTGTCTTGCCATGTCGGACAACACTATCACAGTAACCCTACGTGTCAGGATAATACCTTGTATAGAATTCCTACATCTCGTTTTTGTGTGTGTGAGAGTTTTCCAATATAAGCAGATTTGGCTAAGCTAAAAAAAATCACTAATAATAAAGAAGAAAGTATTAAATAAATTATTCTTTTATGGGTCAATGTTAAGAGTAAGTTCCGTATTTTGACAGTACCATAAAAATTACTTTCAAAATAAGCAACTTTCTTTACTCAACATATCCGAACATTTAAAAAAAAAAAAAAAAAACAGGCTCATCATAATAAAACGATTAGCCAAACTGTTGTTTATTTCCCAGACTGATTAGACAACTAGAAGTGCTCAGAAATCAAACTTCTTCTCAAAAGGAAAATTGGTAAAGCAATTCTACTAGCTTATGATAAAAAAATGACACAAGGAAAGCGTCGGAGTCCTTGCCTTCAGTGTGCAGTGTTTCTGCTGAATACTCAATAAGACCTCTTGCTTTTCCCAAACATATCTCTGCATCTCTCCAATGACTTAGGCTAGAGTACAAGTTTGCCAGCCCATGCCAGACTTCATACTCATTTATTTTATCATCCTCCACCTGTAACGATAAAGGGATCATACAAAGCTTAAAGTGATATTTACAAATAATAAAGTTAAATGACAAAAAATAGCACCGATGTATGAGTGGTTGTCCTGTCTACTCCCTTCAAGGAAGTTCCAACCAATACTACTATTATATTACGACGTTGAATAGGCTCTCAATAGTAGAAGGATTAGTTTTGGATAAGCTTAAAAAGTTTACTTATAAGTAAATATGTAAGTTTTAATATTAATAATTATTTTATTGGTGAAAGATGAAAATAAGCAAGTAGCTTATTTTGAAGTAAATATGCGAGTTACTTTCAAAATAAGTGATTTTTTCACTTCAAAGAAAAAAGTAGGTTATCCAAATATGTTTGGAAACAAAAATTACTTCTAAGTACATTTTACTTTTCTCTGAAGCTAAGGCAAACATGCTCTAGACCACGATATGGAATATTTTAAGAAAAGGGAATAATAATAGTAATGAAAAGAACTTCCCCCATCTTATTTAACGGGTTGAGTGTAGATAATCCAGAACCTGACCTGAGGCACACTTAAAAGCGGTCCATAAGACTTTCTTTGGGCTTGGACTAATGCGAGAAGGGATCGGTAAGTCTCAATAGCATCCATGTGAAGAGATTGGGAAATCTTCAGTTTTGCTTTCATCCTCAGCAGTGATCCTTGTTCCCATTTTGTAGTTTCGTCTAAAGCAGCATCGGTAACCACTTCAGCCTCCACAAACCGTTGCTGAGAAGATAAAACTAAAGCAAGCAGTCTCCAACCTCTTAGCACAGATCCTCCTGTAGCATCAATATACTGTTTGGCATAATGCAAAGCTGCATTCAAATTCCGTTGCTCAGCATATTGGACTCCTAACTCAAATATTAGATCAGAATTTTCACGCTCCAGGGCTATTGCACTGTCTAATGATTTCAGAGCTTCTGACTGAAGACAGGATCTCTCAAAGTCTGAAGAAGAATTTTTTGATTGCTTCCCCAAGCACAGGCCCAACAAGCGGAGACCAACACCTTTTAAATGTTCATTTACTCCCTGTGCATTAGCAATTGCCCTCTGTGCATATTTCACTCCCTCGGCAGCAAGACACACATCCTCACTGCAAATTTTTGCAGCCAGGAATAGTGACATAATATCATCTGGCTCTTCATGTTGGTGTAGAGACTTCCTGAGTAGAGATAAGGCAGATTTATTTTGTCCAGCTCCAATAAAGCAAAGGGCCAATGCTTTCCAACGATCAACACGATGTATTACTCCAGGCATGACTTCTTCAAGTTGCTTGGCTAAAACAGTAGTTTGGCTGCATAGGGATAGAGCATATGTAAGGTGCTCAAGAACCGATGGATCCCATTTGGTCTTCCCAAGGTAAAATTTTCTCATGAGAATCATCAAAAGTAAAATTGCCTCTTCCAGATTGTTTTTAGGCACATAAGAACCATCTATTTGTACAGCTAAACTTGGTGGGCCAACCTCTACTCCACTATACAACAAGAAAATTGCAAATGCTTTTTGAATCCTCACACAGCAATCATTATCAAGGTTCCATTGACTTAGGAGGGCTCTTCGATATGCAGACATTGCTTCAGAATAGCAACCAGCTTGCTTCCACAGCTCTGGAAGGAGCTCGACCGCGTGGCTAACAGTTTCTTGCAGCTTATTCTCTACCAACACATCAGGTATTCCATGATAAAATATCTTCTCCACTGCATCAAGCACGCCTTTACACTGTTGAGCAGCCTCTATAAAAACCCAGAAAAAGAATTTTTTAAATAATGAAATAAAAAAGCAGTGAACAAAGCAGCTGAACAAACAGTGGAGGAGTGGGAACGAGAATGAAGTGTGGTCAACTTTTCTAAGAACTACAAAAAAAAAAAAAAAAACTACCTGTCAATTTCCCCAGCTTTTGAAGAGATTTGACTTTCAAATATATGGCCTCAAGCACAAGACTTGCAGAATGTTGTAAGACAGCATGTGTAGATTCACTTCGAGAACGGCCCCTCTTAGAAGAGGGTTTCTCAGAAATAGAAGGTTGCATCCGCTGTATAGCGGCTTGAAGATCAATACCTTCAAACACCCGTAGAGCACCTTCCACATTTCCCCGTTGATACTCTAATCTTCCAAGAAGAGCCCGTGCTTCCTGAAAAAAAATTAATTGAATCCTCAAATTGGTGTATACCCTCGAACTATTAATGAAACGATATTAAAGTTAAGCTCAATAAGATTTAAAGAAAACGAGAAAATAAAAATGAATGATGGAAATCAAAAGCTTTTACTTTAGCCATTCAACCATCTAATCGAAATCAGTATATTCAGAACCAAAACAATAAAGATATAGTTTGGACCTCACATCAGTCAAGATACTCAAGAGACTTGGGGGTTATTGTTAGAACTTGAGAAATGTCAAAGAAAGTGCTTATTTGAAGAAGTTAATACATATGATGAATCCATAAAAAATATTATCTTAATAATGAAAATTCTTAAGGTTGCATCTTACTGTGGATATATTTCAGCGTATAACCCCAATTTCTAATGCCATAATTTGATGGATATATTCACGAACAACCAAATGGACCCATGTCTGCCACAATCACATTCATCTAACTACCACCATAAAAGAATTCAAGCCACTATCAAGCTTCGTGCCAAATCTATTTGACATATATCTACCATTTGAGTTATTTGATGTACAACATTGATAGGACCTCGTGGTGATACGAAGATTACACCAATGAAGATGGTGTTTATTTAAAATAAACTGAGCGGGAAGGAGTAGATCTGTAATTTGCAATTGTTTTATCCAAAGTCCCGTTAAATATACTCGTATTCTTTGATCAGAAATTTTGAAAGGAGAGAAAACTTTTTATTTAAGGAACCAATAAGAGATTACATTCAATTGGGGTGGAGTATCAATTTTAATACAATCAAACACGAAAAAGGAAAGAAAATCTTATACTTTGAAGAAAAAATATGGGTACAAGTATCCATTAGTCATTAATTAAGCATCAAAGACTCTCAAATGACTGTTGTCCTCCCAAGCTTTGTTACGTCTCCATATTGACAACCAACGGAATAATATTTTGTACTGCATTCTTTAGAGATGCTATTACTTTTTGCTCAATCTCATGCAAGAAACAATCATGAAATTCTTCTACACAAGGAAATTATAATTCGTTAATCCAAATTGTCATGGAGTATTGTAGAAACATAGATTCACCAACATAGTTAAATTCATATGTTTTGACAAATCCAACCTCGAAATTGAGCGATAAACCATCACGTAATGCAGATTCTGCCTCTTGAATATTTCCTTCATCTAGCTTTTCTTCAACTACATCTGTCTTCATGCAAACCCCATTTGCACAAACTTGGCGAACTGATTGGACGCCCTCGACTAGGGTCGAGTCTGTTGATTCACTTTCTGACATTTCTAGTCCCTGCCTATCCTCACTAGAACATATGAAACCACCAACGTTACATCACGTTTACTCCCTGCGGTATTGCATATCCATATAGACACAAAACCTCAGTTAAATTGAAATACGACAAACAGCAAAATATTAAACAAGTTTAGAAAATGAAGTTTGCGAAAACACAAATGTCTAAATTTTTTTAGTGCAGATACATCTACACATTCTTGGAAATATAGAATCCCAGCTGATATACGATCAAAAGGGAAGAAAAATAAAGCATTGTAGGTTATTAAATTCACATAGCTAAGAATTTTGATGCAGAATTAAGATTAAATTAGCGGAAGTAAAGGGTATTGAATGTCTATATCAAGACAAAATCTTAAATTAGATCGAAGCAAAAGAAGATCACAACAAAAATACCCATTTCTTATTTCAGAAACAAAAATCCAGAAGACCTTCAAAATAATATGTAAAAAGGAAAACAAAAAAAAAATCACCTTTAACAATACAGTTGAATTGGGTCCGTGATTGTCATGAAAAAATTCAATCAAATCGGACAAGAACTGCTGGGTCGGCCAACAATATTCGTAAATATGAATTTTGCATATGTCTGTCGAATGGGAGTACGAGGAAAAAGGGTGGAAGAATATATATATATATATCTGGATCAGAGGAAGAATTGCTAAAGGCGAATTTTGACTTGTGACGATAATATCAAAGAATAAAAACTTGGAAGATGCTTCAACGTGCAGGTTTTTTATTTTACTATGGGATATTCATAGTTATCGCCATTTCCATACTAGTGTTGGCGATTCTTGAAATTTCAAATTTATTTCGACACTATTCGCACAAGGCTATGTTTGGAATTTTAGAGATGGAATCATAATTGATGTTTGATTATGGGATTTCAAAAAAGGTTCCTTTCCAATTCTCATTGAAATAAATCAATGTGAAAATGGAATGAAAAGTTGGGGCGATTCTTTTCATATTTCAGTTTTAAATTTTGAGTTTTGAATCTATTTTGTGTTTTGTGTTTTGTGTTTTGAGTGTTCATTTTGAGATGGTTGAAAACGCGTTCTTTTTGTCATTTTGAAAAATTGTTTTCAAAAATAAAAAATGAAGTTTTGATTTGATTTTAATTAAAAACAGTCAAAACGACTTTTTTGACGTTTTTCATTTTCTTGGTAAATTTTAAACTCGTTTTTGAAAATTCGTTTCTGAAAATAGGTAAATAAATGTGTTTTCAGTGTGTTCGAAAATTGAAAACTGAAATTAACCTGAAAACAGCAAAAATGACATGCCATAAAATACTTATGTTCGACTTCACTACTGAAAATTCTCATTAGAACAAGAGAGCCATCGGGACCCACCATGCCATTTGTCTCCAAAATATATTTAGAGGGTGTTTGGTGTGGAGTAAAATCAAATTTTTAGTGGATTGTGATAGAAGTTTTTGAAATACGTGGTTAAAAAGATGTAAGACCCGTGAAAGATATGGTTGATATTGATTGTTTGACTTTAATTTAGATTAAAATCAGATTTTAATTCGGTCCAAACATGTCCTAACATTCTTCAATATAAGAAAAAAAAAATAGTTACTCCGAAAGTAATTATGATGTTCACTTACTAATAGAACAAGAAAAATGTCTTCAATTTCTCTTAGTAAACTTATCTTTGATTACTCCTTAACTTGCACGAAAGGGACGTGGGAATCCATCGTTCCTCCTAAAGATGATCAGGCCCGGTTCTGCATAGAGGCAGATGAGGCTGTCGCCTCGGGCCCAAAGGTGGAGGGGGCCTAATTTTTTGGCCCCTTTTTTTTTTTTTTTTATAATTTGGTTAGGCCCAGCCCAAAACTTTAACCTAACTCAATTACTCAACACTCACAGTCACAGAAAAGGGGAAACAACGATTCACTTCTCTCCCGACTCTCCCAAGTCCCACTCCCGTCTCCGTCTAGCCGCGTCCGGTGTCATACAGGCTCCAAGTTCCAACCGTTCTTCACGTCGGTATTGGATGCACGAACTTTTTATTCCCTTCGGTCTTGTTTTTTGAAATGCATGTTTGGTTTTCACGTTCATACAACTAAGCCAAAATAGGAATTTTGTAATTCGTATCTTACTGCCCTGCTTACTGAAGTTTTGTTCTTTCTTTGTGCTTAAGGTAATTGGGGTTTTAAACACCACAAATCTCTCTCTATCTCTCTTGTGCAAAGAGACATTTTGGGTATGGTCCGTATGGATTTGTTATGAATCTTATGCTATAATTATGTGAGTCCCGTGGATTATTGTTATTATTATTTTCTTGGTTTCAATGCATGCTGTGCGAGAAATGATTTATAAATTTAGAAATTAAAATATCAACTGCTTGTTGTTTCAACATGGCTTCAATTAATTTAGATTCCTACATATCCGAAAAGTTAACTAATTAGCTCTACCCCTTAGTTGTTGATTTCATCTTTTTACAAGATTTATCTCTGAGCATGATTATTTTTTTCAACAAAGGATAAAGTTCAAGGAATTATCTTTATCATGAGTATACATCATCAGTTTCAAAAACTTGTCATTCTTCCATATTGAAAGACAGATATGTTAGCACAAAAATCTCAATAGATAGCACTATAAATACAAAATTGAATATAATAATATCTTCGTTTCCACAACATGGTTTAATCCTCCTTGTTCCATTTTCTCTAGTTTGGTCAACTCATCAATGTCAAGTCCTTGGAGCTCTTCACCCTTGAATTGCCTATTACAATTACTATTGTACCTCAACTATGTAATGCACTTGAATACACATAACAAAAATTCTTTAAGCTTCTGGTATGATTAGTTTTTTGAATTTTGGTGGCTTCAACTTTTTCTTGCTTTCTGTTTGATCAATCTTGTTTGAATGACATTGCCATACTTTCTAGCTTGAATCTAATTGCACATGCCTATGATTTTGATTTCAGACTTGTAAGATGCGACAGTGGAATTCTGAAGGATGTGAATTGTGATTCCACAATTTTCGTATTTTCCACTTCTCAAGTAAACAATGACTTGGTCTAACTTGAAATTGAATAAATTGAAAATAATTGTGGCCTTGTCGGCTTATATAATTTTGGTTTGGACCGTCTTGTCAGCTTATATGAATGTTCATTGTAGCATGTAGGATCAATTGCACGGGTTAAGTTAACTGATTGTTTGAACTCTTTTCGGTTATGTTACTTTATAATATAAATCTTTTGTTTTTTTATTTATTTGTTGTTCTACTGTCCAATGTTAAGTTAGCAATACGTTGCATTTACGTTGTTTTGGGGGGGTCCAACTTTGGGAGTTCGCCTCAGGCCCCGAAAATCACAGGACCGGCCCTGAAGATGATTAAGCCCTTGAATAATTTGTGAAGCATACCTCCTTATATTTACGGTTTTAGCTTATATGGGGAATAATGTCATTCATCGTGTTCAATGAATTAGGCAGAGTTCATTTGATACTGTTTGAGCCGTGTCGCTTCACATGGAGTTCGATGCCCTTGGGCTACTGCATTCTCCATTTATGGCCATATTCGAACGAAGTTGCAACCTTGGTAGCACGCTCACTTCACTTATTTTTGTTGATATTACTCCTATCGTTATTGTTTGTGTTATAGATTCTTCTTCATCGTAATCTTTTTTTTTTGTTTTTTTTGAGATTTTTTTCTTTTCTCCAAGTCCATGAAGTTTTGTCTTCTTTGGAGACCTTACAAAATGTGTTTCGTTTTTGAGTGGTGCTAGTGGTATATCATCACTTACACAAGGGTGTCCATAATGGACACCCGACACCCTCTTATTGGTGGGGTGCCGGGGGCTTCTAGCTATGTCATGTCTCTTGCATGTAACCTCTATAGGCATTAAAAATAAATAAAATAATTAAATGAAACCGTGTTTGGTTTTAAATAAATAGTCCATTTAAATCTACAAAAGAAGTCTGTGTTTGACTGCCTTTTTAAAGGGAAAATAGAGTTTTGAATGATAATTTTTTAAAAATGTGTGGTTAAAATGTATGAAAGATTTTGGGTTAACGTACAAAATATTTTTGTGTAAACATATGATTGAAAATGAGTATGTAAAAAAAAAAAGATGTCAAACATGGACCAAGTCTAATAAGACCCATTTGTGTCAAAAAGGGACCATGTCTAATAAAAACCATATATTTAAATTTAATAATTAATTTAAACACAATTAAGGGTAGTTACCAAATATTTTATATAAATAACCAAATGTCAAGGGTCCAAAGGAAGAAGAGAAAAAAATTTCATCAAGTTCTAGTCCGAAAAATTCCAAAAAGATCAAAGTCGTCTTCAAATCAAAGTTTAAGTCCAAGTTCCGAAAATTCAAGTGAATCAAGGTTTTCAACAAACTTTGAAGTACATGATTTAAGTTACGTGGTCCCTCATTTTAAAACACTCATATCGTAAATAAGTGGATCGTACATTTTTGCAATTACAAAAAGATCAACTCACCTTGTATTTCACAAAAAAATTCAAATGATTTGTAACAATTTTTTTATTTTATAAACCAAATTTGTTGTACACCATCTATGAACAAGTCTCTTATCCCGTGGCCTAGATGCAAAATCATTTTTTTGGGCATGTTGGCCCTAGACTGCCAAGTGCAAGACTACAACTGACCTCATAGAGAAAGAGAGCGACAATATTGAAAGATAATTTTTTTTAAAAAAAAACTTTACTCAATCCAATTGTTCGTATATAGAAAAAGTTTTAAAACGTTTTTATATGGATAAAGCACATCCATCGGCATCGCCTATAGTTGTTCGATAATTGATGTTAAAAAAATATATATCAATTTCATCCAATTGATGATTGAGAAATTGTTATTGATCCTGAAGTATCACATCTTAATGAAGTTGGAACGTTAACGTATCTTACAAATTGTACTTGATCAAATATTACTTTTTCTATAAATCTTTTTACAAAATATAACTTTTCACCAGCTTAAAGACATTGAAATTGTGTTAAACACATTTTTCATTACCAGAGATGTTCTACTAATGGTATATTATTTTATTCTAAAAATTTGAGATATTTTTCAATGACATGTGTAGATGTAGGTTATCTTACTAATCCATGTAAAGTTAAATCATAAATATGATACTGATGAGTGTCGAATCCAACAAATAATAAATGATTGCTCTCTTGAAATATAAAATGCGGCAAAGGTGAGCAAGATCGTATCCACATGGATTGGTTAGATTTAATTATTCAAAGATTAGGACAATAAAAGAAAGATGGGGTTTTGGATTGTTGTGAATTAAAATAAATTAAATTTGAGTAATTTTTTCTAAAATGCAAATTAAAGAGAAGATCAACGTTATTCAAATATCCAGCCCAAGGCATAATCTCAGAATTGATTCGGAGAATCGATCATTGATGCAAAAATAAAATCCTTTATTCTTTCACCAAATTGGTTATAGTCATTGATACAATCTAATAACCTATGTTTTCTTACTTTCTCGATAACCAAGAGACGCTCTTTGACTATTTCTCTTGCCAATAAACAACCCTAGACATGATCTTAAGATTTAATTTACCAACAACATTAATCTCTAGAGACGCTACCAATTCTAACCAACAAATACACAAGCATGATTCATTTAAGCTAGATTATATATCTCCATAACATAAATTGAAAACCCTATTTGTAATCAACTATGTTATTTTACCACTAATATTAGAATATCTAAACAATTACGGGTTTATATTTCTAATTGGTGATATATCATTTTGACAATCAAACAACGTGCACTTTGTATAATCAATCAAAACAATAATTTCAAAAAACGCAGAAGATATATAAATAAAGAAAGAATAGAAGAACAATAAAAATTAATTCGATCTCACAATTCTTGAAGAATCAAAACTTCAATTATCCTTGTGTTGAAATAGAAATTTAGCAATCCATGAAAATTCGGAAAAACAAAACAATCTTTTTTAACTTTTTTTTCCTCTCCAAAACGTGCAGCTCTTCGCACTTCTTAAAGGAGACATGGTCCCTTATAGAATGATTATTTTCAAGGAAAGATAAGATTTTGGTTTTCTATTTCTAGTCTAATTCTAATCATCCCCAAATTTAACAAAATTTTCTAATTACGTAAGGGATCCCTCTAAGATATTATATTCTCATTCTTTTGGAAAATATGTATAGTCTTCCAAGTCTTCCTTCACAACAATCCCGTCTATTAATCTTCGGCCGTTCGGGTCAGTAAGACGTGCCCACACCTTAAGTAAAATTCGTTTCAACATTGTGCACCTTTTCTTTTTCTTTTAAGCTTCAATTCTGCTTTCCAAAACTTGTGAAATGGAGTCCAATTTGATTCAACTCCTTCATATAATCCTTAAGAAAAACAAAAATTAAAAACTTGAGTGATCGTAATCATCAAAATATGAGGAAATATAACAAATTAAATAGTTATTATGCATTCTATCAGATACGTGTTTACACACATGGTAGAATAGTTATATCATGAAAATCTATGAAACAAACTTTGATAGCAATATCTTTAAATCGTTATGTATTTCAATCCACGAAGCAAGTCGAGAATGTGTATGATCAAGGATAATGACTCATCTTATATAAGTATCATGCGACTTAGCTTTAACAAAAGACAATCTAACAATATTTTATGAAAGTAATGCAACTTGTATTGCACAACTCAAATGAATGTTATTTCAAATAAGATATGACATTATAATCTCCAAAATTCTTGTCCACGTGTGAGATTTAGTAGATTGATGATAACAATATTCAATAAAATTCCCTCAAGTGATAATATGTACGACTTCTTAACAAAAGCATTATCAATATCTATATACAATAAATTTGTCCATGAGATTCAAAAAAATAAATTTTCTATTAGCAATAGTAGAAACTAGTTAATGCACACACTTGTTGCTAATTTATAGAAATTTAAACCTAAACCAACATTCAAATTGTAGGGGAAAATTGAAATTGCAAAGTACATTATGCAATGTGCCCCAATCAACTTGCTTGTCTTCTTGTAGTTTGACAATTCATAGCAAATATTCACATTTCTCCTTCTATCTTGTCTACTATCTTTAATAAAAATTGAATCGATTAATCTTATTATTCCATATATACTGTCACATTACCAATATTTCATCATCATAATCATAAATAACATTATTCAATATTTTGTCCATAAGTAAATGTACCAAAAATAAATTCTTTTATAAAAAATATCTTGCAAAAAAATAAAAATAAATTACAAACAATTGACAATTGTCCCAAGTACAAAGGGCGCACACACTGCACTACAAATTAAGGCCGTGACGAAATTTAAAGCTCGAACCGGCACCGCTAAACCGCGCGATATATTAACGATAAGTAAAACGAGATATAAAGATGCCAGGAGACGACCAAACTAGCCGTTGCAGACTCAAAATTTAAAATCCGAAACGTCAATTAGGCACAGTCAGTCAGAGTATACTCTCCTCTTTCTATTTCCATTGTCCTTCATTTTCTCTCTCCGCAATCTCTCATTCTCTCTCCCTGATTTCGATTTGTTTAGATCTGATTGAAACTCCGCTCGGCTCGCAATTTCCAGGTACATTGCTTGATTATCTGAAACTTATTTTTGTCAAGTTTTCATGTTTTGTATAGTTGCTTGTCTAAATCAACTACTATTTTGTTCAAAGTTTCCTTTTTATGATAAGAGTAAGGTGCTAGAGCTGATGCATGATGTACGTTATCTATGTTTGTTAAATTGCTCTTAAAGGGGTTGTACCATGGTCTGGCCGTTGATTTTCCATTAATTTGTAAAGATGTATAATATGCGAGTAAAATTCGATGCATAGTTTGTTAATAAAGTACCCTTAATGTTCTTTTTCTGGAAATTGGTATTCTGATGTGTAAATTTTGCTGGGATAATTCGGTCTTAGGGTTTTCGTTTGTGAAGAAATATGACGATTGTAAAGGAGTATAATATGCGAGTAAAATTCGATGCATAGTTTGTTAAAATACTCTTAAATGCTATTTTTCTGGAAATGGGAATTCTGATGTGTAAATTTTGCTGGGATAATTTGGTTTTAGGGTTTTCGTTTGTGAAGAAATATGAGATTTTTAGTGAAGCAGATCAGTTAGTTTAATAATCCACTGTTTATATTGGGGAAAATGATCCCATATCGGAATCATATATAGAGAATCTGGAATAATGGAAGAAATTGCAAGATTGAGTTGAAAATTACAGTCTTTGGATTGTGCCTCTTTGAATATTACTTACCGCGCAGAAAATATTTCTGTTTAATTTACTTTTCTGTTAAGTTTGTGCTGTGATGTAATTGTCGTGAATCTGATTCAGTTTTATCTTGTGATTATGATATTTGGCTTCTGATTTATTTACACAGATTTATCCGTGGATCAAGGGTAGTCTCAATCTTAGTAACCAAACTATCATCTGATATCAGTCATTACACAAGGAAGCCTTAGTTTTATCCTGACAAGATGACTGTTAAAACACCAGGCACGCCTGCTACAAAAATAGACAAGATGCAGGAAGCCACTCCAGGCGGGAACAGACCGAGGGAAGAGAAAATCATGGTGACTGTAAGATTAAGGCCATTGAACAAAAAGGAACAATCTGCCAAAGATCACGTCGCGTGGGAATGCATTGATGATCACACAATTGTATATAAACCCTCCCAACGCGAGAGGGCAGCTCAACCGAGCTCATTCACATTTGGTAAGTAAATGATGGTTATCAACAATCTTTATGTCATATTGTTTAGATGCCCGAGAAAATTATTTGAAAAAGTACACGTTCTTTTCAGATAAAGTCTTTGGTCCTGACTCTATGACCGAAACAGTATATGAGGATGGAGTAAAGAATGTAGCTTTATCTGCTCTCATGGGAATCAATGGTAATTGTTATCCTAAATTCCTGAAAATGATTGAAAACGGTTTCCATGTTTTTTCATTAGTTCTCAAACAGCTTATGCTGATTCTTTTTTCTTTTTTTTTTTGTCTGCAGCAACCATATTTGCATACGGCCAAACTAGTAGTGGAAAAACTTACACGATGAGAGGAATTACAGAGAAAGCTGTTAATGATATATACACACACATAATGAATGTAAGCTTTCAGAATCTGATTTACCCTTTTCACATGAAGGTCAATTTAAATTCCACTTCCTTAAATTTAGAGCTGGAAGACAATTGGAGAAAAAAAATTAAGGATTTGAGTCATTAGGTGAATATAGAGATGAATAATATCACACCTGCAAATAGCTTTCAAAGCAACAAGATAATTTGTAGTTTTTCTAGAGATATTAGCAAAATATATCTGTAGATAGAAGACATTTTTAAGCATGTACTTAAGTGTCTTTTTTTTAGTTTTCATCTAACGGGTGGTCATATTCCACACTTTCTCCTTATATTTATGTCTTTCTATTTTCATTTCTTAATTTGACTAGAGCGTAAAAATCAAAACAATGTTAATATTGTTGAAATGCATAATTGTCATTCTAACTTCTTAATTTTTTGTGGGATAATATTCTATTGTTGATCTTCTCATGTAATTTTGACTATATTACAGAATCCTGAACGAGACTTCAGAATAAAAATATCTGGCCTAGAAATCTACAATGAGAATGTCAGGGACTTATTGAATTCAGAGTGTGGCCGTAATCTCAAGTTGTTAGATGATCCAGAGGTGTCAAAATTTCCGCTAAAAGTAGCTGTATACGTTGGATTCGATAGCATTTCCTCTCTGTACTTACTCACTTCAATTTTAACTCCTTGATTGTAGAAAGGAACCATGGTTGAAAAATTGGTGGAAGAGGCAGCAAACGATGATCAACATTTAAGACACTTAATAAATATTTGCGACAGTAAGTAAAGATTTAAGCATGAATTGGTATAGGATTTGATGGTAGCTAAGTTATTTGGTATTTCTATATTTGGTAGGTCAAAGACAAGTAGGCGAGACCGCCCTTAATGACACTAGCTCTCGATCACACCAGATTATAAGATTGGTTTGTATTCTTGAAACTTATTTTGATGGATTAACATGAAGACATACTCGGAAGACATTATTTGTATTAAGCGGTTGGAATTTTTTGTTGTCAATGCAGACAATAGAAAGTACTCTTCGTGAAAACTCAGACACTGTGAGATCTTATGTTGCAAGCTTGGTAAAATAAAAACTCCAGTTTTTTTTTTTTTTTTTTTACTTTCAAGTATAACAAGGATGAGCAATTTCCTTATGATTAAACTTGTCCGTGTTTATGTTTTGCAGAACTTTGTAGATTTAGCTGGGAGTGAAAGGGCATCACAGACAAATGCAGATGGTGCCCGGCTTAGGGAAGGCTGCCATATCAATCTTAGTTTAATGACTCTTACAACAGTAATTAGGAAGCTCAGGTCAGTATTTGCATTCACTTAGACATGAATGTATGTTCGGCTAAGCTTAAAAAGTTAATTTATAAGTAAATAAGTTTGTTTTTAAATAAATATTTTTTGGTTGGTTAAATTTGCCTTCATAAAATAGCTACCTGACCAAGGAAAGTGTCACAAGTTTTTTCATCCTTTTGTCTCATAGAGCGACTGGATAGCTTACCTTAAGGCTTAAACTATTTAGTTGGTAAAGTTGAAGAGTGTGGATGTCACTGAGTTGAGTACGTTGAACAGACTGAAGTTCACATTTTTATAAGATTTTTAAATAGAAGTCAATTATGAACTGTGATGAGCGATCAGAGATTAATCATGTTTAACCTTAATTGGAGATTTTCCATCAATCTACTTTCAGAATGATTTTATATGAAATATCATGTACAGTTTTTCATGATCCATAGCTGCATTAATTAATTGCTTATTTTCATGATCGTTTGCTGTCAGTGTGGGAAAAAGAAGTGGCCATATACCATACCGAGACTCAAAGCTCACACGCATATTGCAGCATTCACTGGGAGGAAATGCACGGACTGCCATCATATGCACATTGAGTCCAGCGTCAAGTCACGTTGAACAATCTCGTAACACTCTGTACTTCGCTAGCCGAGCAAAGGAAGTGACCAATAATGCTCAAGTTAACATGGTAATTTTAAGTATTATGTGTTCGTGTACTGAGGTTATATATAAGATGAATTATGTTCCCTCTTTTATCTACACAGTTACTGATGAATGTATTGTCTTGTTTGATTGTTTACGTCAGGTAATTTCAGACAAACAGCTTGTCAAGCATTTGCAGAAAGAAGTAGCAAGGCTCGCAGCAGAACTACGCACACCAGATCCATCTAATGAGAAAGATTACAAAATTCGGCAGGTTAGCCAGCAATGGAATTGGGTTGTAATTTTTGTTTGTTTAAAATGAATTGATTTTCTTGAAGTTACTTATCCAACTTTCAATTGGTTTGATTAGATGGAGATGGAAATTGAGGAACTGAGACGTCAAAGGGATCTCGCACAATCTCAGGTGGATGAGTTAAAACAAAAACTTAAAGAGGATCAGGTCTCTCTCTCTCTCTCATCCCCCACCCCAAATGAAGTTTAAACAACAAAAATCAATCTGATTTTTGAAATAAACATCTTATTTGTCGTAGTACTAGAAACTAATCTGTTTACTCTTGCCTTATTTAGGTGTTAAAGTCAGAGTCACTTCGTCCGATAGCAACGAAGCTTTCTTTTTCTACGACTTCAATACCAAAACTTGAAGGAAGAGAGCTAGGTTTCTGTGGGAGAACAAGAAATACAGTGGGAAGGCAGACACTGAGGCAATCATCAACCGCCCCTTTCGCACTAATGCATGAAATTCGGAAACTCGAACATCTTCAGGAACAACTAGGTGAAGAAGCCCATCGAGCACTCGAGGTACTACAGAAGGAGGTAGCCAATCATAGACAAGGTAACCAAGATGCAGAGCTGACTATTGCTAAGCTGCAAGCAGAGATAGGGGAAATGAGGGCTGTTCAGCCAGTCCCCAAAGAAGTTGAAGCTGAAAATGTTCTCTCTGTTAACAACAGTGTTAGTGCAAACCTGAAGGAAGAGATAACCAGGCTTCACTCTCAGGGAAGTACCATTGCTGATCTTGAAGAGAAGCTAGAAAATGTACAGAGGTCAATAGATAAATTAGTAATGTCTCTTCCAATAAATAATGATCAGCAATCTAATGCTGGTGCAACTACAAAGGCCAAGAATCCATCAAAAAAGAAGAAGTTGCTTCCATTAACTTCAAGTAATAGCCCCAACAGGCAAATTTTTTTGAAATCTCCATGTTCACCTCTATCAGTTTCTCGGCAAGTAATGGATTCTGAGATTGAAAATATAGCTCCAGAATTTGATGATGCTGTGTCTGGTGCAACTCAGCCAGTCTCTGAGAAAGAGACTCCTACAAAGAGTGAAGGTGGAGATGTCTCATCAAAGGAAAATACTCCATATCGGCGTTCAAGTTCAGTCAACATGAGGAAAATGCAGAAGATGTTTCAAAATGCAGCAGAAGAGAATGTTAGAAGCATAAAAGCATACGTCACCGAACTTAAAGAACGTGTTGCCAAATTGCAATACCAGAAACAGCTTCTTGTATGCCAGGTAATCTTGGAGATCTCTTCTAACTATTTCAGAGGTGATTTAAATTGTTCACTGAAAATCATTTTGTGTTCTATAGAGTTTACCATATATAGAATTTCTCTTTTACTTGTTCTTCCCAGGTGCTTGAGCTTGAAGCAAATGAAGTGGCTGGATACACCATGGAGAATGATGAGATCATGCCTGAGATACAAGAGTCCCCAGTTTCATGGCATGTAACTTTCAGGGAGCAGAGGCAGCAAATCATTGAGTTATGGGATGTTTGCTATGTTTCCATCATTCACAGAACACAGTTTTATCTGCTATTTAAGGGTGACCCTTCCGACCAGATATACATGGAAGTCGAGCTTAGGCGCTTAGCATGGCTGCAGCAGCACCTAGAGGAGGTCGGAAACACAAGTCCATCTCATGTGGGAAATGAGCCCACAATCTCATTATCTTCAAGGTCCTTTCCCTCCCCTAAACAAAAAATGTTTTCCACCATTGAGCCTAAATATTGAATAATTTATTCTGACAAGTCGTTTGATATGTTAAATAGTCTTAGAGCATTGAAGAGAGAAAGAGAGTTTCTTGCAAAGAGGTTGACTACGCGTTTGACAGCGGAGGAAAGAGATGAACTATACCTAAAATGGGAAGTTCCACTGGAAGGAAAACAAAGGAAGATGCAGTTTTTAAATAAGCTCTGGACCAATCCCCACGATGAAAAACATATACAAGAGAGTGCTGAAATAGTTGCAAAGCTTGTGGGATTAAGTCAAAGTGGAAACCTGTCGAAAGAAATGTTCGAACTTAACTTTGTGCTCCCATCTGATAACAGGCCATGGTTTGTGGGATGGAACCAGATATCAGATCTTCTTCATTTGTGAGAAATTACAATTTTTTTGTAAGTAACTTGTTACAATTTCATGTTCCTTATAGTATATGTATATGAATTTCGAAGGCTCTATTTTGGAGTCTCCCTTGGTTGTTTCATAATTAAGACGTGGCTGATTGTGCATGCTGGTTGGAATTACATGGATCATCAATTTCTCGAATAAGAAAAATTTACTTTGAATTGTTCGTTTTCAGTTTGTGGCTTTCAGGAGAGACAGTACAGTTTTAACTCAATATGGAGGCAAATATTTACATGTTCATTATTTCTGCTGCATCTGTGAATGGCAATGAAACTATACAGGCTCCATAAGTTGGCGAGGATTGGATATTATCGACATTATATTGTCTAGTCATGTCCAATATAATGTACTGAACTTGCACTAGTGTTATATGTCTTCTGTGTAGGAGAAATGTTCATTATTTCTGCCAGATAAGAGACTAGACAGGAAACATAATAATTTATTTATATTATATTCAATACACTTGTATTCAAATAAATAAGTTTTGGTGAGATTTAAAGTAAAAACTTCCCAATCTGACCATTGACTCAAACAAAGCACTAGCAAGGTCACCGGTTCAACCGTTAAGTCACCAATTTACTGTCAGGTCAATTGAAAATAACATTATATCGTCAAATAATTTTAAATTAAAGGCTATGATGATTTGTCAAAACTATTGGTACGTTGAACGGTCTCCAAAATGAAAATACAAACATTTGGATAGTGACAATTTCGCCCATTGAGCACAAGGTCCGTGTTTAAAGCTTATATAGGGGTAGGAAGTTTGATATTTTCACTGAAGACCAGTTTTACCTAAAATCCATTTGGTTGAGTCTGATTCACTTACAGTTTAATCCCTTATTAATGGGTTTTGACTGATTCTATTGTAAACTAGTCCCAACCATACCGATTGACAAACCAGTTCAACGGTTGAAGTCTGGTCTGGTTTTCACAACCATGCTAAGAATGGAAATTCTTGTCGGACGAACAAAAAAATGAGTTTTCACAACTATGCATCAGTTGCACAGCACATATGTCAATACAAATAAACTGTTGCAGATACTAAGCAAAATGCACTGGCTAGTTAGACACTTAAAAAGAACGAAACATACGTACAGAATCCGAACATACATGTTCGATACAATTTTTTCAATACAAATTGATTATTTCTTGTCCCTACAACATATCTTTTATATTCTGTGAAAAATAAGTCGAAACTTTCAGTACCTCCCAAGAAAAATATTATCCCGTTTATTTCCCATGGTTGTGGTTTAGACGAGCAATGCCAATTGCAATTGCCAAAACAGTGTCATCAACTCCAGTTTGTTTATCTGCAGATGCAGATATCATCAGCACAAAGGGAATAAAATGAGTGAAGCTAATTAACTTAGGCCATTGCTAGATTTAACAAACATCTAAAGAAACGTGATCATTAGGCTAAACCAAGCATCCTTTTTTTTTTGCATGGACAACCTTAATGAAGAATGGCACGATAAGATTGACATAGTCAAAGTAATGGAGAAAAGCTGGTCAAGAGGATGAACAAAATAAACAAACCATGGTAAGATGGAACTGTCTACCAACCTTGCATCTTCGCAACTTTCTTTTTTCAAACAAATTGAATTGTTTTTTAGCATCCTAAGAAAATGCCTCATAATTGTGTATGCAAACTCAAAAACAACCATACACATTATAAAATGGTTTTGGTACGGCTTCTTTTCAATGATTCTGTCTTTCCTATCTAAACAACTGCACTCTCGTTTTTTGTCAAAAAATAAAGTTATTTATTTAGTTTGGTTGCATCCACTCTTGACTCTCAACAGAGAAGTTCCAGGAGTGTTGCAGCAACCCAGTTTCTTTTACTGCATACGAAAAAAATTCAACTTAAAGATTAATCCATACTAAAATAATAATAAGTGACAAATTAGTTCCACACTCAATTTCATGCATCAATTGAACTTCAATACATTATACATATGATGTCTCAAATATTTGAACTTGTTGAAGTAACTAGATATCAAAATAAATAGATGAAGTCAGAGCAATGATACTGTATGATGTAAGAAAACTAGAAGGGAGAGAGAGAGTCATTACCCTAGAGGCTAACTAGAAATACAAAACTGACCCTCACATATTACTTTTAACCGCACTTTATTCTATAATAGTCAATTTCACTTAAATAACGAGAATTCAAGCACATGCCATGAAGTACAAAAACCGGAAAGTAAGGAGACACAAGACCAGGCTTGGTTTGGTTACTAACTTGTGTCACGTGTGCGAAGAAAATCCACTATACAAGTTCACAAAGTAGTGATCAATCTTTGAAATCCCAAATCCCAAAATTGTCCCGAACTTATCCTTAAAGAAATCAAGACGTACTCAACATACTTCACGACTAGTCACTTAAGTGTTAAGGAAACTAGGCCCACAGGAAGAGCTAAAACAGACCATAAAACTACTAAAATTTAAGTAGAAGTGTCTTCATGTTGTTCATGCAATACATTATAATCAACGTAATGTTCAATCATTTGGGCCGAATTTGTGTCTACGTATCTATCATACTCAAGTCCTGAAAAAGGCAAGTCCATGATGGTGCCCCAAGAGTATGCTGGATAGTTACTACGATTCATTACAATTAGAACTTACCACGCAATGTTTTCCCAATGTAGAAAGCCACCATGTCCTCTAGCATTTGAAAACTTGTAAACTGGACCAGAAACTAACATAGAAAATATTATTGGTCAATCATTTGCTCAAATACATTAATATTAATATGACTAAAAGCACTGTATTGGTAAAAAGGTTGAAATCAATAGGAAATCTGAAACTACCTTTATAACCCTCAAGAACTGGATCCTCTGCCAATAATATGGGTGTATCTAGATCGATGAATCTGCAAGAAAATTATCTGTCAGAGTTAATATATCTTGTACATTGAATGTAAAAATTAAAAACTATAAGCAGATCAATAAGAGCTGCCAGCTCTAGTAAGCAAGCCTCGTGATGATCATACCTCAAGTGGAAAGGAAATTGAAATGCTGAACCAACTGTTTTTAGGTGAAAATCTCATGAAACTCAGATGTAGTCTGCTTATCATCTCATTATGTCTAAAGTAAAAATTATTTTCTATGTAACCTTTTTTTTTTTTTTTTTTGCTAAATATATTTACCAATAAAAAAGTAAAGGGTAAATTTACATTCAAAAACTTGATTTTTTATTTTTAAGTCCGTTTTGTACTTTTACTTTCTTAGGCTTAGCTAAACATGGTTTTAGACTGCAACATGATGCTCCTAATTTTTCTAAAATGAATGAATTGATGCTTACTTGAAACACCCGAGGCCAGCAGCCAAATGACCAGCAAAGCCCATGGCAAGTCTAGTTTCAACCATACCACCAATCATGAGATCCAATCCTGCTGCCTTTGCTAAATCAATGATTTCAAGGGCTCCAAGCACTCCAACCTTGGCAAGCTTAATGTTGATTACATCTGCAAGTTTTTCTTCCACTATTTTCTTCACATCAGCTAAACTACGACAGCTTTCATCAGCAGCAACAGATACTCCGTATTTGTCTTTTGCGACATGACTAACACGACCAAGACCTTCCCAATCATCTCTGTGAACTGGTTGTTCGAAAAGAATTGGTGTCACCTTCATTTCTGCAAGAAAGATACATATCAATATTGTTCCATGATTGTGGATCCTAAGACTACAATTCACAAAGGCAGTCATGCACATAAAAATATTGATGTGAGAGAGAGAAAGAGCATTTTATTTAGTTTCTCAAGGTGTTTCAATAGCTAGTTAAATGCCTGTGAAAACTCAAATCGAGAGAATTATCTTACCATGTAATTTTTCCAGAACTTGAATGGCTTCATCTGAGTTGTAACCTTCATTAGCATCTAAGATAAATGAGCAGTTAGGGTGGACCATACGTATGGCTTGAAGAACTTCAATGTCTGCATTCAGATTCTTGCCCACCTTGAGCTTCAAAATATTGAATCCCTGTTTACCATACTTTAAAGCCAGCTCAGCCGCTTCAGTGGAGGAAACTATTGGAATCTAAACATGTTATAATAAGTAGTTAGCGCTAACTGAAAGTTCTGCAGTTTCAAATCTTTTGAAGTTTATTTCTCTACCCTTCTTCCGAATTTTAAACAATTTTTATGAAAGAACGGATCTTTTTCATGAAGGATCACGAAATATAGGTCCTGTTCTCCTGTGGAATGATTTGGAAGATCCAAAACCAAAAGATAGTGGTTTCATTTTCTTTACAATTCTCAAAAAAAAAAAAAAAATACTCAAAACTGAAGTAGCATATAAGAAGGGAACTGAACTGTTATATCTGTGGTTATTTCATTTGAGAATCCACCAAACAATCTCCACAAAGGTATTCCAATGCTGTTTGCAACTGCATCAATCAATGCCATTTCAACTCCTGCTCTGACCTTCATTAACAGATACAATTTGATGAGTTGAAGAAAATTCCTCAACACTACTCTACGGAAAAGTGAATAAACTTAAATCAATAAACATAATCTGTGTCCATTTTGACTCTCCTTTCTCTAAAAAAACCACGTCTGGACTCAATAATCAGCAATAACTTCCACCCAGTACATATCACCAGTATACATCAAGCAAAGCAACTTTATGTTCCATGCCCCTTAATGATTTATGCAAAGACCCACTAGAGTACCATTAATATAAGGACTTGATAACTTCAACAAAGATGCTAAAAATTCCTGAAACTCTTATTTACCATCAATTTTTTCTGGACATGACACTGCATCTTCTTTCTTTTGCAAGTATTGTATAGGCTGTAATAATTTAATCTTAGATATACAATCTTTCCCTCATTCTAGTGAGGTGGCAGGGTATCTTCCATTGAGAAAAGCTGGGCATATGCTAACTTACCAAAGCATTTGGTAAATTAGCACAATCCCCTAATTTCATGGCATTTGGTGTTGTTAGTGCCTGTTTTCTGCAAACTTATGTGTGTAGTATGATCACCTATGATACTATTCACATTATATGATTTTAAGACTTCATAACAAACACAAGCAAGATGCATTGGCAGTTCTGTGACAATAATCTAAAGATGTCCAAAAGAAAATGAACATTTACAAGGTTATGGCATATGATCCTTCATGTCCTAACAATGGCAGATTCTTGATGATTGCAACATTTGGACATGTGTTCATGTTTATGCACATAATCTAGTCCACGTAACTTAGTTTAGTTTATTACTCTTCTATAGAAAATACACTAAATATGACATGATGCTGGAAATTGACAATTTTATTACAACCTTCAATTCAAATTAGGAAAATTTCAAGAATTGCAGAGTAAAACAAAGAATTTCAGCTGAGAATTTTGAGGAGAGTAATTGGAGAGAAAGTTGTATTGAATCTTCTCAATTGTATCTGTTCATTATACTACTATATATATACACTTCTCACGCCTATAACAGAATATTATACACTGCAACCAGCCACAGCATGTTGCA
The DNA here is from genome assembly GCA_019097785.1 of Fraxinus excelsior. Lineage (NCBI taxonomy): Eukaryota > Viridiplantae > Streptophyta > Magnoliopsida > Lamiales > Oleaceae > Fraxinus > Fraxinus excelsior. The sequence continues at coordinate 48,116,811 of CM032623.1, forward strand.
AAACAGAATACCAGAAATGCAGCTGTAGAAAACAAAAATTAGCTACAAGATTCTTCCTTCGTTTCTTCTAGAAAATCCTTGGCTTCCTGCTGATGTGTCTCTTGCTGAATGTGTTGCTGACTAATACAATTCTCCAACTCAGCAGCTTTGTTGTCTTCCAATAGAAAAGCAATTTCTTGATGCATAATATGGATTACAAACATTGATTTAGATGTGATTGAATCGAATTACTTATTTCTCGGTCCATAAGTAAACCATCTCTCAGAAAGATGTTCTAGAAATATTCTTGTTTTTGCTTTGTTCACCCAATAAAACTTACATAACATGCAGCATACAACTCAGAGGCGCAAACTTTAATCACGATGGTCAACAACGACAAAAATATTACAAAAGCTGAGCAAAAAAGAGAAGTAACTTACCATTTCAGTACTGAGCCATAACTCATTACACTAAAGAAATTAATTAAAAGATTAAACCAACAAGAAAAAAAATTAACAAGTTCTTGAAATTAATGGGTTTTATAACTTACAGAAGCGAATGCATGTCCAGGAAGAATCCCTTCAATCTCCTGCAAAACCAACCCCAAAGTCTTTCCCGGACTCTGCTTCAGAAACTGACAGGCATCTGCAGCTTTAGACAATGCAGTTTGCTGATCCTCTGCCGTCACATGTGGAAGAATTGGAGCCTCCCCCCATCCCACACACCCCTTGTTCAATTCAATCCGAATGGCAACATTTTCCACTTTATCAAGCCTCGACGATGCAATTGTGAAAGGTGCAATCAGAGGCACATTCAGAGGCCTACCTTCTGCTCTGTGGACATCAACTGTGAATGTTTCCATCAAATTATTAAACCCAAAAACCGCGGACGGCGGTGCAGCTAGTGCCTCTGCCGCCATGCAGGCGACGGCGATTCCTTTAATGGGTTTCTTAAAATTTGATGGAAATTTCTGGGTGTTGGAAATTCGATTAACTGGAAAACAGAGGAGAGTAGAGTGACATGATGAGTGAAGGGAAAAAAACCCAGATGGACCCATTAAAACAGGAATTTGAAGCAATTTCTTGTGCGATCTTGATTGGGCTCGCAAAAACTAACTGTTATTTGTGACTCACGTGTATACTGTAGTTGGTGACTTAAAGACAATGATTGAACAGGAGACTGTAGATTAAATTAATTAAAAATATAAATTTAGGGTTTCGATTTGTAGCCTGAAATTTGATTATTCTCAAGTCTCATCTTGCATGTGGGTTCAACATTTTTTAATTGGAGGAACTTTTCATTTCCTATTTCTGCGCCATGGATGAACGAACAACTTCATAGAATATTCTCCTCATTGTGTCCATATGAACTACAAATGCCTACATAGTCTAATGAAAAACAATAATTCAATACTAAAGTTTGTTACACGATGGAAACGCTTTTTCTTCCCCGCACATTATTTTTTAAGCTGCCCTTATCTCGACTATGATAATAGTGTCTAAAATCGAACTATTTCATCTGTAAAAAGCCAGAATACTCACATGGGGTGGCCCCATGTAAATAAAATATTATTATAAAAAATGTGGCACACCCCATGTGTATGTTCTGTTATTTTTACGTAATCCTTTTTCTGTAACAGTAGCATTGTTCTAATTTCAATTATTTATTAAAAGTTGATAAGCAATATAAGCCGCTAAGTGCTTGTGTATCACCATTGTATCACTAGAGCCTTAAATTCTATGTGGCGTGTACACGCATGAACATTGCACCGTCATTTTAACAATTACTATTAATTTAACGAAGAACATAGTAAAAATTTAAAAAATGTTTTCTTCATTTAGGCCCTGTTTGAGCCACCTTTTTTTCTTACTAAAATGAAAAATATGACCGTTATCCATCACATCAACATTTAAATTCAAATTCTCTATCTCTTGTGTGGGCCCCAATCTCTTGTGTGGGCCCCAATAACGACTATATTTTTCATTCTCATTTTCAAAAAAGGTGGCTCAAACAGGGGCTTAACAGTTATTGGATTATTGGCAAAAGTCACTATTTTGTAATTTTCTTAATCCATATAATATTTTTATTTTGTCCTCATTCATCCATATAATATTTGTAGTTAGTTGTAATTAATAATCTTAATTACAAATAATCTTTATATATTTAGCAATTAGTGTAATCATTCATGGTTCATGCCTCTTCAATCCATTATAGGGGTAGCTTTCCATAAAAAAATACTTGTCCTTATTTGGCCTTGAAATGTGCTGAATCAGATGTGGCCAGGTTGGAAGCATAGTACAAAAAGCCTCCAGCTTTATCACGCTATTTACTTGTAATAATAAGCAAATTTAAAAAAAAAAAAAAAATTTGTTGCTTCTCGTTGTAAATAAGATACTTATTTTAAAAATAATTTTTTATCATTTTGTTATTATAAAAATTTACTTATAAGTAAAGAAAAATGACCTATACTCGAGAGTGAAATAGGCATAAATTGACCACTGAAAATAAGAACAGTGGCACCAGGGGCGGAGCTAGCCCATTAGACTAGGGGGGTTCCAGAGGTGAAAATGTGGAAAATCATACCTTATTACAAGCGTTCCTTCAAAATTCTCACACTTTAATAACGTTGTGTAACAACATTGTTGTATAACTTTGTTAATTTATCAATTATTTCTACTAGATATTCTGCTTTATAATTATGATTAATGTAGCACGATTAGTAGGGTACTAATCCAACACTATAAAAAATGGAGAATACAAAAAAAAAAAAAAAATTTAAAAAAATTAAAAATTAATTTTTTTAAAAAAAAATGGGGACCCCGCCCAGCTCCGCCCCTGAGTGGCACATACAACCTATACCAAGAGTTAAATTGGCATAATTGGACTACTGAAAATGAGAACGATGGCACATTACACGCAAATGCATCATATTTGAGCAGGAAATGTGATATTTTTGTATTTGCTAAGAATACGTGTTTTTTTGTCAGGAATCTTCGTTCGAGTCAGTATGGTAACATTAGTTGTTAAATCAATGTGAAGTTATTAGATCTTCATTAAATAATTTTTTGCCAAAAATCTGCATAGATAGCGTTGGCGCTGTCAAGCAATCCTCGATATCCACTTTTTATTGAGTCCAAAAAATCTCTTGAGCCTTCTGGAAAACACCTCACGACTACTACCAAAAAGCTCAAATGAAGATGAATATTTCACATGGAGGAGTGTACATCTTTATGTTGGGTGTTCTTCTGTTGTGCAATTCGGCGGCTTATGTGCGACCTGTGGTCCACGCCTCCTATTTGTTCAAGGTGGGCGACGTGAACTCTGATTCGATCTGGGTATTCAATCCTGCCGTGAGGGTTCATCTTCAATGGTTGTGGCTAGTGCGGTATTGTAGAAGAAAAAATAGCAAAATCCGATCCAAATTATCGTAATCGATTAGTTAACATGTTGGTTAACCGTATTCTAAAACACGGAAAAAAATCATTGGCTTATCAAATTATCTATCGAGCCATGAAAAAGACTCAACAAAATACAGAAACAAATCCACCATCTATTTTACGTCAAGCAATATGTGGAGTAACGCAGCGAATGTGAAATAGAGCCTATCTACTAAAGAGGGAACGAAGGCCCCTGGACCATGGGAGACTACCAGTTCTTGCTCCAGATGCAGCTACCAAAAGATGGTAAGGACATGATGAAAGGCCGGGTTCGCCAGTATTGAATGTAACATTGGCTTTATTGTGTCTATTACTAAAAGTTGACCATACTACTCTATATCAAGATAGTTTGTTGAGGATTTGATGCTTTACTAATTATAATATAATTAAGCATGAACTTTTGCGCTTCAAAGTGTGGTTGAGACAATTAGCTCGATTTAGCTTATGGGGTCGGACCAACCCCAACTCTATGTCCGAACTTAGACCTAGCAATTTCGTCACCCAATCATTACATAATGTGCCAAGTTAGGTGTAGACACTTGTGTGTGTACCACGTAAAAATTAGATACCCATATCCTATTCTTTGTACAATACATGACACATGAAACATGGAGTTCATATGCCAAAATGACTACGTTTCTTATCAAGACTGATAAATGCATCATCGACAAGTTTTACAAAAACACATACAAATAGATAATTGGTACTTGTTTTTGTTAAATATATATAAAAACTTCCACATTGTTTTGATTTCGACTAGAAGCATTTTCAAGAGATTCTTTAAATCTTTAAACGTGAGGTACTATTATTATGAAGAGTTAAGAGCATTTTCAAGAGATTTTTTTTTTTTTTTTTTTTTGTGGAGCAAGTCATTTGACGAAATTGTCCCTTGATATAAAAATAAAATGAAGACAATTGCAAATGAAAAGGTTTGGGACCATTTGAGCCACACTTAAAAGATTTGGACCAAAAATATAATTTGGACAAATGTTTGGAACCATTTGCACCAATTTTCCTAACATGATATATAAAGTGTAATTACACCCTGATATTATTTAAATATTCCAAATAATATTCAACAACTTGATTAAAAAATAATAATAAAAATCAATCTATAAAGTGCTTGAGTAAACGTGTATATATATATATATTTTTTTTTTATAAATTCTTCCCAATTGGAGGTTCCACAGATTTTAATTGCCAACTTATTGATTCCTTAATTGGGACAGACGATGATAAATGTTGTCGATTTTATATCTCATAAGTATACAAATCGTATCGAATAATAAAGTAGACCTTAAGAGTTCGAATTATCGTTCCTACGATGATTACTGTCTAATCGTTTGATCAATTGGATTGAGGACTAATATGCTAAAACAATAAAAATAATTTTTAAAATGATGGTTTTGAGTGTTGGGATTCATGAATTCACCTTAGCCATCCCCTTAATCTCAATCATCAATTTTTATAACAATGGATTGCGTGTACTCTGTCGAATTTTTCTAACATATTTAATTTACATCTCTTGAGTTCAAATTAATTTTATTTATCTAAGTCAATTTCACATCTCCATGTGAATCAGGATAAACCTTACTTAAATGCATGCTTTAAATCTTTAAGAATTAATGTAGCCATCGTGACAATCATAACATGACCTCTACCTCTTTATTTAAATTCCAGGCTTTTTAATATGAGGTCTAAGCAAATAATCCACCTCTCGATGTAATTATCACCCACAATTCAATGAATTAGTGATCAATTAATCCAAAACATTAAGAATGGAAGTAAAGACAATTCATAGTATCTTGAAGATTTAAAACTTTTTAATTAAAATTAAGATTCAAAACTAAATTACTATCATTATGCTAATTAATTACTTAATTATACATCATGTGAGAAGAATAAAACAAGAGAGAATTACAATACATTATCGAATTTTAAGAAAAAACGAGAAAAAGATGAAAATCTCATACAAAAAAATCCGCATTCTTCTTGTAAAATCTTTGAAACCTCAACTTTTTGATTAATTTCTTGATTTTTCCCTCCTCAGGGGTTATCTCTTCTTGTAATTGAATTTTTATCCCCAAGAAGCCATTTATGCTCGTATAATAATTGTACAAGGAAGCTTCCAAACCTCGGCTTGAATACATGTGTCTAATGTAACCCTACAAGGCACAAGCATTGGACTAAGGCACATATTTATAGAATAAGATTTCGGTCAAAATCCTTGTTCAAATTGATTTCCACGAAGAGTTTGAGAAAAAAAGATAATAATTTTCTTTTTCAATTATACTCCTTTTCTCATTCGTCTTGTGATATTTGTAATTATGTCATTTTCATCCTAAAATCATTAATAATTGACCCGATGTAAGTTTCGAAAGTTTGCAACTTAATCCCAAAACTTTTCAAATGTTGATTTTAACTCTTGAAACTTATGAATTTTTACCGAACACTTCATTAATACTTTAAATTGATCATTTATAATCCGATTAATCTTAATTACTTTGAATCAACTCCAATTAAGCTCCAAATAATATTTTTTACACACCAATTATATCCAAGTTGGTATTTTTCCTATAATTAACATAATTTACACAAATTAAATAGATAATCACCCAATTTTTAATTTAATAAGAATAGAAGCCGGGATAAGTGCATAACACTTCCAAACTTAAACTCATGTCGACTATTTACTAAACATTCAAGCAACCAAATAAATATAGAACATTAAATAAATGGACCAAGCTATACGTACATAATAATTTACCGGACCCACAGGCGCCCCCAATAGGAGGTCGTCATTTGTCGATTCGGTAAAACATTAGGTAAATTATTAGGTAGAAATAGAATTTTCCTAAATAACTTTGCCACTAGCACCGAGTAGGATTGCACAAAAAAATCGCGAAATCGCAAATCGAATCGAAATAGTTGGTTTGGGTCCATGTGGACCCGTACTTTTATTTCTCTCAAACCAAACCAAACCGATTTAAAATGGTTTGGTTTAAGTCTCAAATTTTACAAACAGTAAAAAAACCAAACCAAACAACACTTTTTTTTAATTAAAAAATATTTTTTTAAATTATAAATTTTATTAAAGTATAGTTTTTAGGATTTAAAGTATACTTTCTTGGATGATACAAATTTAATTAACCTAACTCATGCATAAGAAACAAGTTAGTAAGTCACTGTCATTAGTATTTAGTTGAGCATTCGTTAAAAAAATAAAATTTTAGGCCCATAATTACAAAATGAATTGAACGTACAATTGTGAATGTTGCCTAGATATTTATGCAATAACGTCTTTACAAAAACACAAGCAAATCAAAGTTATCAAGTTTGTTCAAAAAGAAATTAGAGAATAAATTATAAGGTACTTCATATTGTCTGAATTACTGTTTTTGACATTTGGATGATGAATGTTTTTAGGGTTATAAGAAATTGAAGTAAGAGTTGGGTCAACATAGGGTTTCTTTAACTATTGATTATTGGATGCCAATATAGAATGTTAGTTATTTGTGTTTAACTGCTCATTAGGTTGATAATGATTGGACACTTCAAAAAAGGATTATAATGGCTCGTTTAGTAGGGATTAAAATTGAAAAATTAGCCGTTATTGTTGACTTTTATTAGACATGTGAGACCCAATAACGGTCATATTTTCAATTTTAATTGAATTTTAATCCCTACTGAACGGGCCTAAGTTTCATTCAAATCCCAAGTCATGAGGGAGATGTGGTGGGAGATGTGCTATGAACAAATGTCGACTACAATAACTTTACCATCAGTTTCATTAAAGGAGGTTACCAAAAATAGTAGTCCAAGTCCCTCACAACCTACTTTCGGTCTTTCTAAACAGATTTCTTCTATTTTTAAAGCTAAACTTATGCAAAATATACAATCTGAGAAGAATGATTTGGTTTGTTATTTGTCTGATCGTCATGAAGATTTGACCGATCCTAAGTTTAACATATTGGTTTGGTGGAAATTGAATGCGCACAAGTACAAAATTGTCTCTAAGATTGCCAAAGATGTATTAGCAATTCAAATATCTACGATCGCTTCAGAGTCAACACTTTTCATGAGTGATCGAATTCTTGACTCCTTTAGGAGTTCATTGAGTGGAAAAATGGTTGAGACCTTAATATGCACAAAGAATTGGTTGTATAGCAGCAATGAACCTATAATGTTTCGTCAATATTTGGATGAGATAGAAGCATTTGATGACTTTGAGAAATATATGGAAGGTAACATTTATTTTCTATTATCAATTTTGATATTTTATACATATTATTTTTTAGTTGATTGTTAATATCATTAATAAGGACTAATAAACATTTTGATATTTACATATCATATAGATGCCGAATCATGTGTTACAATAGGGGATATTGATCCAATTTTTATCAAATGAGAGGTTGTATTCTTATACTTATTCTGATATTATTGCTTGTAAAATTCGGAGTGCTTGTTGATAGATGCTAACTTGATATTATTTTTTTTACCTTTTTGTTTATATATATCAGATTTTAAACAAATATGAATATAATTTAACATTTAACATTATTAGTTCTTGTTTAAATGTATGTGTTAACTTGTTTTAAACATATAACTATAATGTCGATAGGTAAACTGCAGATTAAAACCGAACCAAATTGCAAATAATGGTTTGGTTTGAAAAATAAAACGGTTTGGTTTGGTTTGAAAAAATTCCAAACCACATGAAATGGTTTGAGTTGAAAATATGACACAAATCGCCCAAATCGAACAATGTTCACCCCTAGTACCGAGTATTGAAATTGTTTGATAATTCATAAAAAGTTCATAAGTAATGCAACTAAAATACCGAGTATTGAAATTGTTTGATAATTCATAAAAAGTTCATAAGTAATGCAACTAAAATTAATTATTTACTTATTTTATGCTTGATCGATGTGTATATGTGCATAGTCAATCAAATAATCATAAATGCTTAAGTTTGTTGTTTCCCGATCCGTAATAGTCAAATAATTTATTTCTCTCGTGTCATGCATACTTCCAAACTTGTTTTTCCATAATATACCTAGGATGTATACTCAAGATCGGATTACTCAAGATTAGCTTCATAAAACACAATGCATGTTGATTGAGCCATTCCAATCCCAGCGTGATATTTGATTTTTCGCATGATACTAGCCTAAGGTTAAATATTCTTGATCAAATTATAAATTTTGTATACTTGTACTTCTCCATGCAAGTACCCAACTTAAATGATGATAAAGATATCGAAGGCACATCATTACATGTTCAATCAAAACAATATAAATGCAATTTTTACTCTAGAACAAAATAAATAAATAATATTTAATTAACAAAAATTAATTTGTCTAACTATTACTGTTGTCCTCACACTTTTAGGTACATGTGACGACAACTTCACCATAATATACTAATCTTGCAAAAGCAAGCATATTAAGCTAACCTGGAGAACATGCTCAAGTCATACCTTTCTTTATCCCCTTTGCAACTTTCTTGGCTACAAAGTTCAGAACAAGCTATAGTTTATATAAATCATTAAATCTTAGTTCTACACTTAACCCTGTACCAAATTATTCATCTCCTATAGTTAACTTGTAAAATTCACCAATGGATGCTTCCTCGTCGTCTGATTCTGATAGTTTAGCACCAAGGAAAATGCCATTTAATCGAGAAAGGCCAATACTCGCAGTTCTAGGAGGAAAAGGTACTAACTATCCTACAATACCAGACAACAGTGTGAACGGCAAAAAATAAGTTGAAATTTTATGTGTTGTTTTGCACTAATGTCCAATAATGCGTACTAACTACTAAACATGCTATTTACTAAATATTATAATTTTCTTGCTTATTTTTTGTTTGTCATAAAAATGCCTATGAATTGAACTTGCAGTTGCAGATGTGCTGTTATGGAGGGACACAAAAATTTCTGCTGCAATCCTATTTGGAAGTGCAGCGATGTGGTTGCTTTATAGGGTTGTAGAATACAACTTTGTGACTCTATTCTGTCAAGTTTTCACCGCTACAATGCTAGTTATCTTCATTTGGCCAGCAGGTGCAGAATTTTTCAATTGGTAAGGACAGCACAAAGAAGTCACAAATTACTACATTGGAAAATCCAGTAAACCGAACAAAAGACTTGTACCCAACTGAATGTCTTGTCCAAATTTATCAAATTTTTATTTTGTTTCAGTTTAGACAATATAGCGTCGTGTTGGAAACGTCGCCGCGCCTTCATTTTTTTTCAATATTTTACTTTACAAAACCAAATTTCGAAAGCATGACTTATCCAACTATACATGTTCTTTTACTAAACAGATGATGAAATTTGCAATCACTTCATTTCCATAAGTCAACTCAACATTTCTGTTAATTCAGTAGAGCTAAAGCCCGAGTTGAAATAAATTTACTAACTTGAAAAGAAGAAGAAAAAGGTTTAGTGACCAAAGCAAAACAACATCTTCGAGTGTGAGTACCGGGTATATTTCTCATTTATCGTTAAAGTTTATGTTAACATTTGTAAAGTATAAAGAAAATAATCAGTATATAAGAGTTTGATATAATCTTAATATTTTGACTTTTTAATATGAAACTGCAAGTCTTAATTGTAAAACAACGTTTTCTTTAGTGGCGGCGTTTCTCTGATATCCAAGATGCAGTTGCGCACTGTTCAACAGCCCAGTCTCGGAGAGTCAGTGCACTGGCGTCAAGTTGAGACCTCCTCTGATCTTGAGCTTCATGCTCAGCTGAAAGAATTGATTCCAGAAAAACACAAGCGTTTGAATAAACTCAAGTCAAAACATGGTAAGGTTGAGCTGGGGAACATTACTGTTGATATGGTTGTTGGTGGAATGAGTGGAATGACAGGATTATTGTGTGAAACTTCATTAATTGATCCAGAAGAGGGAATTCAATTCCGAGGTTTGTCCATTCCTCAGTGTCAAACGTTATTACCCGCTGCAAAGCCTGGTGGAGAACCATTGCCTGAGGGCATCCTCTGGCTTCTTTTAACTGGAAAGGTACCATCAAACGAGCAAGTAGATTCTATATCAAAAGAATTGAGACATCGTGCTACCATCCCGGATCATGTATACCAAACCATTAATGCCTTACCTGTTAATGCTCATCCAATGACGCAATTTGCCACTGGTGTGATGGCCCTTCAAGTTCAAAGTGAATTCCAAAAGGCATATGAGAAGGGGATTCATAAATCCAAGTACTGGGAACCAACATATGAGGACTCCCTAAACTTGATTGCTCAAATCCCAGTTGTGGCTGCTTATGTCTATCGAAGGATGTACAAGAATGGACATGTTATACCAATGGATGATTCCCTAGATTATGCTGGAAATTTTGCACACATGCTAGGCTTTGATAGTCCTGAGATGCTAGAGCTTATGAGGCTTTATATCACCATACATTGTGATCACGAAGGCGGAAATGTTAGTGCTCATACCAGTCACATAGTCGCTAGTGCGCTTTCAGATCCTTATCTCTCATTTGCTGCAGCTTTAAATGGTTTAGCAGGTCCACTTCATGGTTTGGCTAATCAGGAAGTCTTAGTTTGGATTAAATCTGTGGTAGACGAGTGTGGGGAGAATGTTTCCAAAGAAGATTTGGAAGACTTCGTCTGGAAAACATTGAACGGTGGCAAGGTTGTTCCGGGATTTGGACATGAAGTTTTGCGCAAGACAGATCCAAGATACACGTGCCTGAGAGAGTTTGCACTTAAGCACTTGCCTGATGATCCACTATTTAAACTGGTTTCAGATCTCTACGAAGTAGTGCCTCCTATACTATTAGAACTTGGCAAGGTTAAAAACCCATGGCCTGATATAGATGCCCACAGTGGAGTGTTACTCAACCACTATGGATTAACTGAAGCACAATACTACCCCGTTCTCTTTGGTGTATCGAGGGCAATTGGCATTTGCTCTCAGATTATATGGGACCGAGCACTAGGATTGCCACTTGAGAGGCCGAAGAGTGTTACGATCGAATGGCTTGAAAATCACTGCAAGAAACCAGCTCAAGATTAAATGTAACAATTATTGCTCGAGAGAGAGCTCTTTTTGTGGTCGCTAATGTTAAATTAGATTGAGAAATTTTCAAGTTCGACAAATAAAATGTATTTTAATACATGGTTATAAGTAAAATTTCTAAGCTTGGCTACAACTTTTCTCTACTGACTTTTTCTTACCTCTTCTCCTGCTGTATCTGTATCTTTCTCAAGTCGTAAATGTTGGCCTAATTAACTTCCATTCTTGCATACGAAAATCAAGGACTTCTCTGCTTGGCAATATTTCCATTTTTTGTACGAGAGATATGAGAACGAAGTGGATGATCATGCTAGTACAAAAAGTTTGGGGTCAAGGTTCTAGAAAAAATTCTATGAAAGAGAATAAAATCAAATAAAACCTTGTCAAGATGAAATCAAACATCTGTATTCTGTGCAAATATTTAAGCAAAATATGAATTCTTTTTCTCTGTTTCATTGGGAGGCAATGATGCATAGAATAAGACAGTCTCCTTTAGTAAAGGGTTCATGGAGAAAACAAGATTCAATGAAACATGCACTTAAACCTGGTTTACATTGGATTAATCGTAAGTGCATTAAAAGATTAAGTACTAATAGAAATATCGAGAGCAATAATGAATGAAACGAAAATTAGAAATATATGTTGGATTTTGTTTAAAGATTGAAAAAATTGGTTAAGTATAAACTTCAAAAGTGACTTTGTGTGGACTTTGGTTAAATATTCGGATTTGATCCAATGGTCAAATTATAAAGATAAATTGACTAACTTGTTCTACTCATCGAGTATATCGTTATAGTATATTTGGAATTTCAAAACCAATTTTGAATGAATGAGAAATTGCAGTCCCAAGTTGGAAGAAAAATTAGGAGAAAAAGAGGCAAAATCAGCTAACATTGTCGCTTGAGCGGCAGGCTAGCGCCCAACTAGTGGCAAAGTTGTTGCTCAAGCGACATGCTAGATGTACGCGGACAAAAAGTTTTTGTTGAAAAGGTGTTACTGGTGCTCGAACGAGAGGCTGACGACAACAAGAGATGCTTCTCTTCATGAAGGATGTTGAGTTTTGGAGCGTGTCTCTTCATTCATAATCTCTCATCTTTTATAAATGGGATCCTTTGGACGTACATTATGCATCCAATATCATTTTGCATTGAGTCTTGCATCAAAATCTCTTGCAAAATATATCAAAAATCATTCCAAAAGTTTAGTAAAGAGAAAAAAAAAATTTCACGTTCGCTGTTATTGTGGTTTGAAGTGCTTTTACCACAAGTTGTATGAGTTGTATCTTGAGAGATAAGCGTCGTAATTCGTTAGTATCGTTGCGAGGCCATTTTGTCTTAAGGAGAAAGTGTTTTATCACTTGCCTTGAATTTTTCTTTCGTCTTTCACTCTCCTTCATTTCTTTTCGTTTTTCTATTCCATATTAAGTTTACGCTCATGTGAATTAAACTTTGTCAATTACAAACAACCATTTCACTACACAAATCACCAACAATATACACATAAAACACAAAGATTTATACTGATCCCATTAATGTGGCAGCTACGTCCACTTGTCAACGTGCATTTTTCCACTTATGAAGAAGTTTAAAACATGTTTTCTATCACGACTCTTTCTTTATCACCTACAAAGAAATTACTCCCTTAAATTCCTTTGTATACCATAAGAAATTAGGCATTTGTAGTCGAGAATCGAGATAATTAGTGAACAACACAGTCTAACAAATGTACAGCTTTAGAAAAGAGATTTCATAAAGTTTATGGTTTAAGTCACAAGCCACTGGCTAGTTTTCGTTTGATTTGGAGATTTTGAGTCATCGAACATGTAAAAAAACTCATAATTTGATGTCGAGATTTGAATGTAATGTCTGAATTCAAGAGGATTTTACATTGTGAAGTGATGATTATTAGTCATCACATTGAAAACTGTCATCACGCCTTATGAATCAAGTAAACAGTTTTGCCTATTCTCTTTAGGGGTCTCATCAACAACTTTAGTTACCTTCTTTTATTTTCTTAACACCACTAACATCACATTTGTCGCTAAATCTCATTGTTCCGACGGACTAGGTGTTGATATTTTCATAGCTTAGGTCAAAAGTTTGAGTATTGATACCTCTCTCCCTCAACTCCTACTAAAAAAGAGAAATATTGATTAGATGGATCATACTTTTGTATACGGGGGGCTAGTTGAAGGAGCGGAGAGGACGGCCCAGTGGGCCCAGAACCATAGTTGAAAACGTTGTATTGTCAGATAGGTTGATAGAAAGATTGATATAATGCTATATGACATTCTATCATTGGACTGTTTAAAACACGATCAGTTTTTTCATCCAATCATGTGGTGTCATCTACAATTCTGTTATTGTATCTGTCAAAACCCTTCTGACAATGTGGCATAATCCATTGAAAAGTACGTCTTCCTAATAAAATAATTTTACACGTGAACTCACACTTTTTCCTACTTTTTAATCACATAATTTATATAAAAAAATCATTTTCCACAAAATTTATTCTAAAGAAATAAAACAAAAGAAACTTGTAGCAAAGGAAAGGAAAAAGTATTTGATTGTGAAATGAGTCTACAAGTAAACTGAATGCAGACACAAATTATACCATCAATTAGAGTGTTGAAGGAAAGTATAGTTTCATGGTCCCACCCATTAGATCATATATACTTACATATATTGCTATTTGCTAGCAAAATCCTACTTAATTGCAAACTTGTAATCCTAATATGCTATCTCGTGATTCCTCGCTGAGACTCACTTCAAAGATAATCCAATTCAGTTGTACACTCGAATACGAATTAACTTAATATTCATGTTATTCGAAAGATTTACCACGATGCCATTTTTGCGTAAGAGTTGCAAGGAAAAAACTTGCATGTTCATTTTCTCCGTTATAGTGAGGATATACATCGATCAATGAATGTAGCTTTTACATCAAGGGCGAATCACTATAATTATTCAACGTTTGCTTTTCTTGTTTTCGAGTTATTATTATTGCTCTTGATAGTAGCGATTAAGATTAAAGTCGATAAATAGTTCTTGGACGATATTCTCGAATTGAGAAAAACGTGGGTTTTATCTCATTTTCTTATTGAATTATGAATTATTGACTCAATAATAATTGAAACATTAGGTGAAGTTGAAAGATAGGACTAGAGTTGATTTCAAATACATAGACTTGCTATGGACTAAATTGTAATTTCTAATTTTCAAAGTAATAATGAACTAAATAAAAATAAAAATAAATATACATAAACAGTGTTTCATTTAGCCACCCAAGTTGGATGCAAGAAGACAAAACAGACCCCACCTAACCAATTCATTCAAAATGATAATATGCTCCTCCATCCACCAACTATAAAGAATGGGAGAATTTCTAGGTGGAGTCCCCAATTTATTGAAATAGTAGGAAGAAGGCCCCAAACATAATACTTTAGCAGCCGTAGTCCTAAATATTTCATTTTCGTAATATGTCAATCTCCTCCAGTTGACGATTTTATCCTTGTATTCGAAAATTCGTTTTTTGTTGTTGTTGTTAAAATACAACTTTAACGTTATGCTTGTTTTAAAAAAAAAAAAAAAGAGTGAAAAGAAAAATAACATAAAAGATAGGCATTTTTCAATTTCTAATTTATTTTATTTTTTACTTTAAATTAGTACAAGGATAAACTCCTCTTCTAGTAAAAAAAAAATAATTTTTAATCAAAGATAAAGGTAAAATTGTTTATTAAAAGAAAAAATAAAATAAATGATTAAGAATTTTTGAATTTCTAATTTAAATTAATATAAAGATAAACTCCTCATCTAATAGAAAATCGAGTTTTAATCAAAGATACAGGTAAAATTGTTTATTTAGGACTTGGATGCTACAAAAGTAAAGTTTGGAGACTGTAATTGCTAAAATAATAGGTTAAGTACCTACATACGACATTTTCAACACGTTATGGATCCCAACTATAATTTTATTTAAAGAATAAGGTGCATTGCATAGGGGAATATATACCACACTATTATTCCTCCACCTTTCTCTTTTCCCACCAATTAAGCACAATTTTCCATAGTGTTAATATAAAAATAGAATACAAAATGTTGTTTTAAGAGAAAAAAAAAACTAGAGTTTCATCCACTTTTCTTTCTTGATTTTTATTATGAAAAAAAAAAAAAAAATATTACGTGTGATCGATTAAACTCTCACGTAAAAATCTTCTTAACTTGCGAAATTCTTGCTTCTTATTATTTGTCTACTTAACGAATCTTGTACCATATCGTTGAATTTGTCGAGCCATAAAATTACAATCGCTCGTGACATATCTTATCCCTTTTCTGGCACGGAGCCATGCTAGTGGTACATCGGAGTGTACATCACGGTGTACACCCCCCTCACATGGGTAGGGGGCCCACTCTCCATGTGAGGGGATGTAGACCTTGATGTACACTTTTTGATGTACATTTAGCATTTTTTTTCTGGCACGCATCCTCCTTTGTTCTTATTGTTCATTGTGTTTGCTTATATGGCATAATTTTAAGTACATACATCGATCCTATAAAAAAAAATTATATTTTAAGGAGTGTGTTTGAGTCACATTATTTTGGGAGAATGTATTTTGGAATAGTAGATTGATGGAGAATGTGTGGTTGAAAAAGAAGGAAAAATTATTGATGTGATGAAGAAATATTATTTTATTGAAGAATGTGTGATTGAAAATGAGTTAAAGAATAAGAATGAAAATTTTAAGGTGTACGGAACAGTGTCAAAAATACTAAAATAATGTGTCCATGATTCTCACTTTTTTTATTCAAGAATTCCTTTATCACTTTGCAAGTCAAGAACATACCTAAATTCCAACCCATCCCACCCACTCTCACACAGATTCCTTCAGAAGCATTACTCTTCAAATTCACAAAATTCCATTCTTGAAATTTGTTAGTTTTCACGCACAATTCATCCTCCTTATCTCTTTATCTCTCAACAACTCACATAAAACTTGATATTTCTCTCAAGACTGCACCACCATGGCTGCGGTGGTTGCAGACACCTCAGCAGTGGCAGAACACGCTAAATATAGAAAGCCCAGAAGCCAAAACCACCTCCTCTCCTCCTCCACCACCGCCGCCGCCAAGAAAAAGATCTTCACGGCAGAAACATTCAGAGGACTTGGCTGCACTGCCTCCTCAAAGGTCTCAGTTCCTGCAGTGATAAGAACCTCAGCTACTTGGAATGCTAACAAGGTGAAAAGGATAAAGGTGAAGAACAAGAAAATCAACAATAATAAGAACAACAAATTACACGCTAATAGTTATCCTGCTGTTATTGCTACGAATAACATAAAAAATGACAATAACTCAACATCAAATCCATCACAGCCATTGGCTTTATCATCAAATTGTGAGGGTGTACCTGATGTATTGTGTGGTCCTGGGATTGGGCCCAACGGGGTTGCTGCGTCTGTGAATTGTGTTGTTTCAAAAAGGCCTGCAGTTTCTTCCAGAAGCAAAGCTGATGGGGTTGATAGAATTATTCATAGTCAGAGGGAGGTAATTTTACATTTACTCTATAATCATATCATTTCGAATATGATCTGTTTCTTGATTTTTGAATTTTTAGCTTTTTTATTTTGTTTTGTGCGGATGAAGTTCAGAGAATGTTGTGGTATTACTGTCTTAATTTGCTGAACCAAGATTTTAGAATGAATTCGACTTATCAGTTTTCTAAATTTGATCCGCCATGGTTTTGTTGAATATAATTTAAATGAATATATTATGCCACTCTGGCACTCTCTGATAACCAAAGCTTTTATACGGGGTGGTTGAAGATAGTATCAAAGCGGGAAAGGACTTAATTCAAGTCTGGCCGCCACCCTTTTACAAAATTGTGCACGTACCAAGCTTTAAATGAAAAATGAATTTGTTGTTCATATGAGATGGACATGTAAGATTAGATGCTTCATAAAGTTAAGATCGAACCCCCACTTTGATACTTTTCAGTCAAACTATATGGTTACTAATTTTATGCACACACTAACCAGGATTTATTTCTTCATTTTCAGCGTTCTTCATATAATATGAGGAGAATGGTGACCTCTGAAGATATCCCTTTCCATGATCCTGGCATAGCCTTGGGAATGACACGCTCTAGGGCAGGCATTTCCGGATCTAGATATCATCGCCATCTCAGACATGGTTACGGTGATGAACTTGCAGAGGTTCGTTTAATCTTAGGTCCACAAGGAGCATTATCCTATTTATTGAATTTAAGGGCATTTTGATTTTAGATTTTCTTTTCATATTATTGAGTGAATTGAATTTCACGAAATCTTGCTATGATTAAAGATTAAATTTATCCCTTCACCAATAATACGAGTTAGCCTCGCATCGCCACTTTGTAAATTGTATTATAGATAAAGGATCAGAAAGTTATGATATTGAGATGGGAAGCTCTCAGAGGAGTCTTACATTTGACTAGTTATGTTGAAGCTCTTGAATTGAGGGTTTTATACCATTGTAGTGTGTTTTCTTGTAGTGCAAATTTTGTGTAAAATATACCTACTTACAACAACAAAAAACTAAGCCCATTACGAAAAAAACTGGAGTCAGCTAGATTAATCATTTTCTGCCACTCCGTTGGTTTCATTGCAAAGTTCATATACTGCACTCAAGTTGGTGTAAAATGTAACCCCAACTCTCTCTCCTCCTCCTCTTAACATTCTACAACTTTTGAAGTTCTTGCATAGTTTTTTCTCGTAGGGTAGTGTACTGAAAAGCCATTAGAACTCGTTAGCTTGAGGTCGAGTTTGGTGACTGCTCTGCAGATTTATCCTAAAACTAGGATGGATGGAAGTGTAGATGATTCATATTTGCATGCTGCTTCTACATTGAACTTTGTGGTCGACTAGGAAGATTTTGAAGCAAATATGAAGAAATGTTTATCATCTTCAATTAGACAGTCTTAGGTAAGAACCAAGATGGCATTTGGTAAGATTGATTAACATTTTGATAGTGAAAGATTAAACATAAGAAAAATACTTGGCCCAACAACCATTAAACTAAAAGTCTTTTTTATTATTTATTATTATTCTCAAACTCTTTTTCAACCACACATTCAAATAATAAAATATTTTGCATGTAAACTAATTTTTTTCTTAATTTTTAATCGCGCATTCTCCAAAAATAAATAAATCACTATTCCAAAACTGATTTCCCCATAGGAGAAAACCAACCAATCTGCTCATAGGAGAAATGTCTATCTGTGGGTAATCTTCCTGCATATGTGGCTAATATTGAGCTATTCTACCATACACATCTTATTCATTCCCTTGAAAATCGAATTTACAATATAGATTCTTATGATCACCCCCGTGCAGTAATGATTCATCTAGCATTATGACCTTTACTACAATAATGGTGTGGATAGATATTACTTCATAGATTGGATTTGACTTGGCTCCTTATGGTTACATTACATTTGGTTGTAGATTGTAATGCTCCAAAGTGGTCTGCTGCTGACGGGAGGAAGATCTGAACAACTCGATAAATACAGGGATTGGAGACTTGATGTCGATAACATGTCATATGAGGTATATCAGTAACTCTATGAATACCTTCGTTTTATCTAGTTTTGCTTTCGCTTCTTTAGGACATTGATTATTCTAGTACATGTTTGGTCCCGACCTTACCAAATATGCTAGTTTTAAATGGCATTATTTTGGTGAAACAAACAGGAATTACTGGAACTCGGTGACAGAATTGGGCACGTGAGCACTGGACTGAAGGAGGATGAGATATCCTGCTGTTTGAGGAATAAGGTTTCAATGTTGGATAATTTGTCATCAAAATCCCCCACAGAAACAGAAAGGAAATGCAGCATATGTCAGGTCCGTCTTACAAAATTCATCTCAAGAATTTTTCCCATTTCTCTGTTCTTTTTTCTCCTATTTTTAATCGGACCATGTGTGCCCTCGTCATGACTCATGTCACCATTTTCATCGTATTATTTATATATATTTTTTTTCTCAATTTTTCTTGTCAGGAGGAATATGAGACTGATGATGTAACCGGGAAGCTGAATTGTGGACACTTCTATCACATTCACTGCATAAAGCAGTGGCTTGTGCAGAAAAATATTTGCCCTATATGCAAAAAACCAGCTAAGCCTCAAACCTAAACCATATAATACTTGCATTTCTCATATATCATTCTGCTTTTTTAGGATTTCATCATCCTTTATAGAAAGGTAATTCTTTGATTTTGCATTTCAATATGTAATTTTGCTTAATCAAACCGTACCGGTTCTTGTTTGGCTGCAATAATCAAAGATCTTGCTTTGTTATATCTATATGATTACACCTGAGTTGAATACAAATTTGCAATATCTCTTTCGTTCTTTTTCTTCGGCTTGCAGAATATATATTTTCTTTTGTTATGTTATTAAGGTTGGTCTAAGTATTTGTCTTTAGTGCGAAAATTATACATTGTACGCTGCATTGTTTTGCCTTAGAATAGAGAAGATAAATTTTGTTAATTTTATTCCTCGTGAAAATTACTGTGAAGTGAAGATATTTCCTACTTATAACCTGAAATCTCAATGATTTTTTTTTTTTTTTTTGTTACAACGAATGGATTGGTTACAGATATAGTATTGGATTTTTATCTCCCAATCATATTAGAATAAAGGAAAAATTTGCACCATTAGTCCTCAATTAATGTACCTTGTCACAATTTGGTCCTCAACCCATTTTTCTTGACAGCAAAGTCTCAACCTTTTAGTTTTGTAGTGTCATTTGATGTAATGAACAAAGATGAAGAAAAGCAAGTTGAATTCTTGAACATTTGTATATCAGTATATCATTTCCTAGAGAAATTAGAATTTGACACAGACATTAGGAGGACAAAAAATGCGAAGAAAATAAATATAGAAAAAAATATTGTATAATTTTGATGCGAATCTGAGAAGTCAAATCCCAGAAATATATGAAGAAAACTTGACTTTCAAACAAATTGAGCTTGGTTCTCATTAAATTTTGGGTCGTTTACATTTCAAATGTATAAGAACTAGGATTACAGTGCTGTACATGATATGGGGTTAAAGATAGAAGACAAATCCCATAAATAAATGAAGAAACTTCTCTAAGAGTTCAACAACAACAAACAGAGCTTTGTTCTAATTAAATTTTGAGTCATTTTTGTTTCAAATGTGTAAATTTAAGTGTAACATGATATGAGGTTAGAAGCATGGAACTGTATGCATGTAAGGGTACACTCGATCATGACGTAGGTATAAGGTCAAGCCTGATCATGATGAGATAGAAATTCAACCACGCACGGGTACACATGATGTGAAGCCTGCAATCAGATGAACAACAAAATTATAACAAAGGTCTAAGTTCAATTCAATTGAAATAAAATGAAATTCAGTGGCCAATGTATAACCAACATGAAATATTTAAGATCAAAACATACCAAACGACCTCCTACTATATCATAGTGAGCGTAGTGTGGACCTCTTGGTTCTCCAAAAACTTTGAATGAAGCCAAATGCTTGGGAATCATCTTGACTGTTTCTACTCCATTTTGTCCACCCAAGATAAAAAAAGGGGCAAATAAATAAAACAGTGCAACAAAAATGAACCATGTATAGTTGAAATGGCACTTTACCATATACAGCTTCAGGAGGACAAATGAGGTCTTGATCTCCAGCAAGTGCCAAAACAGGAATGTTGCTTTTCTTCAGATGTTCCTTGTAAAAGAAAGTCCCATTCCTGTTACATAGTCCACCATTTTGGAATGCTGTTGAAAGCTGCAAGAGAAGTTTTACTGGTATTGTACCTGTATATATATACAAATACTATGAATTAAAATATATTCTTAGCTTAAAAAGTCAACGAAAGCAAGAATCAATTTGCGATATAAAGTACACTAATATAATTCATTCTATAAAAAGGCTGTTTGTTCAAAAGCACAGATCCAAATTCTACCTGTAATATTTAGAGGTAGGTATATCACGGGTCAGTGTAATTACACTTTGAATTAGGCCTGTAAGACTTCAATGGGTTATCTATGCCTTTCTTCTTGAAAAAGAAACTATAATTTCCATTTATTAATGAATATATATCTTAACGAGGATGGAGTGCAGAACAGATGATGTTCTAAGTTATAAAAAAATCTTCTTGCATTCATTTTGAACTTACCAAGTTATATCAGTAAAAGAACACAGCTTGTATTAGCACACCTTGATGTGTTACCATGTATTGGTGAATAAATCCCATACTTACAGAAGTTGTTCAACATAAGCTTCTCATATAATTCGGGATGCATCATATCCTGGGCAGAAACTTGAGACTTCAACCACGAGAAAAAATAAGGAGGGCGAGACCCAACAGGGTGTAAAGCTGCCGATAATGCTCCCAATGGAATAACAGGAACATTCAGTGCTTGTGCGGGATCCAACTGTCTTTCCCAGAATAAATTATGATAATCTCATCATTATTTATTAACAGGTAAATAGAGTTGCACGAGACAATAAAAGTATCTTATTTCACTTACAAGGGGTAATAAAAACTTTAATGATGATCTCGAAGTAGTGTAGTCGAGTGATGCTCCCAACGTGACCACTGATGCCAACCCCGAGTTCTTTCCTTTGTGGCCTAAATTAAAAGAGTCAATATTAACACAGTACAGATAAATAAACAAATGTGGACATAGTTTCAGGGTTTGAAAGTTGAAAGCCTAACCATGGCTGAATTTTCCGTCCATATCTTCAGTTTATTCAGTAATACAATTTTCATACATGTGATGCAAAACTTACAGACAGAGAACAGACGAAGGAAGTCGATGTTCATAATTGTAGAAATCAGATAAGAACGTGTGAATGATTAAGAGCCAATAGGTGAGAGATGCATAATATATTAACAAGGGATAATCAATGCAAGTGCACTTCACAAAAATATCTGAACTACAACTATTTCTTCGATTTTCGCTTTCTAATGATTAATTTAGACTTAGTAAAGCAAAAATCGTTTGTAGGATATTTGAAACTCAGAAACATCGAAGATGAAACTTAAGAGCCAGTCTTTGAATACCTCCTTTTTTACGAGGGGATCAAAAAACAAAAATAAGCTCCAACAAAACAAAATTGCTATCACCAAGTGGGTGAACTATATGTAGCAACTTCTTGTTCAAGCATCGATATTAAAATTTTGTTTTTTCTTTTGAAACTAAGATTATAAAAATTTAGGTTAGAGAACAGGTGGGATGCCATATATGCAATAAGTACTTGTTGGCTTTCTGCATTTATATGGGACTATGCTCTGTTCAACTTAGAACACATTAGGCAATGTTAGGTACTATGGTAGTATTGTGCTAGAACTTGTATCTAGAGCTGAAGAGTACAAAACAGCTGCATCAGCAAAGATGCACGGATATAACATCAGAGTGCTACTTGAATTATGAAAAGCCAACATGCCTGATACATATTTGCTAATATGTTGATGGTTTTACCGTATAAGTTCAACAACATGATTACTGCTACGAAGTTCAACAAAGAACCTTGAACTTGTAACTTTTAAAGCCAGTCTACTCCAACTCCTCGGTATGTACAAAGACTTGATGTAAATTTCAAACAGATAGAGAAAATTAAGCAACACAATTTCTACATTTATCAGGTCGGATGTGAATGAAACTTGAGCAAGAGCTTCTCTAGATGTGATTGCAAGACCACAAGATTTGCCTGTGAATTCAAGTTCTTAATATGTCGTAAAATTATGTTTGAAAAATGAAGTTTCTTTTGCGTCTTCCACTAATATTTTTGCTGCAGAATTTGAAAAAGTATGGTCCTGATTTACAATCAAAATAAAAGGGGAGCGAAGATAAATAGAAACATTTGTTGCTAATATCAACATTTAATTATTAGTTTATCCAAGTTTTCATTTGTTTTCCTCTCCGGTGCTCAAGTCTACCTTGAGTTGATATCTTCAGGCATACACCTAAATGAAGGGTTTTCAAAGGCATTCATTCGCATCCCTGAAGGCAATGTTCATCACTTGAGGTGTATGCCTCATTGGACAAGCGGCTTTCCCCCTGCTTCAAGGGGCCTCAAATTCATTTTAGAACATCGCAAGACACTAAGAAAGAATATCAGTGAGAGCCACGTGTAAGAAAAGTAAAGGGTGCAGAAAAATCAAGATATAAACATACCATTTTGTGAGAGGATTGCATATAGCAGGATTCCTCCCATGGAGTGGCCGATAGCAAGCAACTTACCATCATCTGGACGGCATTGGGTCCTTATGTATTCCATGTACATTGAGAGGCTAAGTAAGTATCATGATTTTATACGTGAATATATTGATGGGTGTAATTCACAGTTGTTGACTGCTGATAAGTTGAAAATCATCTATTGTCAAAAGTTTGGGTTATTCTCAATGTGAAAAAAATTGAGTGTACAGATGGCACCTCACCGCCGCAGGCACATCCTCTTCTAGATAGTGATCAAAGTCCCAGCTATACTTCAAAACAAGATCAATCAGTTTCTGAAAATCTTCTATGCTCGTTGAAAAGCGCTCTTGCAACCCAACAAAATGTGATACGATGAAGGCTGCATCATTTGTCTCGTGATCTGTGGTCGAATCACGTGGATCAGAAGCAGTGATAAGAG
Source organism: Fraxinus excelsior (assembly GCA_019097785.1). Lineage (NCBI taxonomy): Eukaryota > Viridiplantae > Streptophyta > Magnoliopsida > Lamiales > Oleaceae > Fraxinus > Fraxinus excelsior. The sequence continues at coordinate 48,140,935 of CM032623.1, forward strand.
GCTGATTGGCTTCTCTTAGATTGTATTCTGCGCTCAAGCCAGCACCTCGAAGTTCGAGAATCCATGTATCAAATCCTTGGTTGCACATGTATCTTGCAAAAGAAGACTACAAAAGATATTACGAGATAATTAAATGGGCGACATCCATCAAGACTCAGACATGAATGCAGATGCTATAGTAAATAAAGTAACCTTCCTTTGCTACAGGTTCGATTGGTAGAAAACATCGATGAATCTAACTATAGAACAGAACAATGGGTGGCAACTTGAGCAATGCCAATATAAGAAAGCAAAACAGGCCTTTAATAAAAAGGCAGAAAGAGATCAGTGAACCATGTTTTGCTGCTAGTTCATAATGGTCATGGTTCAGAAAAGTGAGTGGGCAATAAGTTACAGCCACTGAACCACGCACTGAACGGCAAGAGACTGAAACTAATACGTAAAATATTAGGCTATTGCGACTTTTACTAATCGTGAATGTGACACAAACATGATATATAAACCCCCTCCATTTACATTTTGATACATAGCTCATTTGATGCTGGTAAACATTGAATATTTCACAAGAAAATAGTATAGCCTGAAAATATTAATAATCGCAGCCAAGAATGCTTCCAGAATACCAACAAATTGAAAAAAACTGCAAAAAGAATGCATAAATAAAGAGTTCCTCAATTCATATTCATGACACCGAGCTCATTCTTGACGTAAGAATTCCTTTTCTGGATTCGATGCTTTTCAAAACAACTTCAAAACTTGTGTATCTTTAAGCAGTAAATAGAGGGCTAAACCCAACAGAGTATGGAAAAGCCTAATCAATAAATTGAACCTCTCCATGAAGCAAGCTTCTAAAAAAACAGAACCAGAATTTTGACTATCCATAACTACAAAATAAAAAATACGGTACCATGATACAATCATGAGAGCATTGGCAGTTTTTTAAGAAAAAAATGGGAAAATGTCTCCCATCTCAACAATCTCCGGCGCGCCCTCTCTCCTAAAACCCAAAAAAAAATTAACCATAGAAACTTACATCAGGAGCTAGATCATATCCAATTGCGTTTGTACCAAGGCCAGACAGAAGTAACAACGGATGATTCCTCCTAGTCCCCTGTATAATCATACATTTTACTCAAAATTGGAATAATACAAATTTGAATCATGTACTATGTGTGTGTAATTGTGGTCGGCCTAAATGTGATTTGGCACCGATCCCAGTTCACTCGCTGAGTTTATGCGCATCAATAAGTGGGTAAAATGTAATATATACACAGACATATGCTCGACCTGAGTTGAGGGCGAGTAGCGCCAGAGAGCAAGACGCCAATTGGAACTGGGAACATGCACGAAGTGAAGCTCATCGGCGGTACAAATGGCGGGCATCTCAGCGGCTCTCTTTCCTGTCACTGTTTTCATACGGATTCCGGGACGTGGCGGATTGAGGTCTCGGATTACGGGTGCAATTTTGATCGACGGAGGTAAAACAAAAACCATTTTTTATATCAATTGCTCCTATTTTTCCTTTATCAATACTGCAATTGAAAAGTGTGTGCAGAAATTTGTGGGGATTTGTTTCCTTTATATTCCAAACTAGGCTATGGTACTTTGCAGAAATTTGTGGGGATTTCATTTTTCTTTATGATGGGATGTTCAACTTCCCCGCCATGTGTGATTATGATTGCTTAAAAGAGGTGAGATTATCTTTACGTGAAAGACTGGGATGGCATGGCCACACGCTAATCAACACAATAATTGCAGGCAGCTCTTTGTTTTTGGAGCGTGGGCAGGTTTTCTTTACCATTTAGCGTGTTTTCTATTTTCCATTTTTCAAAACAGTTTTCTTTCGTATTTTTGAAAACAAGTTAAAAATTTTAAAAAAAAATCCAAAATCGTTTCCTGTTTTCGATTTTTCAAAACAGTGGAAACGTGCTTTATTTTCTATTTTCGAAAACGTATTTTTAAAAACAAGCGAAAAATTTACAAAGAAAATAAAAAAACAACAAATTTGTCGTTTTGAGTGTTTTCAGTTATAATCAAACCAAAATCTTCAAATTGCGTTTTGGGTGTTTTCAAAAAAAAATTTCAAAATGTCAAAAAGAACACATTTTCAACAATTTCAAACTGAACGCTCAAAACACAAAATCCAAAATGAATTCAAAACTCAAAACTAAAACACAAAGAAAACAGTCCCAAATTTTTAAAAAGTTAATTTTTTTTTTTAAGATTAAAATATTATTTTTAAATATATTCAGATATAATTTTATAAAAAATACTTTTAATTAAAAGAATTTTTAGATGAATTTGATCTAAAATAGCAAAAGTCCTACTAGGGTAAATTTTGTTACGATTGGAATCGAATTAAATTGAATTGAACTCCAATTTTGCGCCGATACTGTAACTAGTTCTAGGTATGAATACTTGGGAGAAGTAAAAAAACTCAATTCAGTTTTGATTCTATAATTACATTAGGGACTTGAAGTTTCATTTCATTTATATGATTCATACTGATTCTCTACGGATCTCGATCGTGTTCGTCATAGAGAAGGAATTAAGTCCCCGTTTGGCACTCGTTGCTTAAAATTTATTTTCAACCATCCATTTTATTAACTTTTATCAAAATGTACTGAAAAATTTATTTCAATCCAAACCAAACCGGGGCTAAATTTTCTGCTGGAACCCTTACTTTTGCGGAATTATATTTCAATTGTGGTTCTACTTGTAATTTGTAAAAGCTTGGCATGCGACACACGCTTTATATTAAGCAAAAATAAATAATTTACTTATTTCAAGAACAAATTATTTATAAAATAACAACTTGTCTCACTTAAAATTAACAAAAACAGCAAATGAGCATTGCGTACAAGAAACAAGGAGACTGCATTTATTTCTACAGAATTGGTCAAACTTCACCCTCCAGGCTAACCTAACCCTATTTTAATTAAGGATTTGTTACATGTTGACACATCGATGTACGTCCCCCACAGTTTAGGTGGCGTTAATGTGACATTAAATAATAGCTGAAATTAAATAAGTCATTTAATTTCACTTATCATTTAGAGCCACCTAGACTGTGTTTATAAACACACTGGGGATGAATAACATTACTCTTTACAGAACTATTCACTACCAAAATTCTTATCGATACTCACATGGTGTGTGAGCCCCACATGAATTAAATATTATTAAAAAAGTGGACCCCACATGTTTGTGTCTTGCTTTGAAAAATTATATGAAGTTTTTGCCCCGTAATTGTAGCAGGGTTCTTAATTATTCAACTCACTAATTCTATGGACAATAATCTAGTCCCCAGAAGAGAAAAATTTTAAAGTTAAGTTGTGCACTTTAATTTGAACTAAGTTTTTTTTTTTTTTTTTTAATAAAATAGGCGTTCATAAATTTACCACCAATCATTCATGTACAACTTCTTAGTAGAAGGAAGGGTGTTCTATATGCCTGAAATGATCTCGTACCCATGATGCGTAGGGATTATCTTGTACACCACTTATTTGGACTTATAATTTTTGACAATTCAACATAGAATTGTCAAAAATTATTGGCTTGAGCACTGACGTGGCATTCTCATGTCATCGGTGAGTTTGTTTCTTTCTACCCAACACGAGTAGGAGATCATTTCTAAGTCGAAAAAGAAAAAAATTGAAATGAACAAGTCCGTTATTTCATGATACCAAATTACCAATACATAAGTAGAATAGAAGATACTGTTTATAATACTCGACAAAATCTGGACAAAATAAGAATGAAAACAGTAACCAATATCTCTTATTGCTAATTCATTTATAGGAATCTTTAAGCACCTTAGATCACCTCGAAAATTTCTGAGTAGAATCAGTTTACGTCACGAGGTTCTGATTTGATTTGCAGTATTGTCCGTAGGCACTTGAGTCGAAACCTGTGATAACATTACTGCAGCTGCCGGAGTCATAGTATGGTATTGAGAAGGCGCCGGAGGCTGTTGAGCATAGTATACCTGCTCGTTTGCCAGATGAGAGTATTCAGGAGCATAATTAGCAGTGGCGGGAGCAGCGGTAACAGTTGACTGTGATTGATTAGGAATTTGAGAAACGCCAATGTACTGTTGATGAAATTGATGGGACGGAACTTGAAATAACATTGGACCGCCTGTGGCCATGGTTCTATAAATATTTGAACCCATCTCGGGTTTGGACATGGTAGTTGCCGCTGTCGTTGGATAGGCAGATGGGATGGTTTCACTGTAAGTTGCACCAGAAGGAGCCATATGGTTGAGAGGAGGTGTTAATGGTCTACTCGAGTCAACAATAGTAGAATCAGCAATATTAGATGGTACAACTCCACTCAAGTTGTAAGGCTGAGATTGATTAACGGGCAATAAGTACATCTGATACTGTGGATCGGTTTGAAGGGGTTGCTGTGTTTGAGGCAAATACATTGGATAGTATGACGACGAAGGCAGTGGATTTGCAGCGGGATGGGGGATATAATGTGCGCCAGGGTGTATAAACTGTTGATTCTGATGTAGAGTTGGGATTGACAAGGAATCCGAAAATTGCTGCACGGGATACTGAGGGGTTGGATCTTGATTGGTGTTGTTGTGATCAGTCACGGGGGTGGGAACTCGGTTTTCCATGCTAGCAAGTTGAGTTGCATCTTGGTATATTGTATGATGCATAGAGAGGGATGGAGCCGATGCAATACTACTATCACTGCACAAATCAGTTAATTAAATTACAAAGTTGAAATATAAACTAGAAGCAGCAAAAAATTTAAGTACATGTATCTCGAATCCAATTTTCCTGGCCTCTAGTGGGGACAAACGAGCACTGAAAATGAAAGTCCAGGGATCTAAGGGAAAGAGAAAAATGATTGGGGACCCTTATACTTCATATGTCAAAGTTTGAGGACCATGGATGCAAATGTCCATTTGAAATAGCAAAAACAACTTCCATCTAAAATCTCCAAGCACGAACTTTTCTTTAGATCATGAAAAAGGTAAACATTGTTCAAAGATTACAAGCTTCAAACATCATTAAAATAGCTAAAAACTTTACAATTTGATCTCCAAAAATAAGCTACGTCACGCCTTTTGTAAATTCTTGCTGATGTGATGAATTCCATTATCTCAGGCGTCACTAATTCAGATGGAAGTTTTTACAAGTTCTACTTCAAGAAATTTAAGAGTTGTGAGATTATTTAATGAGGAATTTTTCAAAAAATGCTTGGCTTGAACAAAGGTCTCACTTATACAGGCTTCTTTAACTAACCTTGTATTCGTACTCGGTTTGAACAAATGTCTCACTTATACAGGGTTCTTTAACTAACCTTGTATTCATAAAATCCTAGCATACTCTCATCTTTTTCATTGTGCCCTCTTCTTCCTCTTCTCATCCCTTTATCACAACCAATCTAGGCTTCCTATTTCCCCTCTCCCCCTTCATCCACTGAGTCACCTCTTACTTCCCTACTTAATTTCCTTCCCTTTGTGTTGCTTGGGCAAGATTTGAGAAAAAAAGAGGTAAATTTTGTATCAATGTCTACCAGGCTGGATCAAATTGATTAGCTCGGGATCGTTTTGATTAGTTCAAAAATGTATATATTTTAGTGTAATAACATTTAAGATTACTTGTAAAATGCATGGCTTAAAATTATTCCCTCCTTATGGTTAAGACTTGATATGTGATTTCTCAGCAATAGTTATCAGATAAATAATCGATTAGGCAAAAGAAAACTGTAAAATTTGAAGGAAAGACTTGATCTTTGATTAAGTACCTTGCAACAGAGTCCGGCGATGGCAGGCTGTACCCTCCGGCATGCTTTGAATCCGGCGATGGTAAATTGTATACATCAACAAGCTTTGGTTGCACCGGTTGCAGTGGCAATGGTGGCTTCCGAAGCCCAGTTGGAGCCCCGTGATCTGATTTTTCATTGTCCGATATGACCCGACTAAGATGTTGAGCGGTGACAGCGGTCGTGTTCTCCCCAGCAACCGATGACACAGTGGTGACGCCACCAATAACTGAATAAGTCGGTGGTGGTGCATTTGGAGCAATACTCACGTGCGATAATTGTTCATCCAATCCAGCCATCTGATCATGAAATCTCGCATTATCATTTTCAATTCTAACTTTAATTGGAGGCATATTTGATATAGATGGGGATGAAGAACTCGACCCGAATGATGAACTTGTTTCAACCATAGGAGAATCAGGCAAATTTGAATGTAACTGTTTGTTAAAAGGCAAATTTGAATGTACCTGTTTGTTAAAACCCAAAATCTCGTTTTGGGGATCTAGATTTGCAGAAGAATCACTCTTCTGAATCCCATCAAGTTCAACCATATTATCAATGACGGCAGAATCAGATTGTCCTCTAGGAAGCAACCCAGTACCATTCAATGCATCGACAAACCAAGTTTCTGATTTAGCATCGTCGAGTAAAGAGCCCATAGAAGCGGCGGTTTCTGACATGGAAGGGAATAGAAATAGACGGAGACGGGAGGGTTTCGACGGCGATGCGACGGTGGTGCGGTCATATTCTTCAATCATATTCTCCAAGTCTTCGTCAGTGGAGACTAAAATAAGAGAATCCAGTTCTTCATTTGGGAGCTGATACTTGAGGGTGAAGTGGCGGCCATTAAGGAGGGAATGAGAGAGGCGGGAAAGGAAGTATTCCAGTGAGGAGCGTCGGTCTACCGCCACAATGCGGGTATCTCCGCCAATGTAGCAGAGGGACTTGTCATGGGGACGAGGAATGATATGGCCGCCGTAGCTGCACATGAGGCGGAGCTTGGAGTCGGGGACAGGTGGTAGAGGCTCATCCCAAGTGTCGTGACGGGAGCGTGGGGAAGAATTGGCAGAATCTGGCTGGTTGTTGTTGTTGGCGGTGGTGGCGGAGGCGGAGGCGGCAGAGACGAGTGGTGCATTGGTGGTGGGATGCGGTGGCAAAGGTGGCGGTGGATCCATTGGAATTTGGACTGGTAGAATCCAGTAAAGTGCAAATGCCAAACAGTGTTGAAAAGTAATGAAATGGGAGGTTGAGGATAAATTAGTCCTTTTATAGCCCAAACAGTTTGGTAAAATTTTCATTTTCATTTTTCTACTTATTTTTAATCAATCTACTATTCTAAAATACATTATTCCAAAATAATGTGACTCAAACACATTTGAATATAGACTAACGTTAGATTAAAGCTAGCATGCCCATGAGGATATGTACAGCAAAATTTGAATTTTTATAATAACGAGTAAACGAGCCCTCGTTTGATCTCATTATTTTTAAAATATATTTCTCTCTTGAATAATGTTACTTAGCTCCATTGAAATTATAATTTAACCTAGCATCTTCAAGAGACTCTTTAAATATGAGACACTCTCTATTTTAAAGAGTCAATATTTAAAATCACGATCCAAGAGATTCTTTAAATTAACATTTTAGTTTAGAGAGTGAATCAAATTCACTCAGTCACTCTCTATAATTAAATACATTCAAAGTGTTTCGATTTTTAATGTAGGAAAACAATAAAATAATCTAAAGAAAAATCAGTTAAAATAAAAAATAAAGAATAATAATAATAAATATTATATGGGAGTAGTAAAATTAAGTGTTAAATATAAAGAGTTTGTTGAAGTATTTCAAAATTTTAACTCTTTAAATTTATAGACGTTCTCCAAATGATAGAATATACTTTTTAAAAATAGAGAGTCTCTCGGATATGCTCTTAGATGATAAGCTAAATGAAGAGTGAAATTAAATATTTTCACTTATAATTTAATGCTACATTAGCGTCACATACACTGAAGTTATAATCTAGTATGGTTGAATAGCATTACTCGTCTCTCTTTAATTTTCAACAACACATCTTTTAATAAAATAATATTACACGTAGATTCAAAACTTTTTTTTCTTATTTTTTAACTACACATCACTATTTCAAAATGTATTTTTGTCAAATAGCGGGACTCAAACAGGCTCTTACCTCTTGTTTATAAATTATTTATATATATATATATATATATATATATATATATATTTAAGTTATTTTATAATAATTTTGAGTGATTCACAAGTAATGTTTATTTATTTATAAACATTTTTTGAATATGCTTTTGGAAAAGTGAAGTGGTTAAACTAACTCGACCATTGATACGGTCAAAATGTTGGTCAACCTATTAGTAGATCAATTTACCCAAACATATTAAATCGATTAATTAGATAACATTATTCAATTAATTTAATATTTTGGAAAGGATTTCATACGTTTAAAAGTCTCCTTCTTTTTTTTTTTTAATAAATGAAACAAAATTAAAATGTAGGTAATTACTTCTAATAATATTATTGTAGCTTGGTGGTAAAAGATATCGACATTTTACCATAACATAATTGATTGTTTTATGCTTTTTTAACAAAGACGTTGAAAAACACAATATTTAGTTTTATTGTTTCTTCAAATGTCGATATATTTACTTGTTACAACTATGCCATCGATTATCAATTGTAATGGGCACAAAACGAAAATTCCTAACTCCTCCACTGACTACATTGTTAACCTCATAGTTCGTACAACCATGAGAAAATATGCTTGTCAGGATAGATACCATGCTTGTGTATATAGAGAAAGTTGATATTTTTCCATTAGATTCTCTTATTGACGAGTTTAAAGTAATGAGGACAAGGAAAAACTAATTTTAGATGTCCAAGCCATCTCTACTATCTGTTATATAGATAGGCAGTTTACTTTTTGTCTTTTCGATATCCATCTAACGTTCATGTTTTCAATTTGTATAGCGTTAGACACAAAGATTGACATATTATTTTTGTAACGACAAACTGATTGTCTTTTTGGTCAGTCAATCTAACCTGTCTATTTTGGTACTCAAAAATATCGTTTTCAATTCTCTTCTAGTTAAAAAAAATTTCGGGCCCGTATTTTCGCCCTCCCCAGATTGAAATCATAACTACGTCTCTGCATGCTTATAATAATTTTATCACTAAATTCATAATATTGATTTAATATAATAATTCTACCATTGTTTTTAACCCAAAGACGAGAATAAATAAATATATCTCGTACATTTTATTTTTATTTTTATTTTTTGAATTTATTATAGACCTATATATTTTAGTAACTTCCGTATAATTATTGCAATGTGATTCGAGTTGCACGTTCAATGAGACACGATCCACATGAATGTGATTATTATTTTAATGTCCTTGTCATGGCGGGAAGTCAAAGCAATCCTCAATTCAATAAACTTTTGCTTTGAGCTTTCCTTAAGATTTGCGAAGTTTGTACTTTGTATTAACAATAATGCTCCTCGAATAGGGCAAATGACATCGTGGGGGGTGGCAAGGCGGGAATGGGGTGCTTTTTTTTTCCTTTTAAATTGTCCAATATCGACACTGTTCCTTCTGTCATTGAGTTTGTCACCGTAGCAAGATTGTTGTATTAATGAGGTAGAAACCCAAGAGAGTACATTTTGGCATTTTGCATACTATTGCTTTTATAAAGAAGTTAAAATAGCGGACACGAGGCATTAGCATGGGTAATCACACATTTTCTTTTTTTAATTTGGATCGTTTTTGTCATAGTATTGTGTCGATTGTACTTTTGTCTCAAGTAGGTCGAGATAAAATGTATGACTCGAAATAAGTAATGTTAGAGGTTGTTTTTCAAAAAGATTTGGACGAGTTTGAGTTGATATTGTTAGGCCCACAAATTCGTTGACTTCCCATTCTAGGATAGTCCTAGACGATTGACAAACTTTATCACATCGAATGGTTCCAATTGTTAGATTTTTGACTTGATATTTTACTAATTAAAATAGGATTTTTTTTTTTTTGTTTATTTCTGATATTATATGACTTTTAGAGTGCGTTTGATTGATATAGAAAATATCTCTTAGAAAAGAAAACGTTTTTTTTTTTGTTTTAAGGGAAATAAAAACCAACTCCTCAAAAAAATAAAAATGTTTTCCTTAAAAATAAGAAACCTAGACATATTTTCGAAAGTTGGATATTTTCAATGGAAAAAATAACAATCAAACATCCCAAAGTAGAAATTTGGATTGAAACTGATATTTTTCATGAAAAATAAATGCAATCAAGCACACCATTAGTTTCGTGCTTGTAATGTGACCATTATTTATCCACATTGAATAGATATAAAAATATTATTCTTTTGTGCCCCTATGAATAGAATATTCCTCTTAAGATACTTATAGTCTATATTGAGATTGAGATCGACCCTTTGTAGTCGTATTTGGTATTTGGGATGTGCGGAAAAAATGATTGTACAAATTTTTTCAAATAGTACAATATCTCAGTTTTCAACTCTTAGTCTCAATTCTCTTAACAAGTGGTATGAGAGCATCAGGTTGTTCGAAGCGCTGAAGTACAAAAAACATGTATTAGGTGCAACATTAACCCAAGACTGTCCCCTTCTCTCCACCCAATGGTCCCTTGCCTAAGAATGGTGTAGAGTATTGTCAAGCATCAAATACGTCGCCAAATGCAAAGTGAACGTTGTAGAAACATAAAACGAGAAACGAACAAAAAAGAGATACAAATTAAACATGGTTCAACAAACTGTCACAACCACAAAGGAATGAGAATTAATTAAGTCGATAAACTTCACGATACAAAGACTTTTTGAACTCTCTCAACTTCCGCCTACTCAAAATTCGAATTAAAGCATTCAACTTCTCTCTACTTAAAATTAAAACTTGGTTATTTACGTTTAAGAAATGGATTTGCTCATTATTTTTGAATATTATCTCATAAAGAAAATGGATTTTACCAAAAAATTGAAAGACATTTAATTGTTAATCGGCTGTTATAGCCACAAATCTAGGTGATTAACAGACTCTCCGTTTCTCTTGTTCAACCTTTCCCTTCTATTAATAATTATTTAAAGTTCCTAATAATATGTGTTTCTCAAGGACACGTTTGTGGGATTCCCTCTATTCTCTTTCTCCTGAGTCTTTCTGGTGATTCTTTCCTGGTAATTCTCTTTCACGAACACATAGAAAGGAAATTACTCGGCGTGAGAATGTTTTATAAAATGGTTGCATGATGTGGACGTGTTTCATATGAAAAATGTTTTGTCATCCCTATCCTATGGCATTCAAGGCAAGATTTGATATGGTGCTATCAGTGGCGGTGGGAGGGGGGGAGGTGACCGCTCCCAAGGCTGGCCCCGAGATTGGGGAAAGAATTAAGCTCCTTTTACTGATGAAATATACACAAAGCTTTACAGATGATGAGGTGGCAATACTGTAGTGGCTGGTTAAACTGTGTTTTTTGTCCAAGATTCAATAAAATTTTGCGAGCTAACAATCTGTCAAACATTTTTGTACATATAGCATGATTGTCGCGGAAAAGCCCAAATTTTATAAGTGACTCTTCTCTGTTTAAGCATGGGGATGATCTGCATGGATATGGACATAACATGGGCATGATTTGCATCGATTTCGTGACAATTTCTTTACACCGGTTTCTCTTTTTGTAGATTATACTATCAAAATGACAGAGGTCCAGTTTTTAGGGCACACCATAAAATCCCATGGGTCGAAGCTCCTTCGTGTCCACATGCACGACTGGTTGATCCTCCTCGTCCTCGCAACAATAGATGCCGGTTTAAATGCAATTGAACCGTTTCATCGTTATGTCAGCTCCGATATGATGACTTATCTAAAGTATCCCTTGAAAATACCAGACACTGTGCCTATGTGGGCTGTTCCGGTATGTTGTGTCTTCTAACCAGCAGAAATTCTTACGTGGTATGAAAAATCTATTTGTGCAATTCTTTTGGAATAATGTTATCTAGCATCAGTGATGTTAGAGTATCAGTCTATGTTGCATCATATGATAAATTCAGTTAAAGATGAAATTATGTGATTCATTTAATGACACTTAATGTCACCTAAACTGGTGTTGTAACACCGGTAGTGCTAAATAACGTTACTTTTACTTTTGTCATTCGATAGGCAAAAATGCATCATGTTAGACAAGTCGGACTTTTTTTTTTTTTTTTTTTTTTCATTTTTCTTGTTTCTTTATAAAAATACATTCCAAAAACAAAGACTTGTCCAACAATATATGTTTTTGCCTAGTTGCATATTAAAGATATCAACTCTGATAACCGCGACAGTATTTCAAGCAGGACAGAATGCCTAAACTGAATTACTGAAACAAAAGTGAAGTTCATTAAGTAACTAAAGTGAAAACACGATATAAGTTGAGTGACTAATTTAACACTAATTAGTTTTTATATGTTCCTTTTCAGATATTTGCTGTACTTTTGCCCTGTGTCATATTTCTCTTATATTATTTCTACAAAAGGGATGTTTATGATTTGCACTATGCTGTTTTGGGTACGAGTTTCTTCGTCGTTTTTGCATAAATCCTGCTGAGGTATATCTCATGGAATGGCTTATTCGTTCGATATGGACATTTATAGGTCTTCTATATTCTGTTCTGGTAACTGCAGTCATCACGGATTCAATAAAAGATGCTATTGGACGACCACGTCCCAATTTCTTCTACCGGTGCTTCCCTGATGGTGTAGCGGTGTGTAGCCTCAACAAGCTTCACGGGAAATCTTGTCGTCATTGTCGATTTTTAACAGTTTGATGTTCTTACAACATGGTTTATCTTGTTTAAGAATGTTTCATTGTGTACATCCAGGTATATGATCCTCTGAATGGGGATGTTATGTGCACAGGAGACATGAAACTTGTGAAAGAAGGATATAAAAGCTTCCCAAGTGGGCATTCCTCTTGTAAGCAGTTTGAACATTTGAATTATAGGTTGTCTCCTTATCTTTCCATTTATTACTAGTTAATTGGATATAAACGATGTGTGGTCGTACTAAAATAGAAGATAAGAAACGAGAATATGCTCTAAAAAGTGCTTGCTTGGCTAATCTTCCAAGGATTGTGCTTACGAACAGTGGATCCCACTGAATGTATATTTAAAAAGTATGTAGAAATTTTTGATTCTATGAAATGTGTAAATAGAAATAGAGTTTGACTTGATTATGGTGAATGTTCAGGGTCATTTGCTGGTCTGGGATTCCTCTCATGGTATTTGTGTGGGAAAATAAAAGTGTTTGATGGAAGAGGCCATGCTGCAAAACTTTGCATTGTTCTCCTTCCATATCTCTTCGCTACACTTGTCGCAATTTCTCGTGTGGACGACTATTGGCATCATTTTACGGATGTAATTGCTGGATCTGTAATAGGTTTGTAAACTTACTTATAAGTAAATTTTTAAAACTTAAGTCTTGAGCTAAATTTGAAGTATAAGAATTCTTCAAGTTAGTGTATTGTTCTGATCTGTTTGGTTTGGTTTAATGTAGGAATATTGGTATCTTCGTTTTGCTATCTGCAGTTCTTCCCATTTCCACAGGACATCAATGGTGCGTAAACGATTTCACCATCCCACCCCGTGCGAGTGTGGATTGCTTAAAAATAAGTAAAAGTTACTTTAATTTTTGTTTTCAAATATGTTTGAATAAGTATAAAAGTAATTCCCACCTTAAGGCCTCCTCGTTTGAACCACTTTACGATTTTACTTTTAAAAGCGAACATGTACGCGAATTTCAGAAACTGGGAAACGGCAAGATTCGAACCAGAGATCTATTTTGAATTTTAATTCTAAAATGTTCTTCAAATGTACAATTTGTTCTTCACTCTTTTTAACAATTTACAGGTTGGGCAACTCATGAATCTATCAGAATTTTGGAAGAAAATGGTTTTCATTCCTCGTACAACAGAGGGCAGTTGGGATCCAGTTCAAGAAACGCCAGCCCAGATTTATTGGATGATGTGGAAATTGGAAGAAGATATTGACTTCAGAACTTGAAAACCAGATCGAGCAAAATTACAAGTATCAAGCTACAAGAAATTTCACTTTTAACTACGAAATTTCCCGTCGATTATTTGGTTATTTTGTCTAAAAAGAGTCGTGGAGAGACTTTTCAAGACGAAAATTTTCACAATTTTTTGAGAGTTAAGTATTATGACTATAGTTTGTGTGTTCATATTTATAGTGCATAGAATAGTTGTTTTCGTAGCTTCTTCGAAGAAAATCTCACGTAAAATAGGATTCACTTTTATTTATTTATTCCATATCGAATGAGGGATATTCATTTTCTTTGTTCTCTTTATATAGGAAGGAAACCCTTGGTTGTTTCAATTCATCTCGTTGAGACAAGCTAAAAGCACGGACATGAATCAAACATTATGGGATGGTGATAATCAATCGATGTCTAGATACAATATACAAATTTTGTTAGACAATTCTCCTCCTAAATTGGTATTATTTTATTTGTATTATTAATAAAATAAGCCATCTTGTTTACATAGTTAAAAAATACATAGTGCCTATTTGACATTTTTTTTTTTTTTTTTTTTTTTACACTGTCCAATCATGGCTACTAACTTTCGAAGCATGTAGTTTCTTGAACAAGTTGTTCGACAGTATCCATGAATTTCCCATGAAGTTCCATAGTCAATTCATTTATTATTCTTCATCAATGTTTATTCAAATTCAATATGCATTTCTTGCTCAAGTAGTTTTGTGGGAAGTTTCTTAACATTTTCCTTCTCAGTAGAATATTTTCCAAAAGCTATCTGTCAGAATTTCATTGAGTTTGATTTTTCCATTTTCTTGTGTATATATACCAGCGACCTCATACGAATAATACACACAAAATATCTTGTTTTTGTACATACCACATATGGTAGTCGAGTATACTTAGGTCACGTCTTGTTGTCTCAATTGTGCACTTGTCAAACCTTTAAAAATGGGATTTAACCTACAAAAGTTATAAGAGGTGTAAAAATATATATATTCTCTCAATAACTTATAACATAGTTTTTTATGTTCTTTCTTTAACAATTTAAATTTTTTGTTGATGAAGTATTTTTTTATTTTTTATTTTTGGGAATAATTTAAAGTCTTTATCAAGCCTTTTGATCTAGAATCTTCAATTTTTGTGTCAACAACTTTTATAGGGTGGTTTGCTAAGTGCTAACTAGTTCAAATGAAAATAAAAGATATGTTGGTTATTGGATTTAATCATCATAAGAGGAAATTAATTTTCCTTTGAAGATTAAACCCAAATGAATAATGAATAGTAGATCACCTAGAGATCATTGAATTTTGTTTTTAAATCCTCACACATAATGATGAGATGATAATCTTGATGGAGCTTTTAATAACTTAGCCAAGTGCTTCCTCCCTTGGATCTTCTCCCTTATTCTCCTTAGTTGCCTCCATTTTGGGAAATATAAGAAAATGTGATTAACCCTAAAACTTGATAAAATGTACCCACAAAAAGCATATTTATAGTAATCAATTAGAGTTTCATAATTGCATAATTTTATTTGGACTTTATTGTAATAGACCAATAACAATATCCTCCAATTATCATTCCATTAGTCAACTCATGTTTGACAGTCAATATGTTGAAACCAACAAAATGACCGTTTTTCCCTTCAACATATATTATCCACCAAGTCTCATTTTCATAAGGCAAATTCGTTGTGAACAAATCACAACATAGAGTTCAACATTCACAACGTCGAACCACTGAGCTCATGTTCAGTTGCCTATAGAAAATACCTTAGAGTGGCTATTGTCTCATCATGATGATTAATAGACTTTACTATTACAAGTATATGGACTTTAACTATTTCGGCACAATTCCAAAAGCATCGAGATCAATTTTCTAATTAAGACTTCACTCATTGGTATCTCAAAGAACTTGAACTAACAATTAAGTGTACATTACTCGCTCAGGATTTAGTTAACTTGTTTGATAATTGCGTAGAGTTTCATTTCAAGCAATTACAAATGAGTTATATATGCGATCCTGTTCAATATACATAAAAAACACATTATTGTTCTTATTCTTAAATCTAGACAAATCTCGATAAGAATAATGCAATCTTATCAATATAAAGCGTCCAACTTTATGTACTGATTGTGAACAACATATTTTGATCAAGTCACGAATTGTGTCTTACTATACTCGAATATAATTTATGACATCCTATATGATCATGTAATTTTAGATAATTGTTTCAAATTGTAGCACACGAATAATTAAATTTTAGTTCATAATGTCGTTTTACATAATACTACTCAAAAGGACATCAAACTAACAAGATACACAATAAAATTTATCAATTATCATGTTCAAATATGAAGTCTAAATTTCATATTAATAGTCCTAAATTGAACAAGTAAATTCTTTTTAAAAAGTGGTACATTTTTCGAAAGTTAAGGTTGTAACTTCATCAACACGAGTAACAATAAGTCAAAAAACACCATGCTTTGATGGGTGAGGATCCATATTGATTGTCATCGTGTCTTTTCTTATAGCCAATATAATCATAAATTCATCTACGAATATGTTACCTAAACATATAAATATCTATCGAGACAAGACCAATTACGCGCTTAACATTTTTGTTGTACAATTAACATCCACATGCCTCTTTGTTTTTCCTTGTTTCTATTGGTACATGTCTTTCAATTCAAATGTGGTCATACGATAGAATAGTGTTTAACAAGGAATTATCCTTGTCCAAGACTTTTTTGTTGCCACAACGCGTTGAATAGACCACAAACCGTAAAATTTTGGCACAATTTGTGTCGGATTGAATGTGCGACTGGACCTTATAGATTTTTTTTGCCCCTACGAGTTGATTCATAGGGAAAAAAAAAAGGGGCGCCATTGTGCGCACCAAGAGAACACGCAAATCATTTTATCTAAGAGCCTGTTTGGTACGGCTTAAAATCCAATTAAAATTAAAAATATGACCGTTATTGGGTCCCACCCGTCTAATAAAAGTCAACAATAACGGCTATATTTTCAATTTTAATCTCTACCACACACCCTCTAAAACTCTAAATGGTTAGACGCGTAAAAAACAATCAGTTATTATACATCAAAATTGCTAACGTTGTTCCATAATTTTGAATACAAAACCTAAGCAAATAACAAGAAAGTGTAGAGAACGCGCCACCAGATCTCGCGACTTGGGTTTTATGTGCATCAGCAAAGATCGCTTCCGGAGTGCTGAGATAAAAACCCAGAATTTACAACCCAATCATACGAGCCGCCGTCCCCACCGCCGGAGGTTCCATCTGTTATAAGTGGTTGGCTGTGACCCATAAAAGACCTTGTTACTGTTTGCTGCTCATTTGGATAGTGACCCACCATCATATCACCTGTAATATTTAAGGATGTTTGGCTAAACTTAGACAATTTACTTATAAGTAAAAAAATTAAGGATGTGTTTGAGCCCATTAAAAGGTTAAAAAAGAGAGTCTTTTGTAAGTCAAAAATTAATATAAATTAGTAAGTCACATATTCCAATAGTAATTTCTATTATAGTAAGTAGCATTTTTCTGAAAATAAAATGACGTCTTTTCGACTCGGTACTAAAATTTAGAAAATAATAGGAAATTGTACCTTGAGCTAATAGAGCAGGCTCGTTGACTTCTTCCAAGGAATTCCATCTCCTATATGCATCATTAATCGAGCTCGCTAGATATGTCTGTTCGTATCAACTAAGTTTAGAAAATACGTTCATATGTGTATACATATATATAACTAAAACATTCGAAGTTTAATTGCAAATCGTACCATGTGCATGGATTTTAAATCACGAACGAAGTAAACTTGACCGTCGATTTCAGCGTTCACAATTTGACATACAGGATTTAAGATGAGAGTGTAATTTGGTCCACAATATCTGTAGAGTTTAGAGCCCAAGGTACAAGTTTTGGCATGCTTTAATGTGACATCCCACATTTTATCTGACATTCCCACTCCCAGAATCTGTTCGAAAAATAAATAATTGGTTTTTAATTGTACTTAAGCATATAAAGTTAATGTTTGGACATGATTAAAATCTAATTTTAATTTAAATCAAAATCGAGCAATCAATGTCAAAGCAGTTGTACCTCTCTAAGCTTGGAGGGCTCAACGGTGTACAATTTCAAGAAATCTTGGACAGTGCTTATGCCTTTCGATGCTAGTTTGCGATGAAAAGCTCCTTCTTTCCCTATCTTCTCCAGACGCCACACCTTGTCTTCCAAGGCTGGGGGGTGGTGTTTCATGTACACTAATAAGAATAAAATACTTCTCGATTAGAAAATTAATAGAAAGATCGATCTATTTTTATTATTCTTTCAAGTCTTGGATGGGTATGATCACCAAATCGCAACCCATAAAATCATGGACTACCCCACCTTTACACCGTAATCTCGGGTTTACGAGTTTGTGGCTAGGCAGCCTGAACCTTTCTTAAATCCGCTCGACTAGTTTGACACTAAATTAGATCTATCGAACTCAATCTAGGTCAATAAATGATGCACATAAGAAGAGATATATGAGAGAGTACTTACATTCACCACGGTGGTCTTTAACAACAAAAGACTCGGTCATGGCTTCACATATTCTAACATTTTGACTGTTTCCTAGTGCAACAACTCTTGCACCAAGCCTGAATTTCCTAGACCGAATCCAGCTCGAGTTATCAGTAAATTCAATTTCTCCAACCACAGCAATCCCATCCCTCATTGTAATATTCAATTCCCCAGTAAGCAATTGCCTTTTCCCAGTTCTTTCTTTAACAATTTTCTTGTCAAACTCTTCCTTATTCCATGTGAATTCAGGCCTGTCGAAATCCCCGTCAAGAACGACTATTTCGACCTTGATCCAGTACGGAAGAGATGTCGGGATTTTTGGGTGTCCATCTTTCGCGTCGACGAGAAGGATTTGAAGAGGGTTCTTGTCAATATCCACAATTTTTGTGCCAGTAAATATTGGAAGAGAAAGTCTTTTGTTGAATACGAGTTGAAGGCTGCTTGTTTGTTCATGATCTGCTGCTTGGATTTTCAATGATGGAGACCTCGATATTGATCTCATGCAACTGATTAATCTCACTCCATTTTCTATTTCTTCACTAACCTGAATTAGTTCAAAAGATCAAATTTCATCACCAAGTTCATCAAAATATGATTTTGATTCCATGAAAAACATGCTGAACTTTTAGCAAAATTTCATATATCATTGAATTTAAACATTTGTAAGACGCTCGTGAATATCGAAAAATTAACCCAATATATATATTTATCCCGAAATAATGTTCATGGCTCAAGAAATACTTGTTTCGTATATATACTAAGAGAATAGTTTGGTATTTTTACCACTCTTCGAAGCATTGGTTCCAAGGTTGAACCGAAATTCTCCCAGAAGTTCGCCATAGCCGCCTCTCTAACTACACTGTCAACAAATAATAAGCATAATGATCAGTTCCATGTATTTTAGCAAATAATAAAATCCAACAGCACTTGAACGAAGGAAGAAAAATAAACATAAATCTTGTTCGTCATAATACTATTTAATTAACGGAAGTAATTGATAAGGCTTTGTGCGTACGAGGCGAAAGAAGGTTTAGCTTTCATCCGTTTCTGGTTTGGCTGATCTTGATCATCTTCATCAAAGAACCGTTTGGCTGCCATTTTATAAAGATGGGTTTTCTTCAGTTTAACAAAGTAACTGATAACTGCAGATTTAGGAAGATAGAATATAAGGGAATGGCAATGGGTAGTATTTAAAGTAAGAATAGAGACAATATGATAATGTATTAGGAAGTTTCGTGGAATAATGTAAGAAATAGGTAGGCAAGAGAGGTCCAAAGGTGATTTTAATGTACTCTGATGTGAAGACTTGGGCGTCAACCCTTCCCTTGTCAACGTAGCTACCTTACAATTCACACACGAACCCTCCACAAACTTGCATGCTTGCTTAGTGCTTCTAAAAGATGAAGAGAAATCTAATGAAAAATACTAAATGTACATTGGGGTGTACAAGAAGCACAACCCAAACCTAATCGTCCTTAGTTGCCTTTCAAAAAAAACAGACGAAAGTGCATTTAAAGGTGAGTGTGTCAAATTGAACCGACTCATTTATATTTATTGGCGGACGTGGAATCAGGATTTTGAGTGAGCGGGTGCTAGGTTGGACAAAACTCTCGAATCCGAATCAGACCAAATCGAACCCGAATCGAACTGAACTGAATCGAGCGGTTCTTCATAAGTTAAATACTTGAACGGGTATTTGAATCGAGAACCGATGAGTTTGGTTCGGTTCTCGGTTCCACACGAAAAATTGAATCTAATTTTTTTTTAAATTTTTTATATTGAATTAATTAAATTATTTAATTTTTTTAAATAAATTAACTAATTTAGTAATTAATACTCCAAATTTCAAGCCAAGTCCGTGCCTAGCTAGCTCAACCTAACCCAATTTCTAAATTCAATTTTTTTAAAAAAAAAAAGAATTTGATCAATTATTAATTACATTGTTAGCCCAAGATCTAGGCATTTTTAAATTTTTATACTTCTCTTTCCAATTTCATACTTTCATTCGGTAAGCACGGGTCTACTAACTTCAAATTGTTTGATAAATTGAAAACTTACATCTACATGCCCAAATCAAAGCCGCCAACTACCGAATTTGACTTCCCATCTCCAACTGCCCATCGAAATTATGAATAAACATGACATTAATTGTGTTTATGTAGTCTTGCTGCAAATGTTAAAAAAAAATAATTATGGTACGGAACTGAACAGAACAGAATCGAACAGAATGGAACCCGAACCCGAACACAAACGGTTCCATAATTATATTTGAACCTGATGGTTAAATACCTGAAAATTTTGGTTAGATTCAGTTCTCTTTAGACCGAACCGAACCATATCCAACCCCAAGGGTGATCGTTGACGGCCACAAAAATAACCAATGTCGTGAACCGAAATTACTTATATCGTGATTCGGATTGTAAGTGTTGGTGTACATTATCTACCAATCTAATAATACTTATAGAGCAACAATTTGAAGTTTAAAAGATGGGTCCAATTATTTAGTTTCTTGGTTCGATTTGCTAATAATTTCAATCTAATAGAAAAAATGATTATTTTAATAATCTCATTGTAATGTTGAATTTTTATTTTTTAAAAAAAATATTAAAAGAAAGGGAGAATATATTTATTATTTGATAAAAGAACATATTGAATTTTGTTACATATAATATTAACATACATAAAATGTCATAGCAGTCAAGTGTTTCATAAATCCTATACAGTTCACAGGTTCTAATCTTCCAATTGCACCAATTTTAATGCCTATTTGCTCAAAAATGGTGAAAAGTATTAAACTATAATTGTAAAAGGGGTAGCAGAATATTCCAATTGCACCAATTTTAATGCATATTTGCTCAAAAATGGTGAAAAGTATTAAACTATAATTGTAAAAGGGGATTGCTACCGTTGAGAGTCAAACCCAAGACTCCCATTGTAACTATAATATGATACTCTAGCCAAACGAACCACAAGAACTTGTTGTTAATAAAAGGAAATTACAGATATATACCCAACAAAATAAATACATTGAAAAAAAAAATT
The DNA here is from genome assembly GCA_019097785.1 of Fraxinus excelsior. Classification (NCBI taxonomy): domain Eukaryota; kingdom Viridiplantae; phylum Streptophyta; class Magnoliopsida; order Lamiales; family Oleaceae; genus Fraxinus; species Fraxinus excelsior. Next base: position 48,162,418 of record CM032623.1, read on the forward strand.
TGAATAACGACGAATCCAGCACGAGCGACTGTTGGATCCGATGTTGTTTGCATCCAAACTAAACTTCGGTTGTTTCGAGTTTGAATTGGCTCATGCAAAAATATAGTCCGGCCGTCATCAAATTGGCCCACGAATCCACCAATATAGCCTAGTTGGGTTGGACTAGCTTATCATTTTAATTTATTTCTTTTACTTTTTGCTTGATATTTAATAAGTTTTAAAATTAGGACATAATTAAAAATGAAAATGAAAATCCTAATTGATATGTTTGTGAAATTACACTGATAAAATGAATATGAATATAAAAAAGAGAGTATTTTATAAGTAGAATTTAATGTTAATAGTAGACGCAAGTATATTCTAATTCTATTTTATTATTATTATAGTGGCTCTTTTAATTTAATTTAATTTTTTTCTATAAATTGGTCAATTGAGCCAATCTTCATGGGTTGTCACAATGGGCAAACAAGCTCGATAGAGTCCATCGATTATAGCAGACCAACTTGTGAACTAGCCCAGATTGAGTTGAGTTTATTTTGATCTAATTTTCTAATAAGCTGATTGTTTCAACCTGCAGAACTAACCAAACATCTATATCTACTGAGGTAATTACCTAAAATCAACTGTTAAGTTTTACCTTTCTAAAAATCAGGTTTTAACGTTATTTAATCAAAAATCAGGTTTTGATTTCACAATTAATATTAATAACAATATTTTAAATTAAATTAATTTATATACCCACACATACCCCCACCCCCACCAAATTTCACACAATTCCCAAACCATACTCTCCCTCTTCCGTCTCTTCCCCTTCTCCCTTCTCCTCCCCTCCCTCCCGTCTCCACCCTAAATTACCCAAAACACTGGCAGCACACGACGCTGCTACCAGCGTTTTGGGTGGGTAGACGAGTTGGGTAGGTCGACGATGCTGATCTGTGTGTGTGTGTGGGTGTGTGCGCGCGCGTGTGTGGGGGCGGATTTGTGTGTCTAGGTGTGTGGGTGCGCGGATCTGTGGGTGTGGGGGTGGATCTGCTGTGTGTGGCAGTTCGTGTGGTGGAACTGTTGTGGCGATGGTTGAGTAGTGTTGTGCCGGGGTCGACGACAGTGATGTTTTTCTTGGTGCGATGGGATGGTTGTTTTCTGTGACCAACTATTTGGTCGTTCTGTGACCTGTAACAAAATATTGTTGGTGTACTGGGATTAGGGGACGGGTTCGGCAGATAAGTTGAAGTGTCTGTAACCAACTATTTGGTCGATTTGTGACATGTGACCAAGTTTTGGTGGTGCACGGGATTGGGGGACGAGTGTTTGGGTGTATGTGACCATCTATATGATAACTGTAACCTTAAAATTCGTTACTCTGTGACTGAAAATATAACATGTGACCAACAAATATGGAATAATTTTTTTTTAAAATTGTGACCAATTAAAAATTTGTGACCTATATTTTTTTTTTTATCAGTGACCAATGAAGTTGACCTATAATTTTTTTGGATTTGTAACCTCAAAATAATTCGTGACCAATTAATTTGATAAATTTTGATTAAAAATTAAATTTTTAACTACTTAATAAGATATATGTGATCAAATTGCATATAACTGTGACCTTAACAATTGTCTGAATCGAAGCAATCGCCAAAATTAAGCGGCGACAGAACAGTCACCAGAGTAGTCGTCGGAATTAAGCGCGACCGGAGAACAGTCGTCGGAGCAGTGGGGTGGTGGAGGTGGAGGTGGAGGTGGAGGTGGAGGTGAGGTGGGGTGGGGTAATTATATTATATTACAGTTAAATATTTAATTTAATATAATAATTTTGAAATATAATTAATTAATTCATGAAAAACCTGATTTTTGCAATTCTAAACCTTAAGACCTGATTTTTTATTTTGGGATAGATAAAGACTGAGTTGTGAATTTTTCCCATATCTACTTTGTACTGTACAATCCAAGTTATTCATATTTGAAGCTCTTTCATTCCACCGTAACTTAAGAAAAAAATTGTTTTAGATGCTAATTAAGTGTGTTCTCTTTACTGTTTTCAGACAATTTTCAGTTTTCGGTTTTCAAAAACGCTGAAACAAATTTTCAAAAACAAGTTTAAAATTTACAAAAAAAAACGAAAAACGTCAAAAAAGTCGTTTTGACTGTTTTCAGTTAAAACCAAGCCAAGTGGTTTTGCTCTTAACCTTGGATAGAGTAAAGTTCTAACGTAGGTAATTTCTAACTGAACCTGTGAACCTTAGTAAAATATTGTGTTTGCACCTTACTCTTACCTTTCTTACATTTAGGTTTTGATACTTCAGATTTGCGACCTTTGTTTGAGTCTCCTTGAAGGCTCTTGAGTCTATGGACGAGTCTGTTAACCCCATAAATGTCATTGCTGTCAGCAGATTTTTTGCACTTCCGTGTTACGAATGAGATTCGAGAGTATATAGTGAGAATTAGGTTATTTTACTGATATGGGATACTAATAAATGTGCTCCCTGGCCCAAACTCACGAAAAGGTTGTCGTGATCATATCCGACCAATGAGCATAGATAATTTGTCGCGTCAATCTCGATTCCTAGGCCAGTGACGAACTTGACGTCATATGAAGATAGGATCCCCAACGCTTGTAATTCCGAGTTCTGTCATCTTTCTATCACATCAACATACCTTTCATCCAACATTTATTTTACTCGATTGTGTTATCCTCTCAAGGTATGTGCATTATGCACGGCCTCCTTTCTTTTTGTTTTACATTATTTTCATACAAAACATGAATGCATTTATGCCATCTCAACTATTCGTGCCATAGACGATCATAATATACAACTCAACCAATAAAATGGCACGTAGTAATAATAAATAGATACTAACATCGAATTGCATGTCGAAGACAAGACGAAGAAAAATTAAATTTTTTCCAAGAATGGCCAAAAACGTTTTTCAAAAAAAAAAAAAAAAAAAAAAAACACTTTTCTTCACAAATTCTCCCCCAAAAAATGGATAAATCAATGATAAATTTATGCAAGTATACTCTTAACTATCAACCAAAATTCATGACAGTTGGAGCAAACCTCAGTAGCCTGTCTAAAGCACTTGGTGTAAATTTCCTGGCAAACAAATAGCAAATATTTGTGGGCTTCCGATTGTATATGCATTGCTTTTCACTCCTCATCTGGTTTAACAAATCCACTGTAACCTCTGTTCTCAAAAATTTAGTTGGATGGGGACCACCCTTTGACCAGTCAACCCAAGTTAAAGTCCTGTTGGAATTTTTCCGTGGAAATTTCATGGCAACAAACGTGGGCAAGTAATGCTCATCTGAGTAACATGCAGGCTTGCAATATCTTTTGAACAATGGGAAGAATTTTCGGTCCGAGACAAATTCAATGGCCAAATCTCGATCCACCTCGAACCATTGGGCTCCCTTCCGCCATTTCTCGATCGTGACTAGTGGCTTCATCCGCTTGTTGTATCGGCCACGGCCGACAGGACCCCACTGGTCATATGATTCGACGAAAGAGTGTTCCGAGTTGATGAGGTGAGTGTAGATGGTTTTGAAGTTGAACAAAGGTATGCATGCCTCTGAGAGAAGAACAAATCTTTGGTTTGAGATATCAAGTAAAGCATTGGCGAGGAGGCGACGTTCTGCTTCTACCATGCTGAATTCTCCCCATTGTACTTCCTGCAAATGTTAAATTTTTAGATGCTTTGAGTAATGTAAAATTAATGAATTATTGACTTCCTAATTTGTAATCTATGTTCATTATTTATTTTATTGATGTAAATAAACAATTATATAGGACAATGTTGTCGGTTTGAATGTACTATATTTTGTGTATTATAAATTTGCAGAAATAACATAGGTGTCACGTCGACTTGATCAGAAGCGTAACACGAATCTATCGATCGAAATAAACGTGGCCTAGCTAGTTTGATCCACTTCAGCAATGTGATTCTGCATGTGAAAAGAGAGAGAGAACAAGAAGAAAGGAATTTGGGAAAGTAGGGAAGCAAATGCTAAAGGAGTACAATCAAAGAATGGTATAGCAGAAGTTTGATGCACAATGCATGAAAAGGGCAGACCTAAGGTTGTAAAAGAAGCTAAATAATAATAATAAAAATAAATAAAATTATATATATAATAAAATTTCTTGCAATAAGTAATTTGTCCAAACCCCATAATTCCAATGATCACCAGCGCAAGAAAATGACACTGGTGAGAATAAAATGGGTTACCATAATGTTCTTACCACATTCTAACCATAATTAGATAGGTTATCCACAAGTAACTATTAGGGACTGTTTGGACTAAATTAAAATCTGATTTTAATCTAAATCAAAGTCAAACAATCAATATTTAACCACATCTTTCATGGGTCCCACATCTTCTCAACCACACATTTTAAAAATTTCTATCACAATTCACTAAAAATCTAATTTTAATCCTCACCAAACACCCTCCTAATGCGTTCAGTACACTAAATCAGACGTGTTAAATAGAGGGAGTCGATTCGCTCGGCTCGTCCCTTGATGGAGCGAGCTGCTTTTATTTTCTTGAAATTAAAATTTTCACTTATTATAACAAGTCGACGACCAACTCGCATCACTTTTCATCCCTAGATTAAATTACACATAAATTGACAAGATCTATAATTTCGTCATATATCCATTGTTATAAAATTAAATTCAATAAGATTCAATTTCACACCCAAAAAAATAAAAATCCATTTGAGTTTTGAACAAGGTAGTTGACCTTATCTAACTGGTGCAATGTTAGTTTATCTGGCCCGGACTTTAAGGTAACATATAAATTTTTGGTGATGTACGTTGAACCTATGACTTGAACCCAATTTGTTGTGGTGTCCATTCAAGTGTCCGTTCAAACCATTGAATTTTTCACCAATATGTTAATCTCCAACTATCTTTTCAAGTAAAACGTAGCCCACCAATAAAAATCCAGTAACATGTTTTATTTAAGTTGAATCGTTCGTGCTTATATTACTATACAATATATGTTTCTTTCTTAACGGTTCAAATTTCACGTAATTGATTCAATGTAGTGTCATAACATGTAAAGATACTAAGGTCCCGTTTGATTGACAAAGTTTTTTAGGAAAGTAGAAAAATCTTTTCCCTTTTCTAACTCTTGTAGTATTTGATTGGCGAAATTTTCCAGGGAAAATATTTTCCAACTTTCTAAATTTTTCACATTTTTTAGGAAAATAATTTTTTTATGTTTTGGTGAGAAAATATTTTCCAACTTTTCAAAAAAAAATTTATTTGCAATTGGAAAAAATTCTAGACACAATGGTAAAAAAAAAAATTCACTTTTATTGACAATTTCCATGTAAAACAAAGCCAAACGAATGATATTCAATATGATTATTTTTTTTTCAATTTTTTTTTTATTTTTTAGGTAATTGGAACAAATTCTATATCCAATGATAGAAAACATTATCACTTTAATGGACAATTTTCATAAAAAATGAAGTCAAACGGACACCAAACTTTCAATATTTTTCATGGAAAATTATAACAATCAAACACAATTAATTACAATTCCCAGCAAAACAATTTCTAGGAAAATCTTTTCCCTGTAAAACATTTTCTTTCCACCAATTTTCTATCTTTCTATCAAACGGACCCTAAATTCAAATATCGTTTTTCGTCATTTATGAAAATGGTGGCTCGAGTGGACGTGTTGATTTTTTACTCATCTCAAGTGTTACTTATGGAACATGGCATAATAGATTTTAGGAAATATTATAATCTTAAACATTCCCACAAAGGCGCCAATGGCAGGATCCCTTTGGCTAAGAACATGAATGCAACTTTTGGGGTACGTTTGAATGGAAAATCGCGTAGCCGTGGCACCATGGAAGCTCGCCAGAGGAGCTCTTCCTCCGTCATGTCATGCATTGTTGGTGGTGGTTTTAGAAATTCTTCCAATCCAATTCTATCTGCAATTGGTAGTGGTGGAGGCATAGATGGTGGAGGCGGTGGTGGAGATGGAGGTGGAGGTGGAGGCGGAGGCGGAGGCGGCGGTTGCGTTTCAATATTGGAGAATTGCTTGGGTGGCAAGTTTAAGGGCAAGTCTTTGAGATAAAAACTTAATGTAATTCCAATGACTAAACCAGAGCCAAAGAAAAGAAAGTATATAATGAGATTGTGAAGATATCCTTGGGAATTTATGAGCTTAACAGATGAAATTAGTTTCTGTCTTTCTACATCTTGTTCGTTCTTCATCTTGTGATGAGAGAGAGAGAGAGAGAGAGAGAGAGAGAGCTTGTTGTATGCAAAAAGAAGCTTGGTTTTTCTCTATCTATATCTATATCTATATATGAAACTGCATGTAGAGAGAGGAATTGAAATCTGTTAGGCTGGAAAGTCTTCAAGAACGAGAAAGTCGACCAAAAGACTATTCCATTACTGACTTTTGTTGCCGAAACCAGAGGCAAGAAATAGATTCATAGACAAAGAACAAGTTGCAGAACTGGGAAAGTGAATTTAATTCAGATCACGATTGAAAAGGAACAAGGAAAGTGAATCTGTTTATTTGAGAATTGAGAGAGAGAGAGAGAGAAGGGGAAGAATTCTCTTGATGACAAGTGGAAATCATATGTCCAAAACCTTTGGGATAACAACCTTATTTTTAGGAAAATGGAAACCTCCTCATATGCGTCTCTTCTTATTCAAAGGAGTTTCTTTTGGCGAAATTAATTATTTTTCTTCCACAACGTATGAATTTAATTCTTCTCCTAGTCAAGTGGGAAAATTAAGCTCGACGTCACCACAACATTTTACCTTTTTTTTTTATCCTTTCAATTTTACGAGCATGTATATCTTCTTAACTAGAACAAATAGACCATGTCTTGTGTAAGTAGAGAGTCTTCGATCTAATGTTACTTTGAAATTAATTACGATACCGGATTCAATGGACAAGCCTTCATGGATTGGATTCCGACCCGATTGAACAATCTTCCCCTAGCCCGTTTCCCGAGAGGAAACAATAGGTCTCAGGTCAAAGTCAATCCAAATAAGTGAGAAGAAATAAGATATGTGAAGCTAGTTTGATGTTAAATTACGGTATTATCATGATAGATTGTTTTTAAGGGATGAAATCACAGATCAAATAAAAATAAAAATATAGACCAATTTATAAGAATTTGGGTTACTTTTTATAATAAGGTTGATCTTGTAAGATGAAATCTCAGGTTTTAACAGATTGAATATACATATTGAATAAAGTAAACCATAGAAGCACGATTCTTCCACGAAAGGTGTTCATGTTGCTTATTTTCAATAATTTTTTTTTATATTTATGTTTACTATCTAAACGTGTTTGTCAACAAACTTTGATTATGCACTGCAAAATGTGTTCAAATTTGTCTGTCCAAATTGAATAATGTTACTTGTCTAAAATAGAGATAGTCAACAGTCTAAATTACCAATTAAGTTACAATTGAACCTCTTAAATGTAAAAGAAAATGATGTTATATAGACAAATTACCGGCACTTACTGGGGTGGGCTCCATGTGAATTAAATATTTATCAAAAAAATGGATCTCACCTATTATGTGTTATCTGTAGACTGTCTTTATATTTTTTTCTGTACACTGAGTACGGTTCAAAAATACAAGTCCCATTAATCACTTATTGACTTTGAATTCTCTAAAAAGTTTAAAATTAAAGTAGTTTTTTTTTTTTTAAATTACCAAAATACTCATTTTCCCTAATATTCATCATAATTGGCAATATAGTAGTTTCGAGATGGATCCATGCAACATTAATGCACACTAAAAGTGTCTCGTTGACCTCAATTTCCAATTAATATTAATTAATTACTTAGATTCTTTTAGTCACCGTTTTAATAATATTTCTAAAAGCTAATGTAACGGCATAATTCGTGTTCCTAGGAGAAAAAACTGTTGTCGGTTCAATATGATATAATTTCAGTTAACTATAACTAACAATAACTAACTTTTCAGCTTTTCTTTTTTTCTTCCTTTCGTTTCATTTCCATGTTGTCTATTTTGGATTCGATACTCCAACACCCCCCTTCAAGATGTACATGAATGTTAATAATGTTCATCTTGCGAAGGTTGTGATGAAAAAGTAATGAACCAAGGGGCTTTGTAAAAATGTCGGCAAGTTGCAGCTTTGAGGGAATGTGAAATAATTTGATGATGTTCTGCTGTAATTTTTCTCTAACGAGATGACAATCAATTTGGATATGTTTGGTTCTTTCATGCTGGACCGGATTTGTTGCAATAGACAAGGCAGATTTGCTATCAGTAAAAAGAGATGCAGGTTGAGGATAGCTGATGTTCAAGTCGTCTAGAGCATATAGCAGCCATTGGATCTCGCAAGTAGTTGTGGCGAGAGCTCGATATTCTGCTTCTGCTGAAGAGCGAGTGATAGTAACCTGTTTCTTTGATTTCCACGAGATTAAGGAGTTTCCAAAGAAGATAGCAAAACCAGTGACACTTCTTCGAGTATCAATACATCCCGCCCAATCACTATCGGAGAAGGCCTTGAGATGGATGTCTGAAGAAGCTGGAAAGAAGAGTCCTTGCCCTGGCGTGGCCTTCAAATAGCGTAGAACTCTGGTTGCTGCTTGAAAATAACTCACAGCAGGAGAGGTAAGGGATTGGCTAAGTACCTGGACAGAATAGGCTAAGTCAGGTCTTGTGATGGTTAGGTAAAGCAACTTACCTACAAGCCTGCGATAGCCAGATGGATCATCATGTAAAGGAGTGTCATTAAAGGAAAGTTTTAAATTGGATTCCATGGGGAAAGCAATAGGTTTGGAACCAGTTAGACCCGTTTCTTCAGGATGTCAAGAACATACTTTCTTTGACAAAGAGAGATGCCATTTTTAGATCGAGCCACCTCTATACCAAGGAAATACTTGAGCTGACCAGATCTTTGATAGTGAATTTGTCATGTAGAAAACCTTTTAACTGATGTATTTCCAGTATGTCATTGCTTGCTAAAAGTATATCATCGACATAGACCAATAATGCAATAAAGGATTGATCAGATTTCTTGATGAAAAGAGAAGAATCAGAGTGGCCTTGAGTAAAGCCAAAGTGGAGAAGGGCACTGGACAGTTTAGCAAACCATTGTCTGGAAGCCTGTTTTAGTCCATAGAGGCTCTTTAAAAGTTTGCAGGCATTCTGACCGGTTGGTATAGCCATTCCAGGAGGCAGTTCCATGTAAACCTCCTCATGTAGGTCGCCATGGAGAAAGGCATTATTGACATCTAGTTGATGTAAATGCCAGTTTTTTGACAGCAGCAACAGCAAGGATTAAACGAATGGAGGTAATCTTTGCAACAGGAGAGAAGGTATCAAAAAAATCTAGTCCTTCTTGCTGGGTGTAGCCCTTTGCCACCAACCGGGCTTTGTGTCTTTCAATGGTCCCATCAGCCCTATGTTTGATACGAAAGACCCACTTGCAGCCAATGGTCTTCTTGTTTGGAGGGAGAGTGACTAATTCCCAGGTTTTGTTTAATTCCAGAGCACGGATTTCATTCTGCATAGCATCTTTGCCATTCAGGAAATTTGGATGCTTGTTTGAAAGTTTTGGGTTCTAAGGGAGAAGAGATGGAAGCTAAAAAAGCTTTATGTGAAGTGGACAGTCGTGTTGTTGAGATGAAATGTTGAATAGGATAAGTAGTACTTGTAGAAGGAGGGCAGTTGGGAGAAAAGGAGAAATGACCTGCCATTGAGGGAGCAACCATATGAAGTCGATTCTGGGCTGCCATTTGAGCTGAAGAGACTGTGCCACAATAATAATCTTGTAAATGAGTAGGTATCTGGCGATTTCTGTTTGATTTTCTGACTAGTGGATGATCTGCAGGAGGTAGTGTATTGTGATCAGGTATCTCAATGGAGTGATGATGTGTAGGAGTTGAGACGGTAGGGGATGAGGATGGATCATTATTTGTCGATATTGGATGAGGTGAAGGTGAGGAATCTGGGAAAGGATCAGGTGCAGGAAACAAAAAAGGTTCTGGTCAGAAGTGGTAGGTATAGGTAGGTATAGTAGATATTTGAAAGGGAAGGTTAATTCATGAAATGTAACATTTCTTGAGATAAAGACTTTGTTTGTGTTGAATTCATGTCCATGACTTTTGTAGCCCTTTAGAGTCAGACGGGTAGCCTAGGAATAAGCACTTGATGGCTCTTGATTTTAGAATCAAAAAAGGAGATTTTTGCTTAGCCTGAATCTTGCTCTTGAATCAAATTTTTGTCTGTTGCCTAGAGTGGAAGCAAAGCATAGACACCCAAAAACTCTTAGGTGGGAAAGTTTTGGAGGTTTATCGAATAACATTTCAAAAGGGGATTTATTTTGGAGAAGAGGTGTGGGAATTTTGTTTATGATGTGGGCTGCGGTCAGGATACAATCACTCCAAAAGGGGAGAGGCAGATTGGCTTGGAATAATAGTGCTCTAGCAGTGCATAAAAGGTGCTGGTGTTTCCTCTCCACGATTCCATTTTGCTGTGGAGTCTCCACACAGCTCCTTTGATGTATTATGCCAAGTTTATGGTAGAATTTTGTGAGGCAGAATTCAGGTCCATTATCAGACCGTATGGTTTTGACAGAGGTGGAGAAATGATTTTCAACCATTCTGCAGAATGTTTTGAGCAAGTGTGAAGCATCAGATTTTTTTGCATCATATATACCCATGTGCACCTTGTGTAATCATCAACGATGGTGAGAAAGTATTTGAAATTGGAATAAGAAGATAGTGCTAAAAGGGTCCCCAAATATCACAATGAACTAACTCAAAACTTTTATTTGATTTGTGATTTGATACAGGAAATGGAAGTTTCTTTTGTTTTGCTAAGGGGCAAACATCACAGATGTTTGTACAATTAAGAGGAATAGAAGGTTCGATTTTCTTGAGATGAAGTAGCCTAGAGTTGGAAACATGTCCCAATCTGTAGTGCCATATGTCAGGGTTCTGGTGAGTGATTGCTGATGCTAGTGGTGCTGAGTTGAATTGATTTCTGGTCTGGGTTTTTGAAGAGGTTTGGATTATGTGGTACAACCCTTCCATCTCAATTGCAGTCCCAATCATCTTCTTCGTTAGTCGGTCCTGCATGGTGCAATAAGAATTGGTAAAAGTTAGGCATACGTTAATTGAATGGTGAGTTTTGATACAGAAATTAAATTGAATGAAAAAAGAGGGAATGCATAAGACATTGTGCAGAAGTAAGGAGTTAAAAAGGCAGATGGTGCCACTATGAGAGGCTGGAACCTTAACACCATTGGGAAGATATACAAAAGTGCTAATAGCTTGAGGAGTAGAGCAATATAGAGAAGGGGAACAGATCATATGATCTGTTGCACCCGTGTCAAGAATCCAAGGATATTTTGATTTCAATGGGGATGAGATGTGGCTGCAACACATAGTATGTGCTATAGGTTGTGTGTTACCAGAAAAGTAAGAAGTGGATGCAAAATTGACAGTTGGTCGAGTGCTGGAGGAGATCAGTTGGTGTTGAATTGGCAAGTGTCAAGAGTTTTGTGAATTCCTCTGGAGTGAAAGATAATTTTTGCTGCTCTTTATCAGTCTGATAGGTATTATCTTGAGTGACTGCAGCATGTGCTGAGGGTCTTCCAGAGGCATTTCTCTTTCCTCTTGGCCCTATCCAGTTAGGAGGATAACCATGGAGTTGATAGCATGTATCTACCCTGTGTCCAGTATAGCCACAATGAGTGCAAAGTGGTGAAGGTGCCTTGGATCTGTCTCTGTCCCTGAATGATCTTGGCTGATAATTTTGCTGATCATTACGCTTTGCCATCAAAGCATGTGTCTCAACATGAGAAGTAGAGTTAGTTAGCATCCTCTGACTTTCTTCTTGAAGTAGTAGAGAGAATACCTTAGCCATACTAGGCAAGGGAACTGTGAGAAGTAGTTGACTTCTGACAGAGGTAAAAGAGTCGTTTAAACCAACTAAAAACTTCAAAACATAATCAGATTGCTGTCGATTCTGTAAGAATGTGAACAAATCACAACTGCAGGTTGTCATAACTCCACATGTGCAGGTTGGAAAAGGTCTGTAACTAATGTATTCATCCCATAGAGTTTAAAAGAATTGAAAATACTCAGTTACAGTCATTGAACCTTGGCTTATGCAGCTTAGAGACTTTTCAAGATGAAATACCCGTGGACCATCACTTCTGAGATATCTGATTTTGAGCTCATTCCATAGTTCAGTGGCTGATGCAATGAATAAGAGACTATTGCGTATATCTTTTGAAATAGAATTCATCAGCCAAGAGAGAACCAGATTATTTGCTCTTAACCAGGCTGTGTGATTCATTTGCTTGATCAGCAGATGGAGGGGAGATTGATCCATCAATGAACTGGACTTTATTCTTTACTGTCAAGGCTATAACAATAGATCTGCTCCAGGCGACGTAATTACTTCCATTGAAGGTTTCTGAGACCAGCATAGCACCAGGATTATCACTGGGATGAAGATAGTAGGGAGTTGAGGAGTCATCTGAGGGATTTATGACTGAATGCACAGAAGAAGTATGAGAGCTCATTTTCAAAAAAAAAAGGAAGAAGACGATCAGTTTCTTGCAGGAGAAGAGTGTTGCGGAAGATTTTCAGCTAGATAAACTAATTGCTCTGATACCATGATAAATTTCAGATAGCAAGAAAGCATTGAGAGGAGAGAGAGGAGAGGAGAGATTGAAGAAATTCTCTTTATTGAAGAAGCATTTTATTCAACTGTTTTACATGAAGTAGCAGCCATATTTATACAAGGAAAAACACGGCTGAAGCTAACATATCAGCTAACTAATTAACAGAAAAATAACTAATCTTGAATAGCAACTAACTTCTAACTAATTTCAGTTAACTATAACTAACAATAACTAACTTTTCAGCTTTTCTTTTTCTTCCTTTCGTTTCATTTCCATGTTGTCTATTTTGGATTCGATACTCCAAGGAACCGCCCCGGCGATTGATTAAAAACGAATATTTAGAAAAAAAAAAAATAAAAAATAAAAAAAAAATTAACATTATTAAAATTATTTTTTTTAATAAAATTATTGAGTGGTATTTTTACTCTTAAGAAAAAGTATTCTGCTTTACGGGGGGGGGGGGGGGGGGGGGGGGGGGGGGACCTGGACTCATTCAGACCTCTTTGGGCCCTGCATATGCAATACCGTCCTTGACTGTGCCTAGAGTGTGCTGGACGAACCATGTTAAGACAGCCCAATACATGTTGACACCCCTAAACAAATAGAACAGTGTCTTGTAACTGAAATATTCAATCTTCTTCTGTCAAAAGATTTCTTACCATTTCAAATTCTTTCCATTGGGTGACCCTAACACCCTGATGAGAAGGACTTATGCAGCATTTTACTGAAACAGTGGCAAATTCTAAGTAAAGAGAAATGTAGTAAATATTTAACACATTATGTTAACAAAATATACTGCACAGTAAATCTGTAACTGAGTAAAAATCAACAGTTTCAGCTGTTCCCTCAAACTTTCAGTACGTCTGCCCATTTATGTTCTGCATAACCATAGGTCCAAAATTAAGTTAATACTCATTATGGATGCATGTGCATTTTAATGCTAACATTCTGACACCCCAATGCAAATCTTGAATCTATAAACTCCTGCTACAAAATTAAGTGCAGGATAGTGGTAGGGCAAGAACTACTTTATGGTTGGTGCCCCCAAGAAAACACATTGCGTGTTTGGTAGACAATACTAAACGAGACTCGACATTATATTGAACGAAATTTTAGGTGCTTTTTCTTTTTTAGTATTGTCTAATGCTATCCAATTATCTCTACAAAACATGCTGTCCATCTCTTTCACCAGTTAAATTTGCTACAAAGCATGCATCATCTTCATCTAATTTGTGTATTCAGTAATCAATACTTTCATTTGCCTATACATACATATCCATCCTCCTTCCAAGTAATTACTTCTCATTTCTCTTGCTGTAAGTACGCATGACCAAAATCTATAAATAAATTCTCCGTGAGCTGCGGTATATTTGATTGATGATTGTAGACCATTTTGACATGTTTGGTACAGAGGATTGAACAACACTAAATAAGAAAATAAGTCCAAATCTTGTCAGTCTAGCTAATACTACTATTATAACATGCAACTTTAGGCAACTGAGTTCTCGAGGAACCAAGGTCATGTTCACACACTTAAGGACTCGAGCATGAGCACGAATCAAAACTTGGGACTCCTCTACATCCATAGTACAAGCATTCCTCAATAGAATTACAAAATATGCAAGCCATACAACTTGAGTTTTAAGCAAACAAACTGAGAAGTCAAAAGGCCACAGTTCAAACATAGTCACCAATTTCCATGACAGAAGTGTAATCCACGAACAGGTACAGCCTTACGAAATTTCACGCAGTCAGGGTCCATTTTAACGTAAAAATATACCCCTTCGAGTCGTTCCTGCAGGAACATTTGGTAAAAGCGTCCATTTTTCATGTCAAACTGCAATAAATTAAGCATGGAATATGAATGTTGTCTCAAAAGATATTAATTATTATCACTACATTTCTGTCATTAGCAAAATAAATCATCAGTTCTCAAGCCAAAAGACCAAATCAGGCAAAGTGGGCAAAAGAGCATGTGAACACATCAAAAGATACAAAGACCAAAAGCCTAGTAGTTGGCATTGTAAAGCAGGTTCAGATGGCCAGGCACACCTTCTTCACCGGTCATGGGCTAATATAGACTCCCACTCGCATGGAAATTCCTAAAATATCATAAACATTTTCACCTTTATGCAGGTATTATTAAATAAAGAATTACATAACATAGTAAACTCACATCTCTTTGAGTCGTCCACTTGGACATAATGAACAAGAACAAATCAGAGTACTAATGTTATCAGTTTCATCACAAGTAAAAAGGCTTATAACAAAGAATAAAGATGCAGCATGATGATCATTCAGAAGCAATAATGTAAAAACAACCAGTAAGTTAAACAAACTGTCATCTGAAAGACAACTGCTCTGTGTCTATTGCTAAAAGCTGGGGGTGGGTACGGTCTGGTTCTAAAGAAAACCAAACCGAACCAAGAATTACTAGGTATCTTCTAAATGGAACCATCGGATCCAACTTTAATTATGGATTTGGTTTAGTTTGGTTCCGTACAGTAATTAGATTTTTCAATATTTTCATAATTCCAACAAATACTTCATTCTCCTAAAGTTGGAAATAACACAAAATTAATGTAACAAATGATAGAATCCATCTTACAATAACAATAACAAACGTAGTCAAAATTTAAATTTTAAAATGAATAGAAAAGATAAAATGATTTTAGAAGAATTACAAAATATTAATATTTTAACTAATACTAATCGACTTAAATTACAAGATTTAGCGATAAATTTAAGTACTAAATATAAAACTCTAAGTGAAGAAATACAACAAATAAATAGTTTCTCAACAATTATCTGAAATAAAAAATAAAGGATTACAAATTTTAGTAGATGATTTTTTTCCGAACATGAAGAAAGAAGACATTATAATAAATCAATTTTTAGAACAATATGAAATTATGCTCAACCTTTAGAAAAAATGGATATTATAAATCAAGATGTTTTAACTCATATAATAAATATCGAATCCAATTTAGAAATTGTTAATGACAATATTAAAATAGGACCAAAAATCTTATATAAACAAATTGAATCAAAATTAAAAGAATCAAAACTAAAAAGAGATTCTTGTATATCAATTGAACCACCTTTACCAGCTTATGTTATAGAAGAATTAGAAAATAAATTCTTTGAAGCCACTGGAGAAGAATTAGAAGTCTATAAACAAAGTTTAGAACAATTAGCTATTCAAACCGAGAATATTTATATGAATGATCCTCCACCCAAAGAGGAAACTACTGAAATTAATACTCCACCTCTAAATCAACAAGTTGAAACTCAACCGTTAGTCGGAGAGACAAGTAGAACTAATATTACTACAGATTGGACACAAGTCGAATCTGATGACTGGAATCTAGAATGGATAAAAGAACATGGAATAACTGAAGAACGAGAAGGTTACAATTTTAGAAAAGGACCCAAGATTATGTCAACTAAGCATATACATCTTAGGGATAATAATCCAGTTAAATTATTTACTGAACCAATTCCTACAACAGGAATATGGCTAGATGTTGATGATAGCAATAATAAAAGTGAAATTATTGATTCATGGGCAAAAGCTACTGATTTAGCTGTTGCTTTTCATAAATGGAATACAACTCAAGCTTATAACTTTTTAATCCACACCTTTAGAGGAATTACTTCAGATATCTGGAGAAGAACTTCTGAAGAAACTAAAAATAAAATTAAATATGGAGAAAAATCTACAACTACTATAGATAGTAATGAAAGTTTAGATGCTGAAAATTTTAAAGAAGTTTTAAAACGAATGGAAAATTTCTTTAGACACTTACTCTTAGGAGAAGAAGTTATACCAGAAACAAAAATAGACATGATCACTCAAGAAGCCTTACAAGCTGAAAGAGAAATGGAATTATTAAAAAATCTGTGATATGTGTGAATTAAACGAATATACCAAGAAATTTGAAAAGATATATATTAAAGCTTCTAAATCCATAAAAGAATGGAATTTATCAGAAGAAGATGTAAAATTATTAAATAGATATTTTCTTAAACTACCTTGGCCATGGGGTCAGAAATTATTTGAAGATTACAAATTTATTGGAATAAAATAGAACGGGAAGATCCTAACCGTAAAGCTGATACCTTAGGAATGAGAACTTCATTCGCCAAAAGAAAAATATCTGAATGGTGTAGAAAATCTATGTACCAACACCTATTTAGAAAACATGGAAAGAAAGCAAGTTTATGTTGTTATGGAGAAATAGCAGCAGTACCACAATTTGGTTGTCATCAACCACCTAGGAAACCATATTATAAAAGAAAATTTAAGAAGTATCTTAAACCTTGGAAGAGAAATAAAGGATTTAAGATCCACAAGAAATATTTTAAGAAGAAAAAATCTTGGAAAAGGGAATATAATCAACATAAGAAATCTCAGAAAAAATCTAAAGGAGAATTCTATAAAAAATGTAAATGTTTTACATGTAATGAAATAGGACATATATATCCCAATTGTCCTAATAAGAATAAAAGAGAAAATGTTAAAGCCATTAGGATAATGGAAGAAATAGAATCTGACTCGGATTATGAGATAATTGAAGACTTAGATAAATTATCAGAAACAGACTCAATATATGAGTTAGATATAGAAGAAATTGAAGAACAGAATTTGAACAGATCTATATGAATCAAGAAATTATAGATACTATTGAAACCAACTTAGATAACGAAGAAGGAACTTCACAAACAGTTGTGTTTGATGAAGAAAGATATGGAGCCATAAAAGAAAAACAAATATCTTTAAAAGATAAAGATGTTTTTGTTAGACCAATATTACCTTGGTTTAATAAAACAATATATATTGCTAAATATGATGAAGTACCTATTAACATCGAAAATGTTAAAGGCAACATTACTATACCCCTAATAACTAAAGAATGGATTAATAGAGAATTAGCAAAAATAAATAGATCCACTAGAGAAAGATTAAAGAACATAATAATTGGAGGAATCCAAATAATGATCAAAGGATACTTTAGAGAATGAATGGATATTCCTACACAAATGTACTTAATGGATAATAGAATACTTCATGATCCTATGGATGCTCTATTAGGAGTTGTCTCTGGAAATCTAGTAAATAAGAAAATTATATTTACTATAAGACTTGGATTTGACACGTCCCTATTAAATGAAAATTGAAGTATGGGATTAAATCTATATCATAGAATTGATAGATTAATTATGCCACCAAGAAGTAAAGCTTTATATGCCTTTACTACTACACACCAAAAGAAAATCAATAAAGTCTCAGGAGATTTTATACAAATACATGAAGATTTTAGAGACCTAGCACAATTTACACCACCAAGAATGTTAAGTAATAATAACATTTTGTTACCACAAGATATATTGCTTGATTTTCATCAACAATCTAGAAGAATAGATAATAATGTAGGAAATCAAGGATTAGTTACCTTGAATAACTCTAGACAATTTATAGCCAGAATGCCTAGTAGAAGAATAGAAAGAAGTATTAGTACTAGAGAACTCTCAAGTTCTAGTAGAACATCTACAAGTAGAAATTACCCAACAATGCCTAGAAATAGCATTGATATTGACCTTAGAAAAAGCGAGGAAGACAATTTCCTTATCTTAACAGAATATATTAATAATCAAAATAACTACGAAGAAATTATAGCCCTTGTTAATACAGGAGCAAGTACCAGTCATATAAGAGCAGACTTAGTTAATCATTTATTAGAAGAAAATTTACCACAAGGAATAACTCTTACAGATTATCATGGAATTAAATATGAAATTAAAACTTTTGTTAATCTAGAATTAAGTTTTACAGATATAGAAGGAGAACAATTTAAACTAAATCTTAAAATTCATAAAGATTATAGGAAGGGAAAAGATACTAGTCCAATATTATTGGGAATGAACTTTCTTGAGAAAGTCTCACCATTCTATATACAGAAGAATACATTACAAATAACTATAGAAGGAAAACAAAAAATGATTTCTAGGATTAGTAAAAACAAAGAACCAATCTATATGATACAATGAATTAGATCAATTAAAACTAGCATACTTAGTCCATATATTGAGATAACTCTCAAATTACCAGATTACTGTATGATAAAATTTCATGCTATACTTGATACTGGATCAGGTATTTGCCTATGCAAAAGATATGTGTTCCCAGAACATTATTATAAAAGAGACTATAAGAAAACAACTTATGGACAAACAGCCAGTGATATTGTAGAAATCTATAGAGATTTTGTAGAAAATGTTCCTATAATTATAGGAAATAGAGAATGTTTTATACCTCGAATATATGCAACAGATAAAATCGGATGTGATATCCTTTTAGGAGAAAATTTTATCTACACATATAGCCCTTTTACACAACATAAAGATAGTTTTGAATTTACAACACCTTGTAATCACAAAATTAAAACACCAAAAATTTATAAAGCCATTGGAATTGCACATCAACCAATTCACCATAAACCCAGACATCAGAGTTCTACAGGTAATCGTGGTGGATGTTATACAGAAATTAATCAAAAACAAAAAATTCCAATATTAGGAATTAACAATTTAGAAGAAGAATTAGAAAGTATTAAATCAGAACTAAAAGAATATTATCATGAACATCCCTTAGCTAAATGGGATCAAGACAAACCTATGGCAACTATTGAATTAAAAGACCCAGATGCTAAAATATCAGGAAAACAATTTCCTTATAGCGAAGAAGATAAAAAAGAATTTGAAATACAAATTAAAGAACTTTTACAATTAGGAGTTATAAAAGAATCAACTAGTCCATATAATAGTCTAGCATTTATGGTTAGAAACCATAGTGAAATTAAAAGAGGAAAAGCTAGAATGGTAATTGATTATAGAGATTTAAACTCTAAAACTGTACCAAATAGCTATAAACTACCAATAAAAGAATTGTTAATAAAACAAATACAAGTAAGTAAAATATATTCTAAATTTGATTGTAAATCTGGATATTGGCAAATAAAACTAGATGAAGCATCAAAACCTTTAACTAGTTTTACTACCCCTAATCCATTAGGACAATTCGAATGGAATGTTATGCCATTTGGATTAATGAATGCACCAGCTATATTTCAACAAAGAATGGATAAGATTATTAGACCAATAAAGAACTTCTGCATTGTTTATATAGATGATATTCTTATTCATAGTAAAAATCTAAAAGAACATATTGAACATCTTAAGAAATTCAACTATATTGCTAAAAAATATGGATTAGCCTTATCAGAAAGAAAATCAGAAATAGCTAAGACTGAAATTGAATTCTTAGGATACATTTTTACTGAAGAAAAAATACTTCAACAACCCCATATTGGGAAGAAGATTATTGATTTTCCAGAAGAAATTAGAGATAAGAAAGAGTTACAAAGTTTTATTGGATTATTAAATTATTCTGAGAAATTTATTAAAAACTGTGCAAAATACAAAGTCCACTTCACCAAAAAAACTCAAAAAAGGAGTCGAATGGGAATGGACACAAGGAGATATAGAAATGGTAAATAAAATTAAAAGAATATGCGAAAATCTACCAGAATTAAATATTCCAAATGATGACGATTTCTTTATTCTTGAAACTGATGCATCTTTATTACACTGTGGAGCAATCCTCAAAAGAAAAGAAAATCATAAAGAATTTCTTTGTAATTCATTATGTAAATGCCCAGAAGAGCTTGTTGCTTATACTTCAGGTACATTCAAAGATGCCGAGACAAGGTATGATATCAATCGTAAAGAATGTTTAGCCGTTAAGAAAGGAGTAGCAAAATTTGAATCTTATTTGCTACCTAAGAAATTTCTTATTAGAACAGATAATACTCAGGTAAAACCATTATTAACAAATAAACTTGGAACGAGTGCAGCTGAAAGACCACTTATTAGAATGCAAATGTGGTTTGCACCATTTAAATTTGATATTGTCCATATTAAAGGAAAAGACAATTTTATTCCAGATTTTTTAACCAGGAATGGAGCAAATCAGGAAGGAATTAGAGACATTGAAGTTCGAAATGAATATGAAGATTGCTGTTATGGAGTCCAAGATTACACTAATAGAAATGGCTGTTGTCAAGCCGATATCTGAGAAAGCCAATAAGGCTATATTATCTGAAGGCCCTAGTGCCAATAAATCTGAAGGCCTCAGTGCCAATATTGAACCAAAAGCATTAAAGCTTCATAAACTATCAGTCCAAGAGAATACTACTTTGTCTCCCTCACAGGAGAAAAAATTAACAAAGGAAAGTATCTCCATACCAGAGCTAGATCGCTCAAATATCATCAAAGCCTGTAACACTCCCAGTGTTATGGTTATCAAAAGTAAAAATGATTTTATTTTAGCATATGTACTGTTCAATCTAGCCTGTTGCTGGTTTACCAGTATTGGAGGTTGGATGAAAACCTTAACATATGGAACCTATAACAAAGTAAATTTATATCCAGGAGCCCCGGCCTATTGGGTTCGTACTCTATTTGAAATGGGAAATATAATTTGTATTTACCCATCAGAATCTTTAAGGGAAATTTCTATGCTACCAAAAGAAGTAGTCCGAGCTATTGAAAGATATTGTCAAGTTCTTAAACATAAGAACATATACATCAGATTTTTCTCTGCTAGTCCCAAATGGGATAATGAAGAAGATAAGCTGATGCCAGTTAGCCATGTCATAAGGATTGCCACTACTTCCAAGCATCTTCAGCCTGAGAAGAGTGAAATTCACGAAACCACACCAGAAGATGTCATCAATATGACAACTTTTCGTAGAGCGAAAGGATATAAAGAACAGTTTGAGCATCTCCAGAAAATTATTGAAGAAAATCAGAAAATTTGGGTGTATGAGTCACAAGACCACCTGATTTACAGCAAAGCTGTGGCACCCACTAAGCAAGAAGATTGGCACTATCTTGATACATGGTGTGATCATATTTTTGGAGGAGACGCTAGTGGAACACAGAAGACAAAAAATGAGCTGTGTAAACAATTTTGACGTTATCCAAACCATAAGTGTGAATGTTGTAGCAATGAACAAGATGGCTCACCAATCTCACTAGATCCAAAGGAATTTCCGGATGAGTGGTTTGAGTCTCATATGGAAAAGTAATGGACCCTCTTTATCATTACTTTATCAAAGTCACTTTGATAAAGAAAAACTGTGGGGTTTCACTTGCATTATTTTCCATATTAAGACAAACAACTTTAGGCCACAGTAAGATTCCCATTATCTTACACAGTAACACAACAATAATGAAGGACAGCCATAGAGCTTTTTCGAGTCTATAAAAGGAAGACTAATTCTCAAAAGAAGGAATCCCATCCTTAAGCAAAAACTCAGTTCTCTCTCTTGTTTTCCAATCTTATAGCTATTTCAGTTTCTTTCTTTCATTTGAAGCTT
Source organism: Fraxinus excelsior (assembly GCA_019097785.1). Classification (NCBI taxonomy): domain Eukaryota; kingdom Viridiplantae; phylum Streptophyta; class Magnoliopsida; order Lamiales; family Oleaceae; genus Fraxinus; species Fraxinus excelsior. The sequence continues at coordinate 48,184,518 of CM032623.1, forward strand.
GTAATAAGGTAATCTCTATGGAGTTCTAAACTCTTTAGAGAGAGTACCAAGAGTGTAGCCGAGATATGTATGTATACTCTTTTATAAGAGATATTAGTGTGATGTGTTTATGAAATTAAAGTTGTTTGAAAACACTGTTTTCTTATTCTTATTATATTCTCAAAAGCTCTTATCTTACTTATACTCCAACGGTGAAAACCTTGAGGGTTAGTGCAAGTATCTTGTTGCCGTGTTGCCATATGTAGGCGTTTTAGGCGTTGTTAGAGAAAGCCATGAGAACCCTGTTACCATTCAAGGTGATGTTTTAACTAGGAGTTGAAAGGAAAACTGTGATTCCGTGTGATCCATTGTGAGATATGCAAAAGAGTTAGAGAGAAAACCAATAAGAGTGCGGAAGTCGTGTTGGACCATAACCCACTTTCTTAAATTCAAATAACACCGATCACTTATATCTGAGTATACAAACATATGGGAAGCAAGCTCGAGGGAAATCTCATTGATATTATTCTGCATTTACCTTCATCTTCATTACTGTAAGATCTTTCTTATTTATGTTAAATACTCGTATTAATATTTGCACGCCTGCTATTTATTATGTTTTAGTTAATTGTATTCAAAAATTAGAAATTAATTGTGAAAGAGAAAAAGAAAAAATTAAATCATATTATAATGTGCTAGATTATTTTCTGAAAATTAATAGAAATATACATGTCTTTTACAGAAAATATTGTTATAATTAATAGAGAAATTAATGAACTAGAAAATAAAATTAGAACATTAAAAGATTGTTTTGATAAAAAATATATAGATAAATACAAGTATAATTGGCTTTTTCATTTTTTAGGAGAAATAAACCAAACCTATTCTATATTAGGAATAGAGAATCTTGACTTGACTAAAGAATAAGAGGAATGATATTTGTGTCTTTTTATCTAAGAGTGTAAACCATGATGTGAAACTAAGTGTACATGTAGCAAGGTCGTACAAAGTTTGAAACAACACAGTAGTAATCTATCAAATGACAGCTGGGCCACTGGTATTGTATAGACAGAAAAAAAAAAAAAATATTTTGACAGATTTGAAATCCAAAAATTAAAAAAATAAAAATAAGGGAGATTCTATTATTGATTCAGTTCTTCACTTTTAGGTCCAGAATCAAGAACTAAACCAAATACGTCGGTTCTTGGTTCTAAAACCCGTTACCCAATTTAACCTAAGAACCAAACCGTCCCGCGTGGTCCGGTTCATCCAACCCTATTAAATACTTAAGAATGGACCAGCTTTTCTAGTTAGTACTATTTATTTATTATTATTTTTTTCCCCCCCAATACTCTTAAGAGTTATGTAAACTTATAAAGTGGATGGGTCCATAGATAAATGGACCAAATTCACTGTGCTAATTATAGACCTAAGAAACGGCCCAAATTAAAAGAATAGTGTTCAATTTAAAACCCACATAAGTTGGGCCACTATGTTCCTTGCCCCAAACACTATCTTCTAGATGCATGAAACACTCATATCTAATACCAAACACTTGAACAATAGTTAGGGCACTTTGGTCAATATTTTGCATTCGTAATAAAGTTTAGAAAGCACATCGAGGATATTTTATTTGGTCTATAACTATTTCGAGTTGTCTACATTACATTGAATATCATTTTACCATAAATCTCAAGGAAACAAGCTTATAAGAATTAGAATGTTTCCATGTCCATGAGCCCAGGATTCAGTGATTAGATGTATCTTATATTTGAGCACACACCTGTACTAGATATTGGCACCAAGCGAAGTGACCTGGCCATACAAGTTCATCAAATTTTCAGATTTCTCCCCACTTTTTTGCTACCCCTCTACCTAACTCCACTCTGTTGCAGATAATAAGCACCAAATGACAAGGGAAGGGCCAAAGCGAAAAGTCACGCACAACACCATAAAGATCACCATTAAAACTAGCCCAGGAGACACAGAAGGTAAAAAGGCAGAACAGGTGGAGTAAGTCCTTTCATCCAACTAAGAGATGATTTTTCAAATCCTATTCTGTCCTTTTATGAAGATGCATGATCATGGAACTCACCCATTTTTCTCACAAGCTTATTTTTACATCAGCCAGTAATGCCCTTCTAAGATGATTTTTCAGAAATAAAAGTTAGCAAGACCTGGTTTCACGGGTTACCTTTCTTCTTAACACGGAAAGAGACACCGTACGTAGGGCTGTAAGCAAAAACCGCCAAGTCGGAAAATCGAACCAAAACCGCATTTTAGAAATCGTCGGTTTGGTGTCACGTAGACCCGTCAACGAAATGATTTTGAACCAAACCAAACCGATAAAAAACGGTTTGGTTTAGGTTTGAGAATTTTAATTGCGGTTTAAAATCAAATCGGATCGGTGAAAAAATATATAAAAATAATGATTTTTTTTTAAAAAAATTCATCCAAATATGCAATATTCAATAGTTTTGTCATTTGTATGTATTTTTGTCAATTTATAATTTTCTATTACATATAGATTATTATTACCAAATAATCCTAATTTATATCTAATAATCTCAAGACTAACATAATCTATCAAAAACCCTTTTCCTCTTTAGAATTCAAATTTCTACGGTTGCTTCTGAGTCTGCATTCTCAAATGGAGGTTAGATACTTGATTCTTTTAGGAGTTTATTAGCTGCAAGTTAAGAATGAACCTATAGTGCTATGCCAATATTTAGATGAAGTGGAAGCATTTGATGATTCAATGAAAGTTGTGGCAGGTGGTTTATATTTTCTATTCCTCAAAAATTCTCTTATCTATCTAGTATCCAATACTATGATGATATAACGAATGCATTTGTTTGATAATGGAGGCTATGACTCATGTGTGAGAACAATTGGTGTTTAAATATATGTGAGAAATTGAATTCGTAACAAAATATAACGGTAAGCTTGACTAATTTGCATGTTTAGATATTATAAACAGTTGATTTATTATTATGGTTGGTTATTCTCTCTGTCTAATCAGTAGTTTTGTTTTTCAGATATGATGATCATGAGGTCATGTTGAACATCATTACATATTTTGGGCTTTATATTTAGTTTAGTAAACTTGTATTGTAACGTTATCGTAACGTCTTAGCCTAAAATGGCAAACAAAAAACTATATTTTAGTTTATTGTGATTTCACTTTGATTTAGTTGGTATTTAAATTTGTAGTAGATATATTTAGTTTGTTTTAGATTTATTGCTAGTAAGATATAAATATATATTGAATTCAATGAATTAATGTCATAAAAGTAGACTGACAAAAAAATATACGGTGAAACCGGCGGTTTAAAACCGGACCAAACCATTAGGTTTAGGTTTGAGTTTTTTTCAAACCGTTCAAAATGGTTTGGTTTAGGTTTGAGTTTTTCTCAAACTGGTTTAAACGGTTTGATTTGAAAATTTGTCAAAAACCGCAACAATCGGACCGCTTACACCCCTAACCGTACGGCATCAGTCTACTCCACTAGACTACCTTCCGCCTTTTTTCGATCGTGTCGGGACGAAAGTAAATTTGATCACAATTTAAAGAAAGCTTACAAAATGAAATTAAAATGCATTGAAATAAACTTGATCGGTTGATTGCTTGAAAGCTGAACATTACAATAGATAAAAGCAGGAAATTACAATGACTAGTGCAGAGGGCGAATACTAGAAAGCTTGAAAATGTTTGAAAGACTAATACCCCTTATAATAGGTTTCGGAACAAAAGCCCAACTAATGTGAGTATACGTCTTTTAGCCAAAGAATCACACTAAAATTTTCTAATTTCTATCTATTTAACAAATGAAATAAAATATTTACAATGTGCGGCCGAAGTTGGGCAAACTGCGGCTGTGATAGGGTCGCGGGGCTTAAATAAAGCTGTTGTTCGTGACACCTGGAGATTGCCAGAAATTCTAAAAATAATGATGGTGTTGACTAGATTCTGCAAACCTGTATAAGACAGGGAGATGAAGGTCAACATTTTGTTTACATAACTTTATATGATTACGATCATAGGCTGGTTCCCATCTTCACATTCCAGGCATCAGGATAGAAAATGTTGATTGTATCATACAAAGATTCATAGATTAACATTGCTGTGGAGGTACCTTGGTGACTCAAAAAAAGTTGCAATCATTTATTTCCGAATGCAAACGCTTGCATCTAGTGGCATCGTCACTGGTAAGGCAAAGATTTGGTGCACTGTTTCCCTTGTGACGCGAACAGAATGGAAGAGAGTATTTTGAGGGATTGGAAGAAATAGATAACCCTCTTTTGAGGACCAAAAACACCAAATATATTTGCCTACTTTTTAATTACAAAAAAGATTTCATTATGCACGACTGAAGATTGATAATTTCTGAGGAGGTATACTTGAAGACTGAGAAAATAATTCTTTCAGCGCTAAGTAAAATTATTTCCACATTGGTGCTCCCCCTACAGGAATTGGAGCTTAACAAAATAAAAGTACACATTGGTGAAGGGGGAAGAAAGAAAAAGAATCTAAAAGCTTATAATTTGAAGGTAAGATGTTAAATCAGAACTAATGTATTGCTTCATTCGCACAATCCACATAATCAGTACACAAATTGGATATATATAATGAAACTTTAACCACTGTACATGGTACATATATAAAAAAAGAAAATGGACAAAAACACAAAATAATCATAAACAACTGAGATACTTTCATCTCACAAGCACCAAAAAGATAAAATCCCATAAATGCTCATGCACTGATTGCGCATTTTGTTACGAAAATAAAAATAAAATATTCTCTATCAGCTTTATCATAGCCAAACTATGGTAACGGGGTGGGAAAGTCAATGTTTATATACACCAGAAGTTACCTTGACAATTGAAAGAGGTAAAACATGGTGGAATATTACTCCATTTTTCAAAGGTCTCAACAATAACAATGCTATAAAAGAAAATCTGGGATGACTGGTGATTGTGCTGCGACATTCAATGTCCCATCTGCTTTTTTCCTTGATTCGTGCTTACCATGTCTATGGTCGCTCTTCTGCTTGTCTTTATGATCAGGTTCTTTCTTCTCCTTTTTTGAACTAGGACGTTTCTTCTCTTTACCATCACTGTGGTGTTTATGTCTTCTTGAACTTGCATTTCCAGGCTCAGATGCAACAGTGTTTGTCACAGTCATGTTTGATTCAAAAGGTCTGTCAATAGTTAACTCATTCTTCTCCCTTTTCTTACTTGCTTTGTTTGATGATTTACTTATTGATGATGATGATGCAGCTTCATTGCCTAAAAGCACTTCCCGTACAGCACCCGAAATCAGATCATCATTTAACTCAGGTTTCTTAGCAGCAATATGTGCTTCTTCCCCATCATCCAATTTTACAACCACGGGCCTAGGCTTTGCTTGGTTTCGCTTTTTTCTAAGATCAAGCGATTGCTTTGTTAGCTTAACAAGATCGTCAGCCTCATCAATAGCCTGGTCTCTGTGTTCGTGAGCAGGTGGGTAATCATTGGATATCATGTCTTTACTCTCTGAAGAAAGATAATATAGTTCATGCCGCTTGCGATGCTCAGCAAGTAGAGATGTAGACTCAGACGATGGTTCATATTCCTCTTTACTCGAATGCTCGGGAATTGTAGTTCCATTGGTCACGGTATGAGACCTTACAAGGGAAAATGAACTGGATACAGGTAACTTGATATCATTAGATATTGCTTCAATGTCACTAAGACTTTCCTTGAGCACCAACCCATCAGGTATTGGTACCCTCTTTTGAGCACTTACTGAAACTGGACCTAGCTCCTCTGAAAATGCATCGAACATCAGCTTCATCATGTCAGAAGTTGTAAGTTCTCCCTTAATTTTGTCTCCTTCACTCTCGTCCATGGAATTATGTATCCTTGGTTTTATCAACTCAATCATACCAAGGACATTACTTGCTCTCTCCTGTATTTCTACCTCATGACTTCCTGCTACCTCGCCCAAATTAGTTTCAACAAGATTTACTAGGTTCGTTATAGATTTTTGCGTTAACTGCTGTTTCTTTATAGAAGCCGATGATGTCTGCTCATGAGCAATCATTAGATCCTCACCATTTCCTGTTGGCTGATGTGAACTCCTTGGATTTAACCCATCATCTAGATCAGCATCGGAAATGAGTGCACTTGTTACTGTTTCAGAACTTCCCTGAAAATCCTCTTTCAAGACCAAATCTGTTAACTTGGAAGGATATAAAGCATCATCTCCACTTGAGAGATAACAATATATGCAGAAGGTCAATACTTTAAATACAGACTGAATATATACAGCTCTTATTGGTGGTGGTAGAAGACAAGTCCGTGGTTGTAGCAGTGACTCCATGAGCTCAAATAGATTTCTAGAAAACTCAACATACTCCCCTGACAAAAAAGCAGCAGCGGATAAAACCTTGTGTATAAACAGATTTCCTAGCAAAGCAGGATCAATTAGCAAACCACGAGAAACATGAACAAGCTGCGGCCTAACATCTTTAACCCTCATACCAATATCTATAAGCTGGGTCTCAATCTCCTCCCCCTTTTGACAGTGAGGAATCCTGGACATTTCACCAAGAAGTGAAACATACCAATCAAAATCAGCTATCACTCCGTAAAGATTCCTCGAACAAGTTGACAAGATGGACCCTAGAATCTCATTACAAAACTCTGGGTCGGACTTCAGTGCATAACTGATCAAAACCTTACAAATTTCAGCTACATTATCCTCTGAAACCATAGTCATCACAAGCTTCAAGGCCTCAAGCTTAATATTCACATCAACATCATCCAACGACTTAATTACAACCTCCTTGTTTTCCAAAACGGCCCATGAATGCTTTGCTGCTACAATGGTCAGCGCTTGTAGACCAAGGTACTTTAGATTCGGATCACTTTCCAACAAAAACTCCTGTATTTTCATGACTGCAAGCTTCACTGCAGGTTCATACTCACTCAAACTAGTTACGATAGTATTCACACACTCAAATGCCAATGATTTAGCTCCTGTTCTTCTCAGATGCTCACAAATTGGCTCCACTATTCTCTTTGCTAGCCTCGGCTCTAATGGGGCCAACTTGGCAAAAATCTTTAAAACCTTAATTAGAACCCAATTATTCCTGGAATCTACTAAAATCTTATAGAACTCGGGAGCCAAGGGTAAATAAGATCTGGGTTCCTTTACAGTAAGCTCACAGAACAATCCCACGGTAGCAGACAAAACACCCATATCACTGCTCTCAAGATTTTCGACAATTCGTTTAAAACAAACACGAACAGCCTCCGGATACTGCTCAAAGATTCTTAAAATAGCCGAAATGGCTTTCTTTTTCACGAAATTCTTAGAACTATTAAGCAATGTAAACAACTCCGGAGTCAAATCACGAGACAAATCCGGTGTCGAAATAGAAGAAAGAGTAGATAGAGCAAGACTCACATCATGAGGATTGGAGGACGAAAAGTCCTTGCGCAGCTGGTGGGTCAAGAGCAGAATAACATCAGTCGTAGGACTGAATGAAAGTGAAGCCGATAGCAACGCAAGGCGCTTGTGAGAGTGCACGGCGGAGGAGGAAAGCTCGACAGCAGGGAAAGCCGCCCAAGACATATCAACTCCATGTAAGGAGTGCAAATAAGTTAACTTCTGGAGGGCTGTGGCCTTTGTTTGTGAATCGGTAGATTTGATCTCACGGCGGATCTCATCAATGGACTTGGCGATGAAAGCCGCTTCGCCGCCGGCTGGACTCAAGCGGAGACCCTTAATTAGATCGTCTAAGGAACGCTGAAAAAGGGAGTCCATTAATGAAGGACCCGCCATTCATTCATCAAAATCCAAGCTATTTCCAATAACTTTCAATCCAGGATTTTCTATTTCTACAGTAATTACGATTCCGGTAATCTCTACCGGAGAAGAAATGATTGATTGAAGGAGAAATATAGCTTAGATGATGGGAAATAATGGAGAAGGGCAATTGATTTGGGCTTCAGGACTGATGGGGGCGTTAAATTTAAAACGTATCAAAATTTAAATTTTAAATTAAATAATATTAACAATTAATTCTAATAAGTATAAATATTTTTTGGTTAATTATTGAAAAATTAAACATTTTTCAGTTAGAAGATGAAAATTGAAAAGTAACAACTTTTTTTCTCACAAATCAAATTCGCGGTGCCCTTGCATAGTTAGTCTATCTCCATATTTATGTTCTCTTATCTCTAACGAGTTACAACACAAAGCTCGCACATAGATAACCCAACTTAAAATTAGGTCGGGAGTTCGTTGATAAATTAATGACCAATACCTTGTTATGTGCGCACTCTGATGGTAACAATACTAAACTTACAATGTCATCGAACATTATAATTGTATACTAGTGCACATTTTCACTTATAATGTCAATCATGGTTACCAGATCTGGATCGATATTGTTCCGACTAGATTACTGAGTTGTGAGATCAATGGTTCGATTGGAAAGTTATCGAGACAATCGACGGGAATATATTCGGTGGATATCATTGATCCTCAAATGTCATGGTCTTCTTTTCCTTCATTTCACCTCTCTAACGCATGTTTGGCAGAAAAACATTGGATGTCATCCGATAATATTGTATTGTATATTATAAAAGAAAAAGAAGTTAAAACTCATAGTTTGCATTGGACAAGGACTATAACCATGACGTGCTCATCAAAATTATTTATAGCATCTTCGATAAAAATGTTTTAGGTAGATTTGATAGTTTAATAGTATTTAATGGATTAATAGCCAAAAAAACAACCGCTAAAAACGTTTCCACGTGTGATATATCCTCCTATCTATTTGGAAAACGCATAAAATCTCATGTTTGAAACCTTTTGTGCAAAAAATCACATGTTGTCAAGATTTGTCATATTTGCCGTTAAAAACAAAATACTAAAATTTAAAAAAAAAAAAAATTACAATTTTAGTACCCAAACTTTTTATCTTTTTATAACTTTAATTTAATTTTTTTATATGTGTCATCCACAATCCCAAATTTTTAAAACCCCACCCTACTTCATTTTATTTCCAAAAAAAAAAAAAAAGCTATTTTAAATGAAACCAGAAGAAAAATAATCTCGTCTGAATAAATTTGAAGGATTAACATTTTGAATTTTAACATTGTTTGGACATGGAAATGTGAAGGATTTCTTTTTGATGCTATAATTGAGAAAATCTCTAAGTTCAGTTTAGCCCTTATTTTATTTTTATTTTTTCAAAATATATTTTTTATTTTTTTCTTTTCAATCACACATTTTTCGATCAAATAATATTACACATAATCAAAAACTTTTTTTTTTCATTTTTAAGCACACATTCTCCGTCGATGAACTATTTCAAAATCCATCTCAGCTTCACAAAATCTTCGTATCACGCACAGAAAGGAAGACTGTCTAACCTCTTTACCCGTGGATGAGTCATTTGGAACTGGCCCTTTCTGTCTAGACAAGCTTCCAGAATTCAAAACGTTTCTGCCACGAGTAGCATTTGTAGAAGACCAACCATTGCCACCTGAAATAAAGTCGGAAAATTATATCACCATGATATAAGAAAACCAGCTTACGGGGAAACTAAAGTTGAGATTTCTAACTTGATTATCAATCAATATCAACCATATCTTTCATGAGTTCTACATCTTTTCAATCACACATTTCAAAATTTTCTATCAAAATCCAATTAAAATCTAATTTCAATCTACACCAAACACCCTCTATTTATGAGATTTATTGGAAATGGGTTTTTTCGCAAGCCATTGTGCTTATGTTTGTTGTTATAGATTTTGAGATAATATGGCTTCAACCTTCGCTGCCTTGTCTTCTGTTGGTTCGATTACTTTAACCAGTGTCTACGTAGCAGATAAAAAAATGGCAAACACGTCTTGAGGCATTATATTCATTTGGGGTCCATATCTTCCAGTTTATCCGAGGCATTATCTTCATTTGAATCCATATCTTCCAGTTCTTGTTTCATTTAAAAGAGAACGTTTTTGGGGAAAAGGTGAGTGGAATGGGGGTGGAAAATAAAGTTTTAAAGATTTGGGATTGTACGTGACACGTACAAAAAATTCGGCTTTGATTTGTAAAATGATAAAAAGTTTTGGTACTAAAATTGCAATCACTCTTTTCTAATCTTAACAATTTTTATTATTTTTAACAACAAATCTAACATATCTTGATAGTAGTGGATTTTTCGTACAAGAAACAAGAGGTTTTTTTTTTTTTAACAATTTCCAATAGATTGGGAGGTATATCGCATTTGAAAACATTTTTAGAGACGTTTATGATATTAATCATATTTAAAAGGTTAAAATCTTATTCCTCTGACATGGTTCATTATTATCCAAAACTACTACGTACCAATGTACACTAAACTTACTACACGGTCCTACGATGATATGTCAAGCATTTATTGGTACGTAGTAGTTTTGGATAATAATCAGATTAAAAGTAAAAAAGTAGTCGTTATTGTCAAACTTACTACACTAAACGACTACTTTTTTACTGGACACGAGGATCTTCTTTTGTAGACTGATTTATGGTTAACCATTTACACCCAAAAACAGTCTTATTCGGTTTGCGAACTATTTCGATTACATCTCGGGTTGCTTTTTCATATTTTTTCAATCAGGTCGACTCCCCCGAAGACTTCACTCAGAAGAATAAGCCCCATCTAGATTCCTTCTCATATCGTTTAATCGATAATAAGTAACATTAGACCCTTGTTTGATGCACATTATTTTCAAAAAAATGCATTTTTTTGGTTGATGTGATAAGAAATATGTGGTTGAAAAAGAAGGAAAAATTATTGATGTGATGAAAAATATTATTTTATTGAAGAATGTATGGTTGAAAATGAGTAGAAGAATGAGAATGAAAAAAATAATGTGGATCAAATAGGGTCCTAGATGTAGGGTTTGATTGGCAATTCTAAAACCTGGCCAAGACTATTGAACTCGTAGAATATGTTCGCACATCTATTACCTTGGTAGAGATTAAAATTGGATTAAAAGTAAAAAAGTGGTAGTTATTGTTAACTTTTATTAAATGAGTGAGACTCAATCACGATTATATTTTCAATTTTAATTGGATTTTAATCTCTACCGAACACGCCCTTAGTTCTCGATATCTCTCGACCAGATATGGCCAAAAAAAAAACAGCAAAAATAATTCCAATAGAGACAAGTTAACTGGTACAAACAATACAATTGCCATCTCACTGTACAGTTTTCTTTTCTTTCCTGTGAAACTTCTCATTGTTCAACTACAAGGGATAAAAATCATATTCACGTCATGAATGAGCAAATAAGCTTGCAAATAAATCTGTGTAATTGAGATCACCGTAGATCAATGATGTTAACCTTCAAGCTAGGATTCATATAAACATCTGTACAATGATTGTATATTGGACTACCATCAGAAGGGGGTTCGTGTGGATGAAACCCACGTTTTGGGCATAGCCTCACGACTGTCATGCCACCTGGAGTCAATCGGAATATACCATGTTTTCTGCACACGTGATGGTAAGTGTTCGGTACATAAATAAATAACGCTGTTAAAGTAAAGTTCTAGATGAGGAAAAATCATAAAAGAATATTACTTGGAAGTGTCACTTGGGGCCATGACAATGGCGATCGATTCTGGCAACATAACCTGGGAAGAAATAAACACTTGAGAAAACAAAATTTGCAAGACTAAGCAAGCATCTTACCAACATAAATTACTAGTTTGAAAATTTTCATCCATACAGTGGAATGTGAGATTGGTTTGCAACCTTTTGTAAGATGGAAACGATTTCATGAAAAACTACTTTTTTCCCAAATCAAACGAAAATTCTTCCAAAGTGACTTGTTTGGTGGATGTGAATCCAATAAAACAATTATCATTTTCTCCTGTCAAACCAATGTGGCCAGAGAATGACACTGAAGAAATATCAGAGAGAATTACCTGATACGAGTAGTGTGTGTGAACATCAATTGATGACATGAAACACGATTGGGTTGGATGAGTCTACAAAACAATAAGCAGATGATCATAAATTAAATTTCAAGATGCAATCATAGCAGGCATGATGGATAGATATGCCAAGGTTCATAAATTATCAAAAACATGAGCAAGAACATGATGGGGAGCATTAATAGTGTTCTAAAATGCGCTCATATGCGAAGTTCTAAAATGCGCGCATATACTCAGGGCATTTCGTTGACCGCATATGCGCGTTTAAACGACAAAATGCAAACGTATTTATGTTAAAAATCGTATCCAAGTTAGCCTAGCAAAGCCCAAACCATTTTTATAACTTGAAAAAAGCAAATTGAGCCCAACAAACATCAAATTTGCCCAATTCACCCAAGCTCATGAATTATATTCAATAATATGTAGGTTTTTTGTCAGAAAAATAAAAAAATAAAAATTGGTAGAGTTGCTAACTATCTACGCCGAGTCCAAACCTCTTTCTTCTTTGGTCTTCCTCTAGTTTCACTGCTGAGATCTTCATCGAGTTGCAAAAACTTGAAGTGTGTATTTTTGTTTTTGTATTGTTCACGTAATCAGAACTTTTAAGGTCATTTTTCTCCACGTGTTTTTAAGTTTAGCGAAAAATATTTATTAAACTCGTCCATCTTTAGGTTATAGAGATTTTGAAGGTTCTAGTTTTTTATCAAATTTTATTCTTGTTTCAATTTACTAGGAGCTAATGGAGCAAAATGATTCTCCCATCGCATCTAATTCTATTTTTAAAGATGAGCTGCAAAAGTTTCGAGGATGTTGGATGGAAAACTGCAATTGTTGAGTGTCACCATTTCGTGAAGCGCTTGAAGAGATTAAGAAGTTAGAGAATGTATTGAATAATGCCAAGTTGACAAAAGATGTAGTTATGTCTTTTTCTACATGTGAGGAAGAAGAAGAATATATTAATATCATTGAACGGGGAAGGAAAAGGCCTATTCATGTAGGTCCCATGGATAATTTTTCAAGGCCAATTAAGGTAGATGATGCTTCTATGAGTGCAAGTAAGGAAACGAAACAACAAAATATCAATGGTGCAATTGCTAAGAAAAGGTTAATAGAAGTTCATCAATATTTGGCTAGATGGATATACGAAGCCGGAATTTCTTTTAATGCCATTAACAATGATATTTTTAAGAAAATTGTTGAAGCTCTTAGTCAATATGGTCCGGGTTACACCCATCCTACACAATGCCAACTAGGGGAGCCACTTTTGAAGGGAGAGGTGGAGAGAACAAAAGAAACTCTTACGAAGTAAGAAGAAGAATGGAATAATAATGGGTATTCTATATACCAAATGTAAATATTATAACATTTTTATCTCTTCCTTTTGTATTTACTAGTTAGTTGGTGGGACATCTAACATCAACGTCATTTTCAGTCATCTACTGGGTGGTGTCTTTCATTGCCAGTTCAAAAAAAAAGGTCAAAAACGAACCTAGGCTCACGATAATGCCTCTAAAGCTAAAAGTCAGGAGCTACAGCTACAAAGCACGGATGCTAAAAGAACATGAAATGGCAAAGCACAAAAACAGCACTTTATCATATTAAATTTTACTCTTCTTTATTTAACTTTTTTGGTTTTTATGTCTTTTTATCTTAACAGTTGCTTTTGTATAATCATATTTGCTGGTAGTGCATTTTTGGCTGTTAAAATGGGGGATCGTACTACAAAAATCATTTAGGGTGCATTTGATTGTGGACATGGAATTTGCATGGAAAGAAAATAAATTCTAGGCAATTCAATTGCCTAGAACTTATTGAAATTATTAATTAAAGTGTTTGTTTTATTTAATTTTCAATATAGAAAATATTATACTTGTACATTTTTTATTAGTGGGTAGTTGAGAGAAAGAAAAAGATAATGAATTACTTGAAAAATAAAAACCACTTCTCCCTAAAGAAAATATTTTCCTTGTTTTCAAGGAAAATATGATCACGTGACCAAAAGTAAGAAAATATTTTTCGTGGAACAAATTGTCAATCAAACAACACAAAAATAGGAAATTGGATGGAAAAACGCATTTTTCATGTAAAATATTGACAATCAAACAAACCCTTACTAAAATAATCTTGGCAGTGATGTTGCTTACAATTAAGCTGAAATTATTGGAACCAGAATTTGCTGGACCTAGTGTGAGTGTCTGAGGATTTATTCCAGATATATTAAACATTTTGTTTCAACTAGGCGCACATCACTTTCTTCTTTGCACTTAAGCCCCAAGAGATTTTGGCATTTCTGTGCACTTCGTACATTTAACAACTATGATATGAGATTTTAACTCAATTCCTTATATCAAATTTAAGTGGAAGCATATTAAAGAATATAAATTTCATTCAGATCACCACATAGTATACTCACATGAATCCAGCCCAATGGAAAAAGACTCTGCTTGTCCTGCACTTCAAATATTTCCTCCTCATTTGTGGTTTGACACTACTCAAAAAGACAATTCAGTACAGCACAATCAACATGCAAACACGGTATATATGAGCATGTATCTAGCATCCAGGCTTACAGAATTTGATGTTGATTCTTGCTTTGGAATAATAAGAGCTGTAATGGAAAATGTTCGGTTTCTCTGTGATAAATAACAAGAGTGAATATTCCTTGGAAAAAATAGTGCCACAATAGCAATGACGATTACTACAATAACACTTAATATAAAGTACAGGATTTGAAGTGAGTGATACTCACAAGGGAACCGGCAAGAACGCCACAAGTTTCTAAGTTTTTATCCGTGTTTGACTTGGCTAGCTTCATGAAACAGTCCATCAGTTCTGTAGACTGGATAAATTATATAAATAGAATGAGTATTCATCTACTCTAGAACCCTACTTAAAGTATCAATTAAGCAAGCAGAGGAACAGGATTCTTTCAGAAAAATCAAGCTAAACTGAAAAATAAGCAAACACTGAAATATATAATGTAAAAACAGTACTATATGCAATTGTAGGGGGTCTTCTGAACAATTTAAACCATCACTGGAAGACTTCTCCATCCCACATTCTCTTTCAGTAGCTGGAGTTGATTTTGTGACCAGATCCTGTACATCTGCTAGGACAGGAGGTGGTTTAGGTTGTCTAATAATTTCTTCTAGAGGAAGGCTTTCAACATTTTCAAAAGAAACCAGAGTTGGAGTTGATCTCGCGATCAGATCCTGTATATCTGCCAGGACAGGAGGTGGTTTAGGTTGTGTAACAATTTCTTCTTGAGGAAGGCTTTCGTTGGTTTCAAAAGAAATTAGAGAATCGAGTTCTTGAATCTGAAATGTTTGATTTCCTTTTGCTGGCAGAACTATAGATTCGAAAGTGGATCTTTCTCGCTCCAAGTTGCCATCATCCTTTCTCATCGTAGTACCATTATGGAAAGGCTGCTCCAGACAGCTATCCCAATCACAGACATAAACCATATTTGTTAGTCAGCACATGACCATAGAAACAGAGGAAAAATGTATGAATACTACGAATAAGCAATCAGAGATTTTGAAAAACCAAATTCCACATTTATAATTTCACATCTTTCAAAAGGTATAATCCCATTTGATTTTAAATGAGGAACTGATAATTAAGAAATTCGATATGTAATAAATGGTAGAGTTCTGATAAGAGGTCTAACCTTGGGGCTTGAACAGGAGTCAAGTCTAAATTGCTTGGATATTGTACCTGCATTTACAATAAAAAGTTACAAAACTACACATATGTTACAAAATGTACGGAGAGAGACTGTAATACCACCTTATAATTACTACTAGGAGGTTGCCACTGTCCATGAAGACCATTTGGTCCCAAAATAGAATGTCTAGCGAGAGTTTCGTCCTTCGGGTGAGGGATACTTGGTGATCTGTGAAAAAATACAAAAGAAATATAGAAACTACAAGACAGATAAAGAATCACAGAGCACCATATTCAATCCAATTCTTTATTAATGAGTGAAATTAACTAACGTTATAGATTTGATTAGAGAATGCGAAATGAGACCAAGGATGTTATTAAGATATTAATAAAAGCTTGTCAAGTATTACAGGGAAGGGGCAGAAGAATTGGAGTACATTAGAATACTTTCTTAAGACTTTCGAATGCAGTACAAGCATCCATACAGGGCTTGGTTAGATTTCTCTTTCATCTATCTATCTATTTTGATTCTAGCTAAGCTATTTGTTTGTTGCATTGACTTGTGCGGCTTCATTAAGCGAGAAAACAGAAGGTTTGGCACCCTTGCAGCCTCTTTCTTAAAGTAAAGTTTCATTTTTAGGGAATATTGTAGTGCTTTAGAAGAATCCAGGGTGAAGAAAAGCCCATAAATCACACAAGCAAAGCGAGACAATAACTATGAGAAGAGAAGAAAAACAAGTTACGAAAAGTACAATAAATGTGGCATGAGAAACCCCTGGGTGGAGGTTGAACAACAAATACTTCATAACAACTTTGAGCCTGGCAAGAGATTTGGGATAGCTAAAGGCAAGAGCATCGGAGCACAATACATTCTAGTCGATGATTGGATTGTACTTTTACTACTGCAGCATAAAATCAAGAAAACCAGAACAGTATGCTTAAAGGTTGCAGATACTGGCTAAATGTAAACAAAGCTACAGGAAATAATGATCTTGCACAGATGGAGAGAGGCTAATTTCTGTGCTGATGGACTACCAAAGATAAAGTCATCATAAAAAATAATTGGAGTTCTTATCAGGATTCCAGGCATATGCCAATCATAAATTATATTGCTGATATCAGAAAAGCAAAATTCACCAGGAATATTTGTATGATGACCAATAACATAGAATTACTATAGACATTGTTTCCTTCCATATCCAAAGAACAGAAGAAAAAAGATTCACAAGAGGCGGCCAAAACTGAAGATTTATATATTATAGGTTCCCATGCACAATAAAAATAACCGAGCTCGTGATAGTAAGAAAAAGATTAAAAAATTTATTAGGTAAAGGCCCAGAAGTTCCAACGTTCCCAGTATTAAAACATTTGTGTAAAATCACTTCAATTTAAATGTAAGGCACATAAAAGAAATAATTTCTGGTTTGAAAGGAAGCTTGAAATAGAAAAGCATATGACCACCTAGATAACATTTTGCGTTGCAGGAAAAGACTTTAATCAATTGCAAGGTGTTCTGTCTGTGTAAGCATAAAGTGCTATTCTAAACGCTACTCAAGTTGTTTACAGCAGAAAAAGGATAAGAGGGGGCAAGAATTTAAAGAGCCTGTTTATGTAACAATCCCCTATATTATGGATCCAGTAAGTAGAAGTTCCCAAAAATGAGATAAAAGCTTTGAACATTAATGGATAACATTTCTAGTATAAGAGGTACTAAATTATCTGGATGAGAGAAAAGGAAGTTAGAAGTTCAAAATTAGTTTAAGTTCATTAGAACTTTATTTAGCCTATTTGAAAATTGTGTGAATCCAATACATTATTGGTTATAAAGAATAAAAAAGTAAAACTTACAATTCATTTTAATGAATAATTTCACTGAATTTTCCTAATCAGAATGACAGAATCTGTAGCTGGGTGGGTGAATCGAGCGATGTTAAAGGACAAACTGTTAATTCTCGGATTTTGAAAATGAGATGTAAAGAACAAACTAATACTAAATCCTACTGCTATAATAATACTTTAAAATATACGTTATCCCTCGTGCTTGATGAAAGAAACACAGATATACTAACATTCGGCGGTGATGATATTCCATTGGTTTGACAAGAGAGAGATGTTGAGTCTTCAGACCTTGATATGCAAATTCACTATCAACAGGCAGACTAGTCTGTCAGATGCAAAATGATTCATATAAATTTTTTTCAGTAAAACCTTCATCAGAAGTAACTTCATTAGTTAGAAAAAGTGATGTACAGTTATAACAGAACACTGCCCTGAGATTCTTAAGTGAAGTTTCAGCATCTAGTTACAAACTACAACATAAATTTTATGTTTCATCAATAAGTTTAAGTTTCATCAAGACTAAAAAATAAAGAATTTCAGTTGAATGGTAATGCTCTAACTAAATTCATTAGTTTCTACCTTAGTTCCGATACAAATATTCCACCTTTCTTGTTTGACAACAGGACTTCCCAGCGAAGATTCCAAAGTATTATTTTGGTTAGCGCTAGGTTGTTTCCTACTGTGAAACTCCTGAACTTTCCGTTGAACCGCAGGTTTCAGTTCCTCAAGCTCGGATATTGCATTTAGTAATTTCTGCAGCAGGTAGATTAAACGAAAAAGACAGTAGTCAGAAATCGTCTCACAGCTAAAAAAATGGACAGGGGAGATTTTTAAGTCATTACCTTTTTAAGATAAACTTTATCGATCTGTGAAGATGCCCAATAATCTCGATGGGACGGTATTGTATCCATAATCAAACTACGAAATAAGAAACCATATGGAGATTCCAATGAGTGGCTGAGGCATCAAAACGAGTTCAATAGACCCACCTCCACATTTCTTACTACCTAGATATCTTATTTTCAAAAATGAAATTTTCAGTCAAATATTAAATGATGACGTTTTACATCCATTCTCACCTTGAAAATCTAAGAAGCATGACATACAAATCAACAATGTTTTTTTCTCCACGAAAGATGTCAGCCTACAGTGAAAAAACTATGTTATGGCATGAAACCATTGTAAAACAAAACAATGTATCATGAAACAGATACATTAAAAGACTACTATGGGATGTACAAAAAGATTTTTCACAGCAGAAGAACAATATATCATGAAACAGATTTACAAAATGACTACATGGGATTTACAAAAAGATTTTTTGCAGCAGAAGTACCATGACCAATTGATAAATTTTTCAAACAGAAATGATACAGTACTACCTTAATTATATAATATAACTAAGTACATGTGATTCCAGTTGCCTTTCATGAAAAATAAACAAACAACAATTCCAAACATCCATTTATTTACTTGGAACAGTGTCTGAACAACTATTAAATTGCAAGAAACTCAAATCCATCCAGTCAACAATACAAAATATAATGATCTAGGTACAATCTATAATAACCAAGGTAGTGTCATTAAATCATTTCAATATTCAAAGAATTAAGAGAAGTTCTGACAAAAAGTTAGTAAACATAATTCATTTAGGTAATATTTTCATACATGTGATCTTACAACAGCCATGTCCCATAGCCACAGTGGATGACCAGCAAGCAAGATCCACCAAATTAACCAATTGAACCTTGTGTGTCTAGCTAACTATTGAACCCATGTGAGCAATATCTTACATGTCACTGTTTAATATCCCACAGGTGATAACTTACAGATAATAATTTTTTTTGCCAAATGTAGATTCATGTGGTTGGTTTAAATCCAACTAAAAATTAGAATTGACTTTAAAATGAGCTATATTACAGATAAAGTGATACTTCACTAAGTTAATGAAAAGTAAATGTCTGATTCATCCCAAAAAGTGCCTAAAATACACCCCAATATGTAAAAATGTCGATTCTATTATATTCTTTTCTTCTACTCAAATCATCAACAACCCACCAAAAGCCCTTTCCGCAGGGTTTTCCCACTATTTTTCAAGACTGTTTAGCTTATAAGCCACAACATTTACAGTACAAATCAGTGACGAAACGAATTAACAGCTTGACTTCTGGTTGGAGATCTTCAATCCTCATAAAAATATATACATTAATTGAGCATAGCTATGATGAGGTCTTTGAAGTTACAAGTGGACACTAAAAGAAACGCCCATACATGTATATTTGCTTCAGGTAAATAGCTAACGATTGTATAAGCGCATTCTAAAAATGCCAGTAGATGTCTTGGTTAGAAAAGTGAACACTACTATTAACTGTAAATTGATAGGAAAAGGTAAGCTAAAAATCACACTGACCAAAATAGTTAAGAAGTATGTGTACACAGATAAAAAGACAAGTTCCTGAGATAACGACGTTCAACGTTGATATAACTGATTACAACCGCGTAATGCAAGTGTCAACTTTGAAAATAAAATTTGTGGGGATGACAGCATCACTATCATGTCTTTCTCAACGAGGAATAATATGATTTGGTGTAAATTAGTTAATTGGTAAACAGAGTAATTATTCATTTATAAAGGAATTAGTACTTAGCTAACCTAAATATGAACCTTTTAAACAAAACGATTGAATGTCATCCAAAATATGTGATACTTCATTGGAATAAAAATTATACAATTAAACGTAAAACGACACAAAAGTGGAGGCAAGGCACTCATCAGTTAGAGGAGCATGCTATTAAACTCTGAAGCACACACTTCAGTTTAAGATTATCCAATTTTGGAGGAGAAAAATTACAGATTAAAGTTATTGATAGAAGGTAAAATAATATAATCGGGGAGAACCAGATGTCAACTTCAGGAAAAACAAACATCAAGACGAGAACTATAATAACACTTTTTTGTCTCAACAACTCAACCTTGAGGTATTAGCATCATGCAATAAATTAAGTCGAGCAAAGTTGTTTTCTGTTCTAGTTTTTTCCAATTGTCTAACATCCCTTATTCTTCCTCGTACAAGCGACTAATGTTTACATAAATGATGCTAGCAGAAAACATGTAAAAAATACGACAAGATTTCCCACATACACTTATTTCAAGAAAATCGAACAACAGGAGCTCCATCGTTATAATAAGTAATTAAAAAAAAACATATTGTTGATGTTCCAATCATGAAATCCATTCCACGAGAAAGCCCTAACTTATTACAAACGGATACTACATTACAAAAAGAAACAACTAACAGTATCAATTTCCTCATGCGAAAATGACATTGTAATTTTTAAAAAAGATACACTAATAAACAATAAAAACTCTCATCCATGAGAAATTCTAAAAAAAAAAAAAATCTTCCTTGTTTGTACAAATAACATATAAACAAACATTGATCGCGTGAATTGAAAGTACCTGCTTGAGAATATTATCGGCAATTCGGTAGTAAAACCGGAGCGAGATTCGATTATCGACTTCGAGTTTTTTGGTACTCGCTTCGATATTGATTCTTGCTCCAGAAGGAGACCGAGTCATCATTTTAACCAATTACTTCCTTTCTACAGCAATTTTTCACACTTTCATCGAAGTTCCTCTGCAGTCGTCTCTGTCGGCTCTTCGCTTCGAAGAGAGAAGAGATTGCGACCACTGTGGAGTATCTGTTTTTCTTTTTGGATTGCTCACGCCACAATTTTTTATCAATAAACCACGATTTAATTATACATTAAAATCATATTTTTAATAAACCTTGATTAAGAAAATTGGTGAAATATGTAGTTAAAAATTACGAGACTCATAAATAATGTGATATAAATTAATTCTTGACTTTGATTTAAATTAAAATATAGGTTTTAATCCCCAAGTCGGAACTGAACTTTATCCATTATCACACTTATATTCTTAAAAAAAAAATCACATTTTTACTTTTAACATTTCATTAGAAAATCTTGTCATTAATCATTGTTTTCGTAAAAAAAATTGTGCTTTAAAATGAGGGACAAATATTTAATAGCATATATATATATATATATATATATATATATATATATATATATATATATATATATATGTCTTTTGACTCTATCACATAGAAAATTACGGAAAGAAACCATAATCATGAACAAGTAGCATTATTCTTATGAAAAATTTATGTCCATTTGAGAATAGGAGTGAAATAAAAAAGTTTGGGGACATAAATGTAATAACGTGTGAAGATTATGAACATATTATGCAATTAAAATGTAGTGTGGTTATTAAAAATTGTGGTGTGAATATATTTAGCATTTTTTATTCACTTTTATTATTAAAATCTACTTAGGACTCATTTGACATGGTTTTTGATAAGCCAGAATGAGCTTTTAAAACCAAAAAATTGCTTTTAGACCAATTGTCTAATTTCATTAAAGTATTTCTTCTAGTTCAAACCTAGAGGAAGTTGACAAATGTGATTTCTTTTAAAAGCATTTTAGGAATAAAAATTCTTTAAAAACTAATTTTCAGCCAGAAATTAAGATAATTTTGTAATGAAGCTATTCTACACGAAATAAAAGCAAAAGTCACGCCGTCCTTAAAATCTTGTTTTTTTAGCTACACCAAGCAAGGACATAAACCAAGGCACATTTCCTTAAGGTGGGCATATGGGTGGAAAATATCACATCATTCCTTATAATCTTCATAGTAATAGATAGTGGCATCAAATTCCATGTCAAACCCCTCTCCACATACTAGTGGGTGTGAGGCCTTGATGGGCCAGCACGCCGCGCCTCTGGGCGATGCCCAAACATGTCAGAGAGTCCAAGTAACACGGAGATAACAATTATATGGGAAAAAAAAAAAAAAAAAAACTTCGACAACAAGTATTTTATAACATCAATTACTAAAATCATGTCCTATAAATTCCTAAAAGTAAGGGAAGATCTAAAAGAATTAGGAAAAAATCTTGAATAATCAATCTCTAAAAAAATAAAAATAAAAATACTAGTCTTGGATGGAAAGGGGTCAAGGAGAGTTCACCACAACTTATCTAGGATTTTACCTGCCAATAATAACAAGTCGTGTGGAATTAGGGTTACAACATCCTAACCTAACTCCATAAGAATCTTTCCTTACATTTTATGCACATGTAATAAAAAGGTACCCATTGCACCATTTTTGGGCAGAGACAATCATGTTTGAGAAGTACTTTAAAATTGTAAATAAATAGAAATGAGTAATCGATAAGTGAATAATACTCGAAATGTGTGGAAAAAAAGTGATTAGGATATTTATATACAAATTATATATAGGAGCAAAACACATGTTAACTCTTCCCGACAAGTAACGATCTCTGACATTTTGGACTGTGTTGAAATGAAACAATGTTAATTTTGTAACGTACATGACCTCTATTGAGATGAGATTATTGTATACACTTGAAATGGACTCACATTGTCCATTAGACATCTTATAGTCATATTAAGTTATCATCGAGTTTGCAAAGAGAAATAAATACTAGAGCTCGGGTTATGTAAATATGCACGAACCAAGATTTATTCGATGCATCATGTTTTGAAACATATGACATACTCTATAAGGGAAAACGAATTGTCGCGATATATTGCAAAGGATATTTTTAAACTACTCTACTCTTTTTTTAACCAAAATGAATTTTCTCCCCATGCAAATCTATTATTAATAAATGAGTATTTAGTCATGCAAAATGATTGTAGCCTCCTTTTTTAAAATGCCTTCTAGACAAATTTATGCAAAAATGATAGGGAAGAATTGAATGTATGAGTGGACTGTAAACTCTCATTAACCTTGAAAAGAATGTCTAGATATTTTAAAACTATAGTATTTAAAAAAAAATGAAGAAGATGGAGAATGTGTACATGCACTAGCATTTTTCTAGTTTGACCCAAATGTCTAGATGATAATATTAAAAGTTGGATTATTTAGAAAGTGACATGTTATACTTTTTCTATGTAACATTCTTTCTCTTGAAATGACACTTCCTTATGGTTTTCTATGTTTCATACTTCGTTGATTTGAGGTGAATGGATTCGCGTTTCCTTATTACGGTCCAATTTCTCATCAATTTTTCCAAATTACATTCTTACCAAGGGTATGTAAACCCTTGATATTTACACGATCTCACATTACATTCTTATGTTACATTTCGTTGTTTTTTTCAAGAGACGGTATCATGTTGTTCTTTAGTATGTTGTAAATAATTGAGACTTATAGTCCCAACATATCTACAATATATTAAAAGTGTGGAGTGAGGAAAAACTTTTGAATTCCAATTTCACCCTTATATATTTAACTATATGTCAATTTTACCCTTATATATTTAATATGGCACTATTTAATATAATTTAACTTCATTTAATATCCATTTTAAGTGTAATACTCATTGTTTTATATTGGAGTGTTTAAAATTTTGCATTAATCAAACTAAGTTTAATTACTTAAATTATATTATTTAAATTAAATTTGCTACTTAAAATTGAAGCTCACATATATGATGTAATTTTATTGTAATTATATAATATATTAATGGTTGCATTAATGTAATGGTAGCTTAATTACAATATAAAATAATATTTATTATAGTTTTAATATAATTATATATGTAGATGATCTTCGATTTTAAGTGATTGAACTTATTTTCTACCTATAATAAAAGGAATTTATCTACTCTACCAGGTTTTGAATCACAGATTTTGTACAGATTATCTCACATGCGAGGACCCACCTCATTAAAAAAACCCCTCCAAAAATGTTAAAACACCCACCCACCCACCCACCCACCCACCCCCACATTGCTTTGCCAGGTCTTTTACCGACCTGGCACAGCAACTCGGTTCATAATAAAAGAGTGAGTTGGGTTGGGCACTGTTCATAAGTCGTTTAAGTCTTTGGCTCGGCTCGGTTGAGTTAGTTTTATTTTTATTTTTATTTTGGGTATCTGCGAGTCGAGCCAAATGGCTTTCTGGCTCGGCTTGGCTCGCCTAAGCCGTTTCAGCCGTTTTTTTCGTTTGATTCGATACTTTAAATTACAAATATATGCTTTAAACGAGTTAAAAAATTTTGAAAATGTTGAAGTACGTCCATAATAAATATATGGTCGATAAATTTTAAATATCAAAAATAATTTTACATTAATTGTGAAACGCAAAGTCGTGATTGTTTATGTTTCTTTTCAATCTCAAAGACATTTCAATGTCCTTCTTTGACTTTATTTTTCCTACAACATTTGATTCGATATTTCACGATATGAATATCCATTTGGATCGATTTAATTATTTTTAGAAAAACTTACAATATGATAATAATAAATATATTGTCGATTATGTTTAAATATAAAAATTATCTTAAATTATTAAACATAAAATCAAAATCGATAATTTTTCTTTTCTACTCACCCTCAACCCCCCATACTCACACTAATTTCTCTCAATTTCATTTGTATTCAATTTTTATCTTAAATTAAGCCATTTTTTTCATTCAGTATTTTATCTTAAATTATTAAACATAAAATCATAATCGTTAATTTTTCTTTTTTACCCACCATGAACCTCTATACTCAAACTAATTTCTCTTAATTTTATTTTTCTTCAATTTTTATTTTAAATTAAACCAATTTTTTTAACATTTCGTTCAGTATTTTAAGTTACAAATTTGCGTTTTAAGCGATTAAAATTTGTTGAAAATGTTGAAGTGCAACCATAATAAATATATGGTTGATAAATTTGAAATATAAAAAATAATTTTACATTAATTGTGAAACGTAAAGTCATGATTCTTTATGTTTCTTTTCAATCTCAACCACATTCCAATATTCTTTTTTCGAACTTTATTTTTCCTACAACATTTGATTCGATATTTCACAATATGAATATCCATTTGTATAGATTTAAATTTTTTTAAAAAAACTTAAAATGTGATAATAATAAATATATTGTCGATTAAGTTTAAATATAAAATTTATCTTAAATTATTAAACGTAAAATCATAATCATTAATTTTTCTTGTCTACCCACCCTACAAAAACTTAAAATGTGATATGCAAGGCCTCTAAATGTTTGTACAACAAAAAAATTGAGGAAGAAAGAAGAAAAAATAATATCTTGGTAGTTTATTAGTGTATGAATGTTTTTAAATTTGAATTGAATTATATGGATTGTTTATGATGAATAATTTCTCATTTTGTTTCTAACTTCCTTTTTTTTATTTGTTTATTTTTCATTGTAACTTTAAAGTTTTCTATTGAATAAGTTTTGTTAAATAAGGTTTAATTAGTGATGTCTCCAAAAATAACAAAAAATCAGTCCACGCTATTACATAGCCAACTATACCGACTCAGCTCGACTCAGCTCAGCTGAGTTAGGTTTTTTTTTTTTTTTTTTTTTTGGTATCTGCGAGCCAAGCCAAATGGCTTTCTGGCTCAGCTCGGCTCGCCTAAGCCGTCTCAGCCGTTTCTTTTTTTTATCGTTTGATTCAATATTTTAAATTACAAATATGCGCTGATTTAAATTTTTTTGAAAATGTTGAAGTACGTCCATAATAAGTATATGGTCGATAAATCTTAAATATCAAAAATAATTTTACATTAATTGTGAAACGTAAAGTCGTGATTGTTTATGTTTCTTTTCAATCTTAACCACATTCCAATGTCCTTTTTTGACTTTATTTTTCCTACAACATTTGATTCGATATTTCACTATATGAATATCCATTTGGATCGATTTAAATTTTTTAAAAAAAACTTACAATGTGATAATAATAAATATATTGTCGATTATGTTTAAATATAAAAATTATCTTAAATTATTAAACGTAAAATCATAATCGATAATTTTTGTTTTCTACCCACCCTCAATCCACCATACTCACACTAATTTCTCTCAATTTCATTTTTATTCAGTTTTTATCTTAAATTAAGTTATTTTTTTAATTTAGTATTTTATCTTAAATTATTAAACGTAAAATTATAATCGTTAATTTTCCTTTTTTACCCACCTTCAATCACTATACTCAAACTAATTTCTCTTAATTTCATTTTTCTTTAGTTTTTATTTTAAATTAAACCAATTTTTTTAACGTTTCATCCAGTATTTTAAGTTACAAATATGCGTTTTAAGCGATTTAAAATTTGTTGAAAATGTTGAAGTGCAGCCATGATAAATATATGGTCGATAAATTTTAAATATAAAAAATAATTTTACATGAGATTTTTTATATTTCTTTTCCATCTCAACCACATTCCAATGTCTTTTTTTCGAACTTTATTTTTCCTACAATGTTTGATTCGATATTTCACGATATGAATATCCATTTGTATCGATTTAAATTTTTTTTAAAAAAAAACTTAAAATGTGATAATAATAAATATATTGTCGATTAAGTTTAAATATAAAAGTTATCTTAAATTATTAAACGTAAAATCATAATCGTTAATTTTTCTTGTCTACCCACCCTACAAAAACTTAAAATGTGATATGCAAGGCCTCTAAAGGTTTGTACAACAAGAAAATTGAGGAAAAAAGAAGAAAAAACAATATCGTGGTAGTTTGTTAGTGTATGAATGTTTTTAAATTTGAATTGAATTATATTGGTTGTTTATGATGAATATTTTCCCCTTTTGTTTCTAACTTTCATTTTTTTATTTGTTTATTTTTCGTTGTAACTTTAAAGGTTTCTATTGAATAAGTTTTGCTAAATAAGATTTAATTAGTGGTGTCTTAAAAAATAACCAAAAATCAGTCCAAGTTATTACATAGCCAATTGCACATTTCTCTAGTAATTAATATAAAATTGTGAGTACTCCAATATGAAAAATGAACTCTATACTTGAAAGGAAATTACGTGAGGATAAATTGTAATTAATCTATCATTAATGCGACCTTTAATATATTGTAATATTATTTTATGTGTACATATATATATTTATATTATTTATTATTTATATACGTGAGCTTCACTTAAAATCAACATTCATCTACTTATATAATTATATTATAATTACAATATATACAGATATATAACGTGGAGATAGATGAGAAATGTTCAATTTACTATTTTGTCTTTATATAACATTGTCAACATTTCATTCAAAGATTATAAATTGTACATTTAATTAATATAATACATATTATAATTATTAAATTATAAAGGACAATAAATTGAAAAGAAAAATTGCTTAAATGCGATCAACAGTTAGGAGGGAAAGAGTCGAAGATGGAAGAAATTATCCATCAATCTTAAAAACATTAATGATTACTCCTAATGATTATGAGTTGCTTACCTTTACCATATTTGTATCAACCCCACTAAATACAAGCTTAGCATCTCAATTACACATTTTTCACTAAAATCAAATTTTTAAGTATTAATAAAAGTAATATTATGGGTTCTAAAATATAACCAATGTAGTATTGGGTATTTCATTATTATTGTATGTTCATTTTTGTATTAAGCCTAAAAATTAATGGTAATACAGTAACTTATTAGATATAAATATAGAAAGAAAAATTCATTTTTTTTTATCTCGAGATATGTAAAGGGAGAATTTTTATTCCTCCATTTGTATATATCCCATTTAAAAGAAAAGAAAACTTTTTGTCTTAAGATTTTTTAATCCTATATTTGTTTTGAATGTAATTTTGGTTTTTAATTTAAAATAAATGCTACTGTTTAATATGAAGAGCATGATTAAGACGTAATTTTTGTTTCTAAATGTGTTTAGGTAAGTTTTTTTTTTTTTTTTACTTTTCAAGGTAAAATAGTTTATGTTACAAAAATGAGTAATTTTTTTATTTTGAAAATCATTTATGTATCTTTAGTTTACTTATGAGTAAAAAATTTAAATTTAGTCAAATGTACATCTCTTAATTCGATTATTCTTCGTGTCCATCTATACCACAAAACTGGTTGATGTCATTGTAATAGTTGAAAATAAGGGTTCAACCATTTCCTAACATAAACAAATAAGTAAACAAAACATTACATTTCAGTTATATATATTATTTAATAATTTTAATTTCTTTTCTAACATTATTAATTACCTTACTTTAAAAATATTATGTATATCATTCATTCCGTACATAAAATGTGCAACACATGTGCTTATTACTAGTGTCTATAAAAGCAATCAATTTAAAGATGAGGGGTTCACTTTAGAAAAGGAAAACTATATTTCGGCTCATTTTTTTTATATTCAACCCAAACAATTCTTTTAACCAATTGGAATTTAATGTAATAAGATACACTTATTCAGGGCTTTAAATAATGATATTTTATAGTTCTTTTGATGAAATATAACCTACGTTATTATGTATTGTGCTTAATATGTAAAACTAGTAATTTCAGGAATGGTTGGAGAAAACTATCGAAAAATAAAGAAAAAATGGTGAAATCAAAACTATGGAGACTTAATTGCAACATACTCAAAAGTTTTGTCGAACCTTGTGATAAAAGATTCAAGAGTCTTATTGGTCAATTGGATGAAGAAATATGTCTAAGAGATGAAATATAGTCACAGTATTATTATACATCAAGTTCCATCCGAAAAAGTTATGCTTTGAATTTTTAGCTTTAGATTGAGACTCATTTTTTGACAAGGTAAACGTCGAATTTGAAAATGATATCTAAATAAGAATTGTAGCCATTTAAGTTATCTTTTCAATGCACTTTGAATCACCTCAATCGGATATTGAGAGAGAAAGATATGACAAAAATACTTAAAACTGCTAGAAAGACGTGAGCTAGCCACTTGAGCGGTGTTTTTAGCCCTCACAGCCACAAGGCTTTATCCTTGTGCGGTTGCATTCGTCCTCTTCACGCCAACAGGTCCCCAATCCGTCTTAACCATGCGGCCGCACCCACTTCAACCTTGCAGCCGCAAAGGCTATTTTTTAGACAAAAAATCCAATTTCCTTATTTCATTTAAACTCTACTTGGAAACAATATTTTGGCATCCTATATATACCATAACATGTCCAGAACGTCTAGATCCTCCATTACACCTAAAGTTCATTATATTCTACATATTTTGGAGGCGAAATAACAAGTTTATACATCAATTCAAGACGAATCATAAAAGGATTTTAAAGATTCATAACCCGGTTTCAATATTGGAGTCAAGAACATGGATTTTCCATACTTCTTCCATCTTTCTTATTTTCGGATGATTTTTTCCTATTTCTCTTGTGTAATTCAATTATAAACATGCTAGGCTAAGTTCTCATTTGTATTGAATGGATGATGAACCCTATTAGTTGTTAATTTCAATTCAAGACTTGTTAATTTAGTAATTCTTGAGTTTTTTTTATTACTTATGCATAATTATTGTGCCGTTTGAATAATTATTGTAGATAATTTGTTGCATATTTGTAGTGTTGGAAAGTTCATAGTAGGTAGAATACTACATATTTAACACAAAGACAATATATATTAGGTGCAATCACGTGAAAATAATCATGTTATTAAATGCATGTTTTTCATATAAATTCGGACTAAAAATATGATCGGGTCTTATTAAACATATGTTTGATATTTCTTAGAATTGAATATTAAATAAAATTGGATGTTTTATCGTTATTAACATTAGGAAAGTAATAATACTTTTTATACGTTGAGAAATGGAAATAGCACTAATAGGGAGATTCAGAATCCAATATATTCATCACATATTTGCTAAAAATCACTCTTAATTGCTTTCTTAGTTAATATTAGATTAGAAAATCATAACAAATCTCTTTTGATGTTACTCTTTTTGAACTTGATAATAATTAGTAGATTGAAACCGGTGACTCGGGCCCTTATCCGGGCCGGGTAGATTAATTTAATATGGATGCACATGAACTCGATCGATTGACCAGTTTTCAAAATTACATTTTAAAATATTGAGGGTCCAAGGAATTGAACATTGGACCTCTAAGTAAAACAATTACCTCCTCACCAATAGAGCTGTAGAGTACTTCAATTCTCATTATATGCAAGAAGTAATATGTATCCAATTTATCATTATATGTTTTCTAAAAGTATTTTTATAAAAAAATTGGTCAAACATTTAACTTTATTTTATAGACCTAAATAATTAGTGAAAAATAATTTAAAAAATACATAATTTTGTCTAAAAAATATTTATGTACTTTAATTATTTTTTTATAGATTTTATGCAATAACTTATCGGTCCAACCAGTAACTCGAGACTCAATACTTTGTTCGGGTCGACTATAATAACTATGCTAAAATCACTTTATATATTAGTTGTCAACGAACTCATATGCTTGCAGGATTTTACCGAACATAATGCACTATAACGTATGCAACAATACGATGCAAAAGCTCAGATCACGATTTAAAAAAAAAAAAGTACTTTGAGTCATGTTGCAAATCAAGCTATGGGAGATATTATCATTCATCTTTGGAATGTAGAGCCACTATATCCCCAACACATATATAGTATTGCGAGTCGTCCCAAATATATTAGTTGGTTCAAATGTCCTTTTGCTTAAATGAATTTTGTGATATAAATATGACGTGTGATAATGGTTTGGAAAATGCCACATCAATAGGAGAATTTGGCCAGATTATTTGACAGAAGAGAGTGTGGCATTTTGTGATTGGATGGAAAATGTGATTGTATCTTAAAAAGTCCAATGATAAAACGTCGCACGACGTTATGTTAACCATTGTGTCAACCTATCATCTATGATTCATGTCAAGCCATCATATGTACGCAAGATATGTTGAAAATGAGTTATCAATCATTCATGTAGGCCAACTCGACTCACGTGATTTTATATAAGTAGAGTGTAGTTTGATTTTTGAATTCGAACAATTCCTTATAAGCATCCCTTAACCTAGATAGCAGAGTGAAAGAGATAGTGTGGAATATGATAATGGAGTTTTGTGCCTTAAATAGAAAATATATGAAGGGCTTGAAGATTATTTATTGTGTAAAATTCTCATAACATTAGCACTTGTGGAAAATGAACTCTTTCTATTACGATTTTTTTTTTACAAGCCAATGACATTTTATTCGACCATATCTGCACAAGTGTTGTTTACAGTGGAAGTAGGGGAATTATCTAGCCACACACTATTCTAATAAAAGAAAGAAAGCCTCTTAAGCGTGGGATACACTACATCATTTGCTTCCCAACAAATAAGGGAACTTGTGAAGTATGGTAAACCTTAAGCAAATCTATGTAACAACTGATGAAAGAACATTTAAAAGCACGATGTTAGGCTTGTATCTGACATCAACGACATTGTTGCATACATTATTGACATAAGAAAATGTCAAGTCAGCGTTCAATTCAACTTTCAAACCCTCTAGTATAGCCATACATTCACTAGTACCATTCTCCTACCCACCGGGGTAGGAGAAACTTTACCCACCGCTTATGTGGCACTTGCCACATAAGCATTGGTCTCATGACTTTTTAATTGTCTTTTTCAGCCTCACCTTCCCCCCAGCATAGGTACCCATCCCCATATTCATGCATTGTATGCAAATACTAAGGACAAATCAAAAGTTTATTAATAAAATATTATAGAAAATTATATGTTTCTTTAAATAGCTATAACTTGAGCTTAACTAGTTGGAAAGTATTTTTTTTTTTTAGCCTAACATACTTTATTTAACGTGGGCTTTAAAATGAGACCAACGTCGATATAATTTTGACATCTTTAAAACTACTTAAATATTTGACTCAACTAAAGGGGACAACAAAAAAAAACATGATTTTGCCAATTTTCTTATCATCAATAGATTACATAGCAAAAGAACTGCGTTATCATCAATAGATTTTATAGAAAAATAATTTCAACACAAAAAGATCGATGGTAAAGCCAATCGAACCACATGCTGCGTAAACATATATTTCATATGCCAAACCATGATCTTCGACGTCATCAACAAAACTCAATCTACAGTTTCTTCAATCATCTTGCGTGTCCTCATATTCATAGTTGGGATGATATGAGTTGTATAACACGTTTGGCCTTCAAACATTGAAAAAATATTCGAGCTAATGTAGAAGTTACTCCGTTCAATTTCCTTTTGGAACATCAGAAAAATATTTTTTGTATAAATCTGAACCATCTGATATTCCATCATAGCAACTAACAACAGTCGAGGTTGTTAAGTAAGGTCTATATGATTAACAATTAACTCATCATGGCGCTGATGAGATAATGCCATGTTGAAACGTGTAATAAACCCCATCAGAGAACACTTTTTGTTGACACGTTTCTTCAAAAATGAGTAACCACTCTCTACACGTTGGCTACTAGACATTCTTGCACTAAATATATGTTTGACATATCCTGGCACCCATCGACCTCGAATTTCATACATGTTACTTAGTCATTCGTTACAATCTAAATTTGTTGTTTCCATCACCTCAGTCCACCGATCTTCGAACTCCTCTGAGGACTCGGATTGTTTAATTATATTCACCAACCTATGATATTGCTCATTATATAGCATGACATTTATCTTTTCAGAAAACTTGTTTAATATGTGCCACAGACAATATCGGTGCAATGTTGAAGGTAAAATAATTGATATAGTTTTTGAGATTGCAACATCTTGATGAGTAATAATCAAACCAGGTAGGGAATGGTTTGGCATTGCTTCCAAGAACTTCAAAAATAACCAAACAAATGATTCGGTCGTCTCATCACTCAATAATCCACATGCAAAAACAGTAGTCTGGTTATGGTTGTTCATTCCAACAAATGGCGCAAAAATCATTGTGTACCTGTTTGAATTGTAAGTTGTGTCGAAGACAACGACATCGCCCAAAAAAGACATAAGATCTTCTTGATAAAGAATCAACCCAAAAACATCGAACCAACTTATTATTTGAATGTGTCTCAAACTCAAAAAAATAGTATGGGCCTTTTTCCTTTTCAAGTGTAAAATGCTCAATAAGTGTTTCTATATCATGCCCTTTTGCTCCTCCCGTATATCTTTTTCATAGTTCATGATGTCTTTCTCTATGCACCCAACTGATGAAGGACCGCCTGAATCTATCTCCATTAATCGCAATTGATGGCACGTAGGTATATTGGCTTCTGAAAATTGCTTCGTGAGTGCCTTCTTCGTGGCTGTGACAGTGCGATGTGATCTTAACAAATGAACTCTTCTAGGTGTAGTAAAATGATGGTTATGTTCCTCCACAACTCTGTTCACAACCCATAAGTCTTCAGTTCCTTGCTTTATCACAAATAATCTTGCATTGTAGCCAACTCGTGTATGTCCACATCTTCTTTCCCTAGCATGTGACATATAATCTTTTAGTTTTTGCTGATATGTGTCATCTGTTTTCCCTTCCTTAGAGCAAACAAACAATTTCCAATATGTTTCATTTGTTTCTTTCTTCTTCTTAGAATTGGCTATTCATGCACTAAAACCCACGTCTCGTGCACATTGATTATAAAAAACGTAGGCCTCCTCATGTGATTGAAACTCCTGTCTAACTTTGGGAATTCGCGTGATGGAAACTTGAGGAACATATACATTATCTTCACTCAGTGAATCCATACCTAACAAAAACCATATACAAAAATGTTTCAAACATAAATTAATATTTTGATTGGTTCAAATTAGGCAATATACTTAGGGATTAATTCAAATTGCTTAAGTCACACTCACATGGCTAAATTCAAACATAAATTAATTTTTTGATTGGTTCCAGCGAGGTATTGACATAATGATAATTTCTAATTAATAGTTGACTCATGGTAAAATAATTATCAATACAACATGTCATATTATGGTGTATTAATTAATTGCCATTTGAATTAGTTGTTTCATAATTATCTTTTCATTTAGTTGTTTCAACTTTCAAGTAAGCATACATATTTCACTCAAAAATAAATATAATTTTGTTTACAAAATTACAAGAAACAGTATTGTTCGAAAATTCAAAATTTTGAGTATTTGCACTTTAGCCCCAAACTTTGGATCTTGTCATTTTCGTTTTTTCTTTCAATTTTCATTTCCATTCATCGAGTTTCACCTAATAACACATTATATAATAAATTAGATTATAATTACATTAAAAGAATTACGAAATGTCAATATTTTAGAACCCGAATAAGTGTATAAAATACACTTATCAAGCAAAAAAGTCGATTGTTTTTGTTTTTAAGAAGTTTATGTTCCCATCGTAAGCTGAATTTTTGAATGAATATTTATAAAATCCGTTTTGTCATGCAAATATATGAAGATTGTACTATTGATTTGTTATTTTAGTGATTTTGAATTGAATGAAAATAATCGATGGGTATGAAAATGGATGAATGACGTATAAGGTAGTATGCTAACACATATGACAGAGATTACATTGTACGAGGAATTGTACATTGATATACGGAACAAGTTGAACGTCGATTCACCTCGATAAGGATATGGTACTGAGAATTCAATTCAAGAGCATTTGCCATTTTCAATTCCACATATGAAGGTAACATTTTGATATTGAAGTGAATTATTTGTTTGAGTTGAACAAAACGTAAATGACGCCGAAGCTCTTGAAACATTTACGTTTTGTTCAACATTTACAACCGACTTTTAGGCTCCATTTTTGGACTAGTAAATGTTCGAATTGAGAAGAAGTTATTTCTCGCAAAGTTGTAGTCCTTTGCGTTATCTTTTCAATGCATTTTGAATAACCTTAATCGGATATCGGGATAAACAGTTATGACGAAAATATTGGAACAGACGCATAATAGAACAGCCAAAGCAACCGAATATAGCCGA
This sequence comes from Fraxinus excelsior, assembly GCA_019097785.1. Lineage (NCBI taxonomy): Eukaryota > Viridiplantae > Streptophyta > Magnoliopsida > Lamiales > Oleaceae > Fraxinus > Fraxinus excelsior. The sequence continues at coordinate 48,219,795 of CM032623.1, forward strand.
CTTTTCGGATTCATTATTGGACTAGTAAACGTTCGAATTGAGAAGGAGTTATCTCTAGAAAAGTTGTATCCCTTTGAGTTATATTTTCAACTCATTTTGAATCACTTTAATCGGATATCAGGACAAAACGTTATGACGAAAATATTGGAACAAATGCATAGTGGAACATCCAAACAGCCGTAAACAGCCAACTTCTCGAATCCATTTTTGGACCAGTAAACATTTGAATTGAGAAGGAGCTATTTCTAGCAAAGTTGTAACCTTTTAAGTTATCTTCCTAACGCATTTTGAATAACCTTAATCAGATATCAAGATAAAAGATTATGACGAAAATACTGAAACAGAAGTATAGTGAAACAGCGAAAACAACCGATTTTTAAATTAAAAAACGACAAAAAAAGAATTATCTATTTCGTCAAAAAATAATATTTCATTTTAGTAATTATCAATTTCAAATTCTTCATTTAATAAAAGGAATTTATTAAAATTAAGTAAAGAAAATAAATATTATTTAATTAAAATTGAAAAAAGTACAGATTTGTTTACAATTAATATTTAATTAAAGAATTTTAAACAAAAAAACTAAACCAACAAAAAAAGAATTATCTATTTCGTCAAAAAATAATATTTCATTTTAGTAATTATCAATTTCAAATTATTTATTTAATAAAAGGAAATTATTAAAATTATGTAAAGAAAATAAATATTATTTAATTAAAATTGAAAAAAGTAAAGATTTGTTTACAATTAATATTTAATTTAAAATTAAAAAATTAAAACGACAAAAAGAGAATTATCTATTTCGTCAAAAAATAATATTTCATTTTAGTAATTATCAATTTCAAATTCTTTATCTAATAAAAGGAAATTATTAAAATTACGTAAAGAAAATAAATATTATTTAATTAAAATTGAAAAAAGTAAAGATTTGTTTACAATTAAGATTTAATTACAAAATTAAAAATGAAAAAAATAATTAGCTAATTTGTCAAAAAATAATATTTCATTTTGGTAATTATGAATTTCAAATTCTTTATTTAATGATATATATAAAAAAAAATAAACAAACTAAAATGATTTAAATAAAATAAAATAAAATATATTTATCAATTTTAAAATTATTTATTTCATTTTTATACAAAAATTAAAACCAAAAGAAATTTGAAAATTATGTAAACAATATATATTTATTTAATTACATTTGAAAAATGAAAGATTAGTTTAGAAATTATATTTAATTAAATGATTTTAAATTAACTAAAATATTAAAAGGAAAAAAAATAAGAATTTGCTAACACATTAAAAAATAATATTTCATTCTTGTAATTATCAATTTAAAATTATTTATTTCGTTTTTTATATCAAAATTAAAGCAAAAGGTATTTTTTAAATTAAATAAAAAATATATATTTAATTAATTACATTTGAAAAATGAAAGATTTGTTTACAAATTATATTTAATTAAAAAAATTTATATCAATTAAAATATTAAAAGGAAAAAAACAAGAATTTGCTAACACGTTAAAAAATAATATTTCATTTTCGTAATTATCCTTTTAAAATTGTTTATTTCATTTTTTATGCAAAAATTAAAACAAAATGAAAATTTTAAATTATGTAAACAATATATATTTATTTAATTATATTTGAAAAATGAAAGATTAGTTTACGTATTACATTTAATTAAAGATTTTTAAACTAATGAAAATATTAAAAGGAAAAAAATAAGAATTTTAAAAGTAATATTTTATTTTCGTAATTATTAATTTAAAATTATTAATTTTATTTTTTATATAAAAAATAAAAAAGAAAATTTCTAAACTTAAAGAATACAAATATTATTTAATTGCAAAATAATAAAAAATACAAAAAAGCTACCCGCTTTAAAAAAGGTGGAGGGAGAGAATGAGGGCATTTTTGGCTTTTACTTGCCTAAAGTTATAATTTAAGATTTTTTTTTTATACGTATTTACTAGTCAAAGGTGATATTGAAAATATGATTTTTTATTTGGGTCAATCGGACGTAACCAACCACTACTTGCTCCTCATCCAACCTCAATCATCTTGAAAAAGACGGTTTTGAAATTTTCATTATTAAAAGAAAGATTCTCGTTTCGCTCCAATAAGTTCATACATGCATATTTTTGTACAGCCGGAGATCTTGCACGGCGTTTTGACCAAGGCAAATTCAAAGAAAACATTGACTGTAACTCCCCCAAATTGTAACTTGAAATCCAACTTCGTTCTCAACACCTTTTTCCAGTTGAATCTCCCCTTTTCGTTGGTCAATTTTGTGGAGCCCACCTGTTGGTACAAAGCTGCCTGCAGTAAAATCCAGACAAATAGCAAATATATACTGCTGAACTCCCATGTAATTGGGTTAAGAATTCAGATTAAATATGGATACCAGTATTAGGGAATTCATTTCTGTCAGTCTGTCTGTTTGATGCCTCCATGGGACTATTTTCCGGCATTTACAGCCGTCTTCGGCGGCGACTGAGGGCAAAAAACGGAGAAGACGCAGTGGACGACGGCACAGAAGAATCTTCCACCTTGTTTTTCAATCTCCAGAATCTGCAAATTGCCACCAATTTCTTCTCCGAAGTGAACCGACTGGGTCAAGGTGGCTTTGGGCCCGTCTACAAGGTACTCTTCGCCTTCTCCATGGAGTTAACTTTTCTCTTCATGGGTTAAAGAAATTACCAAAATCAATAAATAACTTTCATTGATGAAATGGGAAATAAGTACTTTAGAGGTTAACAGAGAGTTAGACATTTTTTACTTAGGAGAAAGAAAATACATTCAAATATGTTGATTCTCTCTGTCTAAATCTAAACAATTCTCTCAAGTTTCTAATGTATGCAACAATCTTGAGTCAACGAAGAGCCTACACCTCGTGGAGTATTTGAAGGAGCCAAATCTTGGAGTTATGAATGAAGTATAACACAAAAACCATGTCAAAAATCAACAAGGAGACGTTTTCTCCGACACAGGCGGCGCCACCAAGGCACCATCGCGGCCTTCTGTTTCTCTTTTTCGCTCCCGGCACCTAGGCACTCCATCTCGGTCCCAATGCGTCCAAAACACTTCTTTATTAATTCCAAAGTCCTTATCCCAATCAAACTCTCAATCCGTGATAATATTTGATCATTTATCAAACCGAACTTCTAAACCAAAATTATCTAGGCTTCCTCCGTGAATTAAACTTCTAAAAGTCATATATGAAGGCAGCAACGAATATAACAATATAAGCCCTAAATCCTCTTCATCATACTTGACCTCCATGGTCTCCGACTTAACGACGATTTTCTTAAACACCGATAGATGATCTTCTAAAAATCTACTTTCCGTCAAGCGATGAGAATACAAGCGTTGCTCCAATTTTAAGTTACTTGTCAAGCTTTTTGTCATACAAAGTTGCTCCAATTTTAATCACGAGCCAGCGGCACTTTTCTCGTTTACCACGTCCTGAAGAATTTGATTAGAAAGATGAGGATATATGATTCTTGCATTGCTTCTCCTTCATAGTCATTGTTGCGGGGCATTCTATCTATTCCCAACAAAGTATCATCAAAATCCAATTGAGCAAGAATCGCTCGCATCTTGATTTGCTACAAAGAGAATCTACTGTTACGATCCAAAAGCGGAATCTCGAATTTCATAATCATCATCCCTAAAACAATTGACCTTGTTCAAACCTCACTTTAAGAACCAATTAGGACTTTCCAAGAAACCGTAGTCCTTCAATACATCTTTAAATCTACTACCAACTCTCAATACTCTTCCAACATTATTTCTAATCAAATACTCAATAAGAATTCGAGTCACAACCCAATTCTAATACATGCTGTAATTATTAACAAAATATCCCAAGCTCTTTTGTGACTGTTTTGGTACTTTTTTCAACGATTTTTCTGTCACAAAAACCAAGTTTTCTTGTAATGATATCATTGAGACATCTCTGTACTTGAAATTCAATTTCAAATTAATGTCTTCATAGTAAATTAGAGGACCTCTTGCCCATTAACTAAGAAGCAATACACCTTTGGGTTAGGACTAAAGCAAGTTTTAGTGGCAACAATGAATGATATCACAATAGGAGGTCATTAAATGAATTGACACTACCTTTTGGAAGGATGAATTTCATAGTCAGCTAGATTCATAATTGCCAATCACACTGAGTAAGTTACAGATTTTCCTAGACAGTGTAAAGAATACACATGACTGTTCAAAATGAAGCTAAAAGTTGATGGTCAATCGGCAAGTATAAAACTAGATTGCTAGCTGATGGTGGTGCTCGAAAAGGAAGGGATTGATCTCGAATGCTTTCGTCACATGGACAAGAAAATAAAGTTTGTAAACTTGTGATATCTGTGCATGGGCTGAAACAGACACCAGTGGAGTAGCATGAAAAATTTGATAAAACCCTTGCTTCCAATTGCTTTGTCACAAAATAATGTGATAATTGTGTATGCAGTAAATTATGGCAATTATAATTACTGCACGATTATACTTGGGATGACCTGCAGCACATTTTTTATGGAGGGCACTAAAATGTGTATATGACCTTGGGACAAATGTTAAACAAACTAGGGGTTCACTTCATGATGGAAATTTAATTACTTGATTTGGATTTTATTAGCCTTGTGACACTAACATGCACATGACAGAGAATAAAAGTTTGAATATGTTACAATTTAAATTATGCTAAATCATGGCATGTTGGGTATCTAGTTTAAAATTCGAAACAAGACACAGTACTTTTGCTGTAAGCAGACCAACTAGGTAAAAACACTATCACTCAGCACAGTTACTTGTGAGTTACCATGAACTTGGATCTTCAGTCTACTAGTAACTTTCATGTAGAAATAATTTAAATGATATGTTATGTTGAAGGTCTTTTTCTTTCAATCTAATGAGCATTCCTGTGTTTAGATACTGGAATTGTTAATAGTCTCTGATAATTAGAAGTTTCTGAAATTAGATTCAGTCCACAGACTCCACCCCATAAATTTGACCTTTATTGCTAAATAATGTGATTTTAATTTAGCACCATACAAATATCATCCCCCCCCCCCCACCCACCCCCCACCCCCCCTTTCTTTTTTTTTGGTGTGTGTTAACTGGCCAGGGAGGGCTTGCAAAATTTATTCTAGTAAACTATGAGAATACAAGAAATACAAAAAGACAAAACTGGGGCATAGTGAGCCTTATACCATTCAATATGCATATTTAACACCATACATTATCTTAAAAGACGAAAACTAAATGACAACAAAAATGTACCAAAAACGTGCAATACGAATACCTTAAGACAACTTATGACACAACTTGCGATTTCTCAAAACATCAAACTTGGCATGAGCCATAATTGACATTATGAAGGAAAAGCTCCAATTTGTTCCATGGTTACATGCATCATTAGTTAAGAATTAATTTTCATTTAGCCCCTATTTGGTAACCATTATTTTCAAATTCTATTTTCTATATACTCATTTTCAACCACATTCACACAATAAATTATCATGCACGTAAACCCAAAACCTTTCCATACTTTTTAACCACTCATTATTCTAAAAATCACTATTCAAAACTCTATTTCCCCCAAATAATGGTTGTCAAACAAGAGCTTATTAATGCCTACACTTTCAACAGCTTTACATGCACGTTAGCTACAAGGTATATCTTTAAAGATCCAGAGGCCAAGGATCTGCAGTCTCAAAATTTTACTCTATTTTTTTTTGAAAGGGGTGAGCTTGAGCCCCCTGCCCTGCCCAATGCCTAGATCCGCTCCTGATTTTAGTCCACTAACACCATTTTGTACTTTAGCTGCACAATAATCATTAGTCATATGGTTATTGGGAGAGTTTCCAGAAGTTGCAATTTATATGCTGTGGGATCTAAAATATAGTATTGATTATGAGCATTACTAAGAATAAAGTTAAATAGAACGTTAGTTTCACAATTGAATTTGGTTCTTTCTATTGCTATGATAACAAAATATAGAAAAAAGAAATGCATTGCTTTACAAGCTCTGTAAATGTAAAGATATTTATGTAGTCTTATAGGTTTCTTTAACCATTTGTCAATTTTTAAAATATCATCAAGCAGGCATATTAATTTCACTGCATTAATTAACCGTGTTTGTCGTCCAGAAAAGTACTGAACTATAACTAGTTGACCTTTTTCTAATGAATTCTTTTGTCAAATTCCTGTTCCCAGGGATTGATGCCAAATGGTCAAGAAGTAGCTGTGAAGAAGCTGTCCTTGAATTCTAGACAAGGGCTGAAAGAATTCACGAATGAGGTGAAACTATTATTGAAAATTCAACACAGGAACTTAGTCACATTGCTAGGATGTTGTGTGGAAGGACCTGAAAAGATGCTTGTGTACGAGTATTTGCCAAACAAGAGTCTCGACAACTTCCTTTTTGGTAATTTTTTTCTTCTTTCGGATGGTTTAAACTATTCATTTATGCAAAATTTTGAACAAGATATGAAAGTTTGCATTTTGTGACTTTTCAGATAAAAAGAAGTCCCAGCTTCTGGATTGGAAGAAACGATACAAAATAGTTAATGGTATTGCAAGAGGCCTTCTCTATCTGCATGAAGAAGCTCCTGAAAGGATAATTCATAGAGATATTAAAGCCAGTAATATACTGCTAGATGAGCAGCTGAATCCAAAAATCTCGGATTTTGGTATCGCGAGGTTATTTCCCGGGGATGACACACATTTAAACACGTTCAAGATTTCCGGCACTCTGTGAGTTGTTCAACTCCTCATCTCTTTCCATGTCATTTTCTCCAGTTTACAGAGAGCTTAACGTCTTTGTTTAATGCAGTGGTTATATGGCTCCTGAGTACTCAATTCATGGATATTTGTCTGTGAAGACAGATGTCTTTAGTTTCGGCATTTTGGTCTTGGAAATTGTCAGTGGAAGAAAAAATCGTGATGGGTTGCTTGATGCTGAAAAGGCCGACCTCTTAAATTATGTAAGAGAAGAAAATTAATATGAAGTTCCTTTCCCAATTATGCCATTTTCTTGATAAATGCTAGTTTTCTTATACTCTTGATGAGAAAAGAGGAGGCATGCTATTGTCCCATTATATAGTTGAAAACTGGGTATGAGTTAGGTGTTAGATGAAAAAATGAAATGGCCTTGCATGTGGAAGGCATGATGAAGACTAAATTTGAAGAAAGAAATGTATCCTTGTAACAACTTAAACTTTTAGATAAAATGCTTCAACAATATGTACATTTGTTTAATAACTTTTTTATCTCATCATTACAGACATGGACACTTTTCAAGGCGGGGAAGTCAGAGGAACTAGTTAGAGGAAGCCTCGATAAATACAATCCCGAAGAAGCTGCAATGTGCATTCAATTAGGATTGTTATGCTGTCAAGCTAGTATTGCAGATAGGCCAGATATGAACTCTGTTCATCTCATGCTATCAAGCGATTCGTTCACTTTACCTAGACCTGGGAAGCCCGGGATCCATGGCTGTGTAAGCCGGTACACTACTGCCTCATCTGCCCCTTTTCCTAACACTACGAACGGTAGCACCAACCAAACTGGCATTACTAAGGCCTCCATAGGTAGTAGTTTTGTTGAGGATTACTCTAGAAATTCGATCTCCCATTCATCAATGGATGAAGGTAGATGACTTTGTTTAGTATATTACTGAGTTATACAGTATGTCTTGATGTATATACAGTCCTCTTTTGATTTATCTCGTTTTTGTTTTTTCACAAATTTGAAACCGTTTTTTTCTTTCTTTCTTGTATATCTTGATAATACACTTCCCGTGTATTCTTTTTGATTAATAAAACTTCTTGATTACCTATAAAAAAAAAATGATATCAGAGGTGAACAAAAAATACTACCAATCTGTCAAATTGAATCGAAATCTCAATTTTGAAATCGTTGATTGTTGATTTGAGTCCATGTTTGAGTTCAAATGGTATTTGTCTCGCACAAGTTACAGGCCTTTGTCCCGCAAAATATGAGGTTCAAACCAGTATTTACATTCACATAATTCTAGAACTTGGGTGGAATAATTAAACCCATGGAAGTCATATTTTTTGTATTCCTTTATTATCCATTAAAAATCTTGAAAAAAAAAAAAAAAACTTCATGTGTTATTGCACAAAGAATTCAATAACAATTTCATGTTCAAAATTGCCCTTCAGGTAATGGCATTTCTAATTTTAATTAGAATCGATATGAACTGAAAAAAATTTCGTTGATGTTACACTGTTCTTTTAGGGACGTGTTCAGTATGCAGTTGAGATTGAACAATACTTCTTTTTTTGCTCTAATATTGTTTAGTACTATATTGTCTATCTTATGAAATGACATGTTACTAGCTAGTGGAAATTTATACGTCGTTCGAGGTGTGAAGTGAAAATACTGTAATTTCAAAAAAAAAAAATTACGTTTGATTCAGTATTTTAAGTTACAAATATGCATTTTAAGCAATTTAAAATTTATTGAAAATGTTGAAGTGCTGTGCAGTCATGATAAATATATGGTCGATAAATTTTAAATATCAAAAATAATTTTACATTAATTGTGAAGTGTAAAGTCGTGATTGTTTATATTTCTTTTCAATCTCAACTCTATTCCAATGTCCTTTTTTCGAACTTTATTTTTCCTACAACGTTTGATTCGATATTTCACGATATGAATATCAATTTGGATCGATTTAAATTTTTTTAAAAAACTAGGGTACAAAACTCCCGAATCGAATCGAACGATTTTTCATAAATTAAATACCTGAACGAGTATCCAAATTGAGAATCAATGAGTTTGGATCGATTTTTGATTCTTAACCAAGAACCGAATCTAAATAATTTTTTAAATTTTTTATATTGAATTAATTAAATTATTTTAAACAAATTAGCAAATTAATTAAACAAACCAACCAAGTCTAGCCAAGTTAGTTTTTTTGTTAGTCCAGCATTTTAACCTTATCCTTAAATTTATTTTTTGTCCAACATGCCCAACATTTGGGTCTTATCCTTATCCTTCCTCTTTCCCTTCCCTTTTCGATTCCAATTTCATTTCATAAGCAACAGTATGCTCACTTCCGTATTAAACCAATCCATTCAATAATCTTAAAACCTAAATCCTCATTCCTAAAAGTTACGAATGAAAATGTCATTAGTTGTATTTATGTAATATTGTTGTAAATGTTAAAAAATTTAATTATGGTACGGAATCGTATCGAACCGAACCCGAACGGTTCTATAATTATATCTGAACCTGACGGTTCCATTTATTAAATACCCGAAAATTTTGGATCGGTTCAATTATGAACCGAATCGACTCATGTCCAACCCTAAAAAAACTTACAATATGATAATAATAAATATATTGTCGATTAAGTTTAAATATTAAAATTATCTTAAATTATTAAACATAAACTTATAATCGTTAATTTTTCTTTTCTATCCACCATCAACCCCCCATACTCACACTAATTTCTCTCGTTTTCATTTTTCTTCAATTTTTATCTTAAATTAAGCCATTTTTTGTTACGTTTCATTCAGTATTTTAAGTTACAAATATGTATTTCAAGCGATTTAAAATTTGTTGGAAATATTCAAGTGAGACCATGATAAATATATGGTCGATAAATCTTAAATATCAAAAATAATTTTTCATTAATTATGAAACGTAAAATCGTGATTGTTTATGTTTCTTTTCAATCTCAATCTCAATCACATTCCAATGTCCTTTTTCGAACTTTATTTTTACTACAGTGTTTGATTCAATATTTCATGATATGAATATCCATTTGAATCGATTTTATTATTTTTTTTAAAAAAAAAACTTAAAATGTGATAATAATAAATATATTGTCGATTAAGTTTAAATATAAAAATTATCTCAAATTATTAAACGTAAAATCATAATGGTTAATTTTTCTTTTATACCCATCCTCAACTCTCATACTCATACTAATTTCTCTCAATTCCATTTTCTTCAGTTTTTATCTTAAATTATTAAACGTAAAATCATAATCATTAATTTTTTTTATACCCACCCTCCACCCTCATACTCACACAAATTTCTCTCAATGTCATTTTTCTTCAGTTTTTACAGTTAAAAATGATAAATTTATGGCTTCAAAATGGATATTGAAGGAACTCAATGATTTTCAGAAAAATCCTTCTACATTATGCAGTGCTTGTACATAAACATCTTCTATAAAGTGAATTGTTTTAGCTTGTTTTAAAATTGATTTAATGTGTGGTATTATTAGAACATGTTGAAAAGATATTCGACGGAATTTATGAAATTAGATGATCGTTTGTCATTCTTTTTGTCTCTATAATAGAAATTTTCGTTGTGTTGTGGTTTTAATACTGATAGAGACCATTGATTTGTCTTAAATTCTACACTGTCTAATAACATGTAAATAATTTAAATGCAATCAACAATCAAACTTATTTGCATATAGTCAAATAAAAGGCGTGCCTTTCAACTTGAAATGGCGACTATCATGCAATTAATATATAAGATGTGCATTGGTTGACTTTGAAATTGAGTAAGCAATCAAGAAAGAAGAAATAACAGTATCTTGGTAGTTTGTTAGTGTATGTATGTTTTTAAATTTGAATTGACCTATATTGGTTGTTTATGATGAATAATTTCTCCTTTTGTTTCTAACTTCCTTTTTTTTTTTATTTTATTATTTTTCGTTGTAATTTTAAGGTTTTCTATTGAAGAAGTTTTGTTAAATAAGATTTAATTGGCGATGTCTTCAAAAAAATAAAAAATCAGTCAACGTTATTACGTAACCAACTATATTACGACACATGTCTTGTACGTGTGTCTGACTAGTTTTCTACAGTAGCAAGTGTTTGTGCCCAAAAATAAAACAACTTTGATACAAGTTGTGGGGTCCTACTTGAGGACAGTATTCCCAACTAGGTGGCAAGGAAAGGAAATTTGAATATCTATTGAATTTGTCATCATATTGAATAATTTCATTTAAAAGTTTAAATAGTTAGTAATCAAATATTTATTTTGCTTTCGTTTGGCAAATTTATAAATAGTTTACAAAGAGAAATAATAGTGCATCCCACGAAATTATGGATAATATTAAATTCCCGTTTGAGTTTCATTTTTAAAAAACTCAAATTTATTCACACGTTTTATTATAAAATAATTTTACACATAAATTCAAAAAATTTCAATTTCTTAATGACACAATTTTCAAAAAAATCACTATTGCAAAATTTATTTTTCCAAAAAATGAGGCATGTACTGTTGAAATTAATATTTAATATTGAATGAATTTATAAGTAATTTAAATTTATATTTTCAAGCACATGCTTATTTTAAATTTTGTATGCGAGAGATACTTTTATTTGGAATTATGCTAAGGGCCTGCTTGGGAGTTTCATCGTATCGGTTATGAGCGTTTTTTAAAGTATCGATTTTGAGTTTTTATGAGCGATTGATTTTGAGTAGTTTTAGTAGCGATTTGTTAATTTGTACAATATATGCTTAGAAGTTTATTATCCACCGGTTCTAAAAGTTTTTTAAAAGAATAAAATTACGTATATGTCCTTTAATAAAACTTTATTTTATATGAATTTTTTTTTACTCATAAGTAATATTTTATTTATAAATAGATTTTTTTACATATAAGTTAATGTTTAATATAAAAAATTAAATAAAATTAAATATTTATTTAAAATTTTAAGTTAATACTTTCTACTTATAAGTATCTTTTACAATTATAAGTTAATTTTTTACTTTTAAATAACTTTAAGAGATTTTTTTAAAACTTGCATGTAACCTTTTACATTTTAAAAGTATTTCTTGTCTTATTAGTAGTATTTTTATTTTTTAATAATTTTTTTACATAAAAGTGTTTTTTTACTTATAAATAATTTTTAATTACAATGTAGTTTTTCTTATCTTATAATTAATATTTTACTTATGAGTATTTTTTTAAATATAATATAATTTTTTAAGTTATAAATATTTTTTAGTTAGTATATTTTAATTTACAATTTTGTTTTGAACAAAATAGATTGGTTGGAAATAATTATTTTATAAATGGTAAGACTAAAAGAGAATTAAGCGAAACAACCAAAACCCGCTGATTTGGTGGGTTGAAAGAATCGTTTAAAATTACACTACACCGATTTCGGGAGATTTTTTAACCATCCAAAATCGGTGCCCAAAAAAACTAGCAAGCACCAATTTTTCCAACCCCTCATAAACGGTGCCACCCAAAACCGGTGAAAAAAACTCCCAAGCAAGCCTTAAGTGTGCATTCTATGGATAACATTTTGGTGTACATTGTGTACAAATTCAAAAAATGTTGGACGAAAAAGTGTGTTATTTTTAAAATTGTAGAATCACGTGTCAACACGTGACGCAATGTCAAAAATGATGTCAAATAAAATGTATGCGTGGCATGATTGTTTATTTGAGCCCGTCTACCAAGTTAACAACACATAGAGAGTTGCAAACAAAAAAGGGTTAGTCCGGCCAAAATAAGAATCGAACCAAAATTACAATTTTTAAATAATTGATTTGAGTTCACATGGATCCGTCAATTTTTTTTTTTTTTGAAAACTGAATCAAATCGTTTAAAAATGATTTAGTTTAGATTTCGGTAGTTAAACATCTCAACCTCAAGATTGATCAAATGCATATGTTATAACTTAAAGCGTTAGACAAGATTTTTTTTTTTATTTTTTTTTGCAAGAACATATGCATTTGTTAGCCATTTGATTTAAGGATCCCAGCCTATGCTATCTTGTACTAATAAAAAAGTTAGGCAAAATAAATTTTTCATACTTTTTAATGACACGTTGTCTAAAAAATCATTATTCAAAACTTCATTTTACCCACATGAGCTTAATTTATTTATAAGAAGAGCAAGTAACATTTTTTATGGGTAAAGTTGGAAATAAATAGCAAAATTTATTTTAAAAGATATTGTGTTATACTTAAAAGTAAGGAAAAAAAAATCAAATTATCCTCATGTTTTTTAGACAAAAAGTTGCTCATATATTTTCCTATAAGCTTAGCCAAACAAGCTCTATAATGTTAAAATGGGTTAAGGAAGATAGTAAAATATTTGAAAACCAAAAACAATTTTTTTTTTCTCAAAAATATAATTTATAATATTCGATTTGCTTTGCTACTAGTACTAGATCACGCGTCAATTTTTTACGATGCGTCTATTAAAACTTATCACGATGAAAGGAGCATGATTACATAACTTTTAAACACGCTTGACCGATTTATACCTATACTGTTACATGGGAATAATTATTTTAGAATCAGTGGTATTTGTTGTTGAATTGTTCTCTAGCAATTAATTTTAAAAAAAATAAAAATTGCCGACAGGATACGATGAGTATATCCTTTTCTCTCTTTCATGTTTCATTTTTATCCTTTCCTCAATAAAGCAAGTGCTTTTTTCAAAGAAAAGGACTTGTTTTGCATAATTCATTATTTTGCCATTAAGTATTCCGCGAACCCCACTGCAAGGCAGAATCTAATTTCAGATGGCCTTTCCGTTTTCGAATTTTTAAGAAGGCTCTTGATATTCTTAGCAATCTAATCATTCTATTCCAATATATGATATTTATTTTCTTCGAATTTGCTAGATGGGATTTTCGCAAATCGTTTCAGAACTTCATTTCAGGCTGAGTTCATGAAAACTCGCAACTCTCTTGGGATCTTATTCTCATTATTTTTGCAGGTAATTGAATTGCATATAGCTGGGCAACGCAATTTAATTGTGGAAAAGGGATTTTGGTTGTGATTTCTGAATCGACAAAATGCATTATTGGGTCTGGGTAACTATAAGAATGTGAAACTTGTTTATTGAATGAGATGGATTATTTTGTTCTTGCAAATGTTTAAATGCTTTAAATTATTGTTACAAGAAGATTCCTGGTTAGTGGATAAAATAGTGTTAATTAGGAATTAGTATAATAGTGTATGCTAATTGGTTGAGGTTTCATCAGTTCATGGTTCTTATTATTGAATGCTAAGCTATGGTAGTCTAGGCTGTTGAATAGGTTGCATGGAAAAGGGGATCGGGGAAATGACCATGGTCAGCAAAACTCGGAACATGCTTGAGGGGCTGGTAAAGGAAGGGTCTTTCAAGTGGTTGACTAAAATACAGAGTCCATTCAATGACGAGATAGAAGAGATGAGAAATTCTCCATCCGCTGGGAAGAACTGGCTGCATGATCTCTCTCCCGTGGCAAATGTAGTGGTGCGGAGATGCTCAAAGTTCGTTTTCTGCTTTATTTCTCTTATCCGTTTGTTATTCTAGTGTCGCACTTGATAAAGGAAAGTTTTATTTCTGTACTTGCAGACTTATCCAAATGTTTTGGGCATATTATTAGTAGAATTTTGACACATTATATTATGTGTTCCCTGGAGTATCCCTGAACTGACTTGTCTGTGTGCTGTTATTTGAATGCAGAATCCTTGGCATCTCCATGTGCCAACTTCGAGATAACTTTGATGGAGAGGCTTCTGATTCTTTAAGGCATCCATCAAACTTAGCACGTAATTTTTTGGAGTACTGTTGCTTCAGGGCTCTCGCTCTATCTATTCGAGTATCTGGTTATATGGATGACAAAAAATTTCGCCGACTTACATTTGACATGATGGTTGCTTGGGAGTTTCCTGCAGCTGCTAGCCAACCATTTCATAATGTATGCATTGATAGTCATACCTAAGCACTAAGCAGCATTTTTATTACCATCAATTTCACTGTAATTTTTGTTTAAATATTATTATTATTATTTTTTTTTTGGGTGCAAACATACTCTTGCATTATGTATGCTATGGGAAATGGCATATTCTAAGAGTTCTCTACAAGCTATAAAATTTGACAAGGGCTTAATTTGAATTTTTTTATCCTCCTAGAAATTGAAATTGTCCTTGAAATAGTATTGGCTTGTCTGACTCATATGTTCATTGCAGATGGATGATGATGTTACAGTTGGAATCGAGGCTTTTTCTCGAATTGCTCCTGCAGTTCCCGTTATTGCCAATGTGATTGTCAGCGATAATATCTTTGAGGTGCTTGCAGCTTCGACCAGTGGCCGGCTTCACTTCTCTGTCTACGAAAAGTACCTTAGTGGATTGGAAAGGTATTATCTATCATTACAGCTTCATTTCACGATCAATTTGTATTATATGGGAAACGACTATGGATATGCATTCCTTTCTCTTAGCAACTTTCTCACATCATGTTTGCTTTTCAATTGTTATTATTTATTGATATGGTGGATTATGTCTATGAATAAAATAATTGGTGATAATTTTCTCTTTTTTTTTAAAATATAAGTACTGTTCATAGATTTCCAATCTGCCAGTCTGGTAATGGCCTTTGCAAATTCCACATATGGTAATCTATACAGTTTTGACAATGATTACGTCTTTATAGCCCAAACCTAGGTGCCCAAGATAAATCAGGATTGTTATAGGCTATCTCGGCCTTAAGTTTTACAGAATTGATGTCATTATATGTTGTGGATCTTACATGACTAGGTGCATATCTACTATGTTCAAACACATACATGAATTACTTTTCTTGTTCTACATTTGGTGGGGAAGGTGGAACAACATATAGGTAGTTGATAATTTGGCTAGGGTGTACTGCCTTGAATTTGAGTATACTGAAAAGAAATGTCTGTTGCTCTGAAGTAGATATAAGCTGTCAGTTTAGAGTATCTTTACTTGTGCATATGAGAACTAGCTAGACTCTTATTTATTTTTTTCGTAGGAGAATTTACTATAAACTCTCTCTGAAATTTCTGCGAACTCGGATGCATGTAAAGTGTTTAATATTGTGAAAGTAGTTACTCAGTAATAGCTGGAAAGCCATATTCACTTAATAAATCCCACTGCTGTAATGATATTACATTTGATGATAATCTGTGAGAACTTGCTCAAGGTAATTAGAGGAGTAAGTGAACACCAATGTAGAGCACAAGAAAAAAGCTTAGAATTAGATGCTAAGGCGATTATTTTTGAGGTTTATTACACAAAGGTTAAAGCTTGATTTTCATTCCTTGAGAACAATAAAAACTCCACCATGGTCTGGAGCAAAAATTTTTAGTTGCTTTGAGAGGATTGGCATCCCAATGTTTGACGAAAGTTTAAAGAGCCTTACTCCAGCTAAGTGATACTATGTCGTATCTTGCACATACTGATGATATGGGTGTCCATATAAGTTTGAGGGTCTAGAACATGATATTACGTATGATGATGTAATTAAATTTGATTATATTAGGGAATACTATATGGATGGTTGAGTGATTCGAATTTGATGGTGTGGACATTACTAAAGGATGATAGCTAAATTACATTTTGGCAGGATGGCATTGTTGTTTTATGTTCAGAGTTGCTTCATCAAGGGATTTCATTAAGATAAGCTAGCAAATAAAAAATGTTGGAGGTGGGCAGGGCATTCCCAATTTAAAATACTATACAATATGAATAATTTGGTAAGTCAAGAAGACAAAATGATGCAAAGAATTGTTTCGGTACTGTATTGATCATGGAAGGGTCAAGCTCGAGGATGAACCCTTGGGAGTCTGATGCAAGAAAAGTGGGCCTAATGTGGCCTTCACATTCCTGCTGGAGTCTTCTACTTATGATTTAGTTTGTATTTAGATAATTAGATTTTGTATGCAAGAGGTCCTTCTTCTTTATTTTAACTGGCATGTATTAGCAAGTCTTTTATGTGAATCGTCCAGTGTCTGTCTTTGTTGTGTTACTCCAGCATTCATTTTTTCTGTGAATAGTTCTTATCAATTTGTGCCAGCAGCCTCTTTTAGTTTCCAAAAATAAGAATGACAATTTGAGCTCTCTTTGGGTTTCAGTAATGTCCTAGAAGCTTACCTTTTCAAATTTATGCTACTCTCTCTTCATTTCTCTTCTATAGAACAGTGTAATAGCTTTCTCCGGCTCAGTTGACTTTGTACAGAGGAATTGTGAGGACCATAGGACTCATGAGACAATGTGACATTTAGTTGGGGTTGATTACGTTGGTATGTCCTGTGTTCAGGTTGTAGTAATGGGAACTTTTAATTACTGTGTAGTAAGAGCTATGTTACTTCACTACATTGGTTGGTTGTAGTGTTTCTTCTGCATGAAAAATGCGGGAAAGAGGCAAAAAAAACTTCTAAGTTTTCAGCACACTTTTAGTTAACATGAATTACACAGAAGTGAAGTAAAAGTGTCCATGTGATGACACTGGATAAATACCATTTTCAATCCACCCCCATCCATCAAAGCAAATGCAAAAACAACAATAAAACTATGACAGATCAGGCTAGAAATGATTTTCCTTTGTATCTCCTTTTCTTTTGCTCCATTATAAATTTACTTAGCAGTCTCTTTCTAGTGCTATTTTAATGGTTGGGCAAGTGAGAGTTCTGCGCTTAACTTTCATTTTTTTTTTCCTTTCTTCATTTTATTTTTTTCTGGTTTTATTTTGCAGGGCAATACGAAAACTGAAGAGTCAATCGGAATCATCCCTCCTTTCTTCCCTGCGATCAGAAAGAGGGGAGAAGATCCTGGAAGTGGATGGAACAGTCACAACCCAGCCTGTTTTTGAACATGTTGGAATTTCAGCATGGCCTGGTAAGTCGTGAAATTCGTGTACTGAAGATAGGTAACATAGTGAAATGACTAAGATGTCTTCTGTTATTTTAAACATCTATTGACGTGTCTATGATTGCAGGTCGGTTAACCTTGACAGATCATGCTATATACTTTGAAGCTCTTCGTGTTGTTTCTTATGATAAAGCAAAAGTATATGATCTAGCTGATGACTTAAAGCAAGTTGTTAGACCTGAGCTGACGGGACCATGGGGAACCAGGCTTTTTGACAAGGCAGTCTTCTACAAATCAATTTCATTGTAAGGCATGGTGTACATAATATTTTCCTCGATACTTCAACAACACGCACCATCATTTTTATGTCCGCTATATTGTATCCCCATGTTTATATTTGAAAAGCTTATGGATTCTGTAGTATTCCTTTTTTAGATCAGAGCCAGTTGTAATGGAGTTTCCCGAGCTTAAAGGTCATACCCGACGTGATTACTGGTTAGCTATTATTCGTGAAGTTTTATATGCTCATAGATTTACATGTAAGTTCAAGATCAGTTCTCTGGAGAAGGATGAAGTGCTTCTGAAAGCGATATTTGGGATTCTGCGAGTACAAGTGCTTAAAGAAATAGGTTCTGCAGTCCCTGTTTCCTTTGAGGCTCTTCTTATGTTCAACATTTGTGATCAGCTCCCAGGTGGGGACAAAATTTTAGAAAAACTTGCGAACATGTCTACAACGAGAGAATCAGACCGCACAAACTCGGCTAAATCTGGAAGTGGGATGTATTCAATTTCAGCTTTAGCAATCGCTTCTAATTTGGGATTTGCATCAGGAACGAGTTCTAGTGTAGCTAGTGAGACAGGATTAGTTGTTGGTGAAATTGTTGTTGGAGAGATGACTCCTTTGGAGAAAGCTGTTAAAGAAGCTAGAAGCAGCTATAAAAAGGTGGTGCATGCTCAATCAACAATAGATGGAGTTAAAGTTGACGGAATTGAATCCAATTTGGCAGTGATGAAGGTATTTGCCACATACTTCTGTAATAATTTATTTATTCTTTTGTAATTTATATTCCACAATGAATTTGAAAGAACGAGAGATGGCAGGTTCTCTGCTGTTCCGAACTTTTGGTATAGCGAATTGATACTGATCTCACCTTCTCTCACTATATTATTTTTTTGACAAATGACTGGCTGCTTTTGCACAAATCTTTCAAATTCTATATTCTATTCTTCATTGACACATTATTTTTTTGTTCTCCCATTTTCTTAGTGTGATGCTACTGTAATTTTCACAAGTGTTCACCTGCAGTAGTATTTAATAGTCACATGTAATTGCAGGAATTGCTTTCTCCTCTGATTGAAGTTGGAAATTGGCTTCTTACTTTGCTTTACTGGGAAGATTATTTGAAGTCCTTGGCTTTCTGTTTGGTTTTCACATATATTATCTGGAGGTGAGAAAGTTTTATTTAACTTTCAACTTTTTCAGTTGTTTTTGTGAATTGCTTCTCGAATAATATATTTTTCATATCTATTACATTGTACAATACCCTATTTATAGGGTTATAACTAAACTAAGAAAGGAAAGATTATACCATCAACTATCTTAGGAAAGTATAACTAATTACAATCTATTACAATCTTTGACACTCCCCCTCAAGTTGGAGCATAGATATTAATCATGCCCAACTTGTTACAAAGATAATCTACCCGAACTCCATTTAAAGCTTTCGTGAAGATATCTCCTAATTGTTCTCCAGTCCGCACATACTCGGTAGAAATCAAACCTTCTTGAATTTTCTCACGAACAAAGTGACAATCGATCTCAATATGCTTAGTTCGCTCATGAAACACAGGATTAGATGCAATATGAAGGGCAGCTTGATTATCACACCATAATTTTGCTGGTACTGAAATTTTAAGGCCGATTTCAGTCAATAGTTGACATATCCATATTATCTCACACACTGACTGTGTCATAGCCCTATATTCTGCCTTTGCACTTGATCGTGACACAACATTCTGCTTCTTACTCTTCCATGAGACCAGATTTCCTCCAACGAAAATACAATAACCTGATGTGGATCTTCTATCCACTTTGGAACCTGCCCAATCTGCATCTGAAAAACCTTCAATACGAGTGTGCCCATGATTTGCATACAAGATACCTCGTCCGGGCGCTCCTTTCAAGTAACACAAAATCTGTTCTAGCGCTGCCCAATGATGAACTGTTGGGGATGACATAAACTGACTAACCACACTGACAGAATATGCAATATCTGGACGAGTCACCGTAAGATAATTCAACTTTCCAACTAATCTTCTATATCTCTCAGGATTTTCAAGTCGTTCTCCATCTCCTGTAAGGTGCATGTTTGGGGTCATTGGAGTACTACAAGGCTTCGCTCCCAATTTTCCCGTTTCAGTCAATAAGTCCAGAACATATTTTCTCTGAGATAAGAAGATCCCTTTCTTACTCCTTGAGACTTCAACACCTAAGAAATACTTTAGCACCCCTAAGTCTTTTGTGTGAAACTGAGTATGGAGAAAAGACTTAAGAGATAAGATTCCCGTAGTATCACTTCCAGTAATGACAATGTCATCCACATACACAACTAAAAGAATGACACCAGATGCAGAATGTTTGTAGAACACAGAATGGTCAGACTTGCTTTTCATCATACCGAACTTTTCAACAGCCTGACTAAATTTTCCAAACCAAGCACGAGGACTCTGTTTCAAACCATACAGAGATTTTCGAAGACGACAAACTCGCCCAGACTCCCCCTGAGCAACAAAACTAGGAGGTTGCTCCATATACACTTCCTCTTGAAGATCACCATGAAGAAAATCATTCTTGATATCAAGTTGATGCAAAGGCCAATGATGAGTGGCCGCCATGGAAATAAACAACCGAACAGAAGTCAATTTAGCCACTGGAGAAAAAGTGTCAGAATAGTCCACTCCATAGGTTTGAGCATACCCTTTAGCTACAAGACGGGCTTTCAGTCTAGCAACGGACCCATCTGGATTTACCTTAACTGTGAACACCCATTTGCACCCTATAGCCCGTTTCCCTGAAGGTAAATCAACCAAATTCCAAGTACCATTGTCATCCAAAGCATTCATTTCCTCTATCATTGCATGATGCCAACCGGGATGAGATATAGCGTCATGAACGGTTTTAGGAACAGAGATAGAATCAAGGGATGCAATAAAGGAAGAAGATGAAGGCGACAAACAATTATAAGAAACAACAGACGAAATAGGAAAAGTACATTGGCGTTTACCTTTGCGTAACGCGATAGGGAGATCATCGTTTGAGACTGGATCTGATGACGAAGGAGCAGGTGCGGGACATGAATCAGGGAGGGTGCGCCTGGAGTAAACTTGACTAATAGGGGGCCTGACAGGAGCTGGTTCCGGGACAGGTGCAGAGGATGTGATAGAATATACCAATAAATCATCGTCGTCCTCCCCCTGATGTGCGGGAGGAGGAGAAGACGGAAAATAGGGTGTGTCTTCCATAAAGGTAACATCAATGGAGACAAGATACTTGTGAAGACCAGGACAATAACATCTATAACCTTTTTGAAGACGAGAATAACCAAGAAAAATACACCGCAAAGACTTGGGATCTAATTTGGTGACATTCGGACGAACATCACGAACAAAACATGTGCTACCAAATATCCGAGGTTCAACAGGAAACAGCGACTTACTGGGAAAAAGAATTTTGTAAGGGATCTCACCACAAAGAACAGATGAGGGCATGCGATTTATCAGAAAACATGCGGTAGAGACTGCATCGGCCCAAAAAGGTTTAGGAACATTCATTTGAAATAATAGGGCGCGTGCAGTTTCTAGGAGATGCCTGTTCTTCCTTTCGGCTACTCCATTTTGAGATGGAGTATCAACACAAGATGTTTCGTGGAGTATACCATTCTGAACCATATAAGACTGAAACAAAACGGACGTATACTCTTTGGCATTATCACTTCGCAAAGTACGGATCGAAACATTAAATTGAGTTTTAATCTCAACACAAAACGCACAAAAAATAGAGAACAACTCGGAACGACTCTTCATTAAATATAACCAGGTTACACGAGAATAATCATCCACAAAAGTAACAAAATACTTGAATCCCGGTTTAGACAAAACAGGACAAGGACCCCAAACATCAGAATGAACTAATTCGAAAGGAACACTAGCACGTTTATTGACTCTTGGACTCGAACTAAGACGATGATGTTTTGCAAACTGACACGACTCACAATCTAATGAAGACACCTTACTGAACTGTGGACAAAGCTTCTTGAGCAAAGAGAGAGAAGGATGACCCAACCGACAATGTGCCTCGAAGGGAGACGTAACACTAGAGCAAGCAACAGATTTAGCGATTGGTGTGTCCAAAATGTAGAGGCCTCCAGACTCATGTCCTTTACCAATAGTCTTCTTCGTCATAAGATCCTGAAATAAGCAATGATCAGGAAAAAAAGAGATGCAACAATTAAGAGTGCGAGTAAGCTGGCTTACAGAAATCAAATTAAAGGACAAGTTAGGTAAATGTAAGACAGACGATAGAGGAAGTAGAGGGGTAGGATTAATTGTACCAGACCCACGGACACAAGATGGTGACCCATCGGCTAAAGTAACGGTAGAGGGGAAGTGTGTGATTTAAAAGTAGAAAATAGACCAGAATTACCTGTCATATGATCTGTGGCACCAGAATCAATGACCCATGAGGAGGATGAGGAAATAAGACACGCATTTGGATTACCTGAATCAGCAACAGCGGTGACAGAGGAAGAAGAAGACTTTAGTGACTCTCGATACTGTGAGAACTTGGCAAATTCATCTGCAGAGACAATAAATGATTTCTCAGGATCCTCATTAGTGGTTGCAACATGGGCCGAGTGAGCTCTCTGATTCCTGTGCTGGAGCTTTCTACACTCACGCCTCGTATGTCCTGGCTTGTGACAATAGTAGCACACAATTCCTCCAGAAGTTTGTGTTCGAGCTTCAAACACTTGTGAACCCCCTCCTTTAGTCCCACTCTGAATGGTTGATCTCCCAGGCTCATAATTATTATTCCGACTGACCAAAGCACCACTGATTTGAGCAGGTGGAGTACTCTCAGTGCGGAGTACTCGACTAAATACTTCTTGTAATGATGAGATCTCAGAACCAGAAAGAACCTGTGACTTAGCAGTCTCAAATTCGGGGGAAAGACCAGCAAGAAAACTCATGACAGCCATTTGTTCCCGTTGGCTTTGTTGAACCTTTACATCAGGGCTAAAAGGTAGTAATATATTTAGCTCCTCATAAATCTTCTTAAATTCCATAAAATAAGTTGTAAGAGACTTATCTTGCTTTTCTGCACGGTAAAATGCTTTGCACACCTCAAACATGCGAGAAAGGTTCCCTTTACCAGAATACAAGAAATCCAAATAATCCATCAACTCTTTGACAAACTTACAGTGATTGATTAAGCCAATTACCTCGCCATCAATAGAATTTCGAATTTGCAAAAATAAGCGAGCATCCTCCCGAAGCCACGTCTGCTTTGAATCATCTTTGGGGGGATCTTCAGTTAAATGAGTATCTTTGTCGATACTCCGGAGATAAAGTCGAACGGTCTTGCTCCAATCCAAAAAATTCGAGCCGTTAAGTTTATGGTCCGTGATTTTTGACATTACAGGTACCATATCTGACGCGACAACGGATTTCTTCTCATCCATAACCACGAAGTAACGATGCAAGACGGCCCAACAATTCCAAGAACCAAAAGAAAATAATTCAAGCCTAATAAGGCCCAATAAACTATCCAATGACCCAAAATAAACACCAAACCTTCAATTAATTAACCAAATGGCCCAAATTAAATACTGGCCCAAATATTTCAGGCCCAAGTAAATTACCCAATGGCTCAACAAGTCCACAAATCAATTAAACACTGGCCCAAATATTTCAGCCCAATTAAATTACCTAATGGCCCAACAAGTCACAAACCGACCCACTGTAGCCCAAATAAAACACCACTGCAGCCCAAATCCTTGCTCACTGCTCCAAATCGACAAACCCAGACGACGGGACACCTCCAATAGCGCCGACCAAGCTCACCGGATGCGGCTAAGTGGTAGATTCAAACTGCAATTGATCGAAAGGCACCAGGGTCGAGCTTACCAGATGCGGCGAATTCAGCAGACCAAATCGACGACACGCGAGCCTCAGACGGAACCCACTATGCTACTACCCAAATTCCAAAGGCGACGGGAACCTGACGAACGGCGACTCTGAACCCACGATGTGACTGCCGGAATCCGAGACAGCGACGGGAACCCAAGTTTATGACCACAGGTTTGAAGAATCGAACCCTAACTCTCTGATACCATGTGAATTGCTTCTCGAATAATATATTTTTCATATCTATTACATTGTACAATACCCTATTTATAGGGTTATAACTAAACTAAGAAAGGAAAGATTATACCATCAACTATCTTAGGAAAGTATAACTAATTACAATCTTTGACAGTTTTCAACTTGGACGAAAGATTTCTATGGAAGGTGTTCTGATTCCTCCTCTCCCCTCTCTCCTGTGCTTTGTTGAATTTCTTCGGACATGAAGAAGAGAAAAGTGCCTGACATGCACTTAGATAATATGATGTCATGAGATTACATTAATATCAACATCATGATTGTTCTTTATCCTCGTAAAATCACATAATTCATTATCTTCTTGTCAGGACACCTCATTGTAAATATGATCCATCATAAAACAGTGATGAGTGAACTCACACCAAATACTGGATTATTTTAATTCTGGCATTTGTACCGTAAAATAGATATTTATAGTTCCCATAAAATACTGTATCAGGTATTAACATCATAACTATCATCACATTAATATCATCATCAAAATTTTCATTTAAACGTCATAAAGCCCTACCACCATATTAGGGTCATCACCTTAGTAGAAGACTCTTGAGGATGTTTGCACTCCTTTCGAAGTATTCCATGTTGCTCCGTTCAGGATCGCAATGGTCCAATGTCACAGAATCGCGTTAGTTTTTAAGAGTCCACATATCCTCGTGTACAAGATGCATATACATATTTTAAAAGTATGGTGAAATTGCATGAATACTACCGACCAGTATAGTACTTGGAATTACCAGGGTTTTACAGTTTTCAAGTAATTTAGGCCTAAGAAAAAGAAATTACGGGGACTATTGTCATTGACAAGGCTGTGTAGTCGCTTTAATTTCTCAACAAGATGACCATGAGAAGAAAACATGCTCAGCGACCCTAGCTCTGATTCCTTAATGAACCCCTCCTTTTATAGATTAAATTATTATGGAGCTGCGAAATATATTTATTATATACGTATACATCTGCAATAAACAGGATGAGTACACTTCATGAGAATAGACAATCCATCAAGAACCTTGATGCAACAATCAGTTATTTGGTTGAATTCATGTAATCGTACTTCAAAATCATAAAATAAACAAATAGGTAGTTCAAAGGACTTCTACACAAGTATATGTAATGATTTTTTTCAAACTATCTGTTAAAATAGTGAAACAACTAAACAAGAGTACCAAATTATATTGATAACTCTTAAAGAATCTTCTAGGGCATATTCATGTCCACTGGAAACCTTGCTTCGCCAAGACAACACTTCTTACTGGGTGAAGGGCACGCCACAAGCCCAATTATCTTATGATGTTAGAAGAAATGGAAGAAAAAATGTTGAATAACTAGATACCTCATCAAAGAATCTTCTTTGAGACATTTTTATTGAACTCTATTAGCTAGATAAATCATCAAAGATCTCTAATCTCTTAGATTCAACCTGCCGTTTTTAAGGAAATAAATTGTGATAGCTGAAACTTTTAAGAAAATTTGGATAATGATATTGGCAGAAATGCATTTTATATCTGAACAAGGATTTTAGTTTGAAGGATACAATAGATTTACAGTGTATGGTTAAATAATTGAAAGGAAGAAAAAAAAAAAATATATATATATATAGGGAGAGTTGGCATATGTATATTTTTGTGAACACGTAGCATGCATAATTGTGAGTAGTGACATTTTTGATTGTGCACATGCATGTGTAGAGTATGTGGAAGAACAACGATAAAACTTAGCATAGAACACCAAATAAAATATCTGAAGGTTATAATATTTGACTCGTCTAAAATATAAGCCAATATCATACATTTATATCTATTTTGGTGTACATACATTTTGGGTGACAATTTAAAATTGTATCTTCTCAATTATAAGATGCCATGACTGTTCTTAGGGAAGCCTTCTGCTGAAAAGGGTATCTATGATGAAATATCTCTATTGCCTTGACTGCTGTATTTTCATGAGCACATCATGCAAATAGATGTCATTTTCAAAGAGTTTGAAAGAAACTTACTGATGGGGATTCTGAGGAGAAAGAGACCTAATTAAAAATTGACTGTCATTTTATATGTAGTAAGGAAAATAAGATAAGATTAGACTAGATTCAACTGGTTTTATAAGATTTTGATGTAGTTAGACTTATTGGAAGTTCCCTTAGACTTAAAGTTGTTACAACTATAAAATGGGAACTGTGGTTTAATTTATGTTAGTCTGTTCATCTTCTTCTTTGTCTTCCCTCTTCGTGTCTCTCCTCTCTTTTCCTTTGCCTTATTTTGTTTCTCTGGCCCAATTTGCATACTTAGCAATACTTGTTTTGCAGAGGTTGGCTAGGCTATGCCTTCGCAATATTGCTCATCTGTTTTGCAGCCTTCATGTTGGTTACCCGTTGCTGTGGCCAAGGAAGGCCAGTCGATGATCTCAAACTCAAAGTAATAGCACCCCCTGCAATGAATACCATGGAGCAGCTTTTGGCTGTTCAAAATGTAATTTCTCAAGCTGAAGAGCTAATCCAGGATGGAAACATTGCTCTTCTCAAATGCCGTGCCTTGCTCTTGTCAATTTTTCCACAGGTATTTTTAGTGTGTCGGCCTTGCTTGCCCTTGTCTTTTTGTTTTGGAAAACTCAATTTGTTGTTGGTAAATTATTTCCTCAATAACGAGTGACATATACTTCTGTTCTTAGAAGTTCCCTCTCATTTATGTCAACTGCCATACACCCCTATATTAAGTCTGGACTTGACCTTCTAGTTCGATGGAGAAACTAGTAAAATTTTCCCTTAAATCAGTCCAGTTCTATAATTGGCCAGAACCAGGGCAGAAACATGTTAGAGCCAACTAGCCAGTACTTTTAAATTAAATCTAGAATGATACTCCTGCATTACATTTATTACAGCAGATATTATTTACTTACAACATAGATTTAATAAGCTATTTATTTTTGGGACAAAATAGCCACCCGAATACATTTCTTTAGTTAGAGTACTTGTAAGGAGAGATCTTGTTCGTGCTTCTGAAAGAACTCATGCTCCTCTACTTGCTATTTGAATTACATCTTCTCCTTCATACTTCACTCCCTAGGGTGTCTTCATTTTTCCCTTTAGACTATACAAATTACCAGGTGTGTTGTCCCTTTGTGCATCTTGTGTTCCCTTGCAGGGATTCCGTTAAGAATTGCCTTTTGATAATGAGAGAGAGAAAAAATTGGACGACAGTATTTCTTGTCTATAATGCAAAATTAGATCATTTGAAGAAAAACAAATAGGTAAAGCAGAACTAGATGAGAAATTGCTGTCATTCATGTCATGTCGAACATAAACTAGAATACAAGTCTTGACAAGCACAGCATGTACACTTCAAAAGAGTAAAAGTAAAAGTAAAAGTAATTTTTGGTTTTTTGTACTCATGTTTGGATATGTTACTTTTTCTTGCTCAAGAAAAAACTTATTTAGGGTCTGATTGGTACGACTTAAAATCCAATTAAAATTGAAAATATAGCAGTTGAGTCTCACTCGTCTAATAAAAATCAACAATAACGGCTAGTTTTTCAATTTTAATCCGAATTTAATCTCTACCGAACACGCCCCAATTTTGAAACTCATTCTTACCTTATGGTTAAAATTTGAAACTTATTACCAACTTTAACCATTCAAAGAAATCATTTATTCTAAAAAGGATTTATTTTCTCGTAGTAGATTTTTAAGCTTAGCTGGCTCACATACTCAATTATCATCTAATCAAATTTTCTTTATATACGCTTCTGATTCATGAAATTGGTTGCATTATCGTAAATCTAATTATTGAGTTGTAGCAAGATGAAATGAATATCTATAATATATGAAGGGTATGTTTGAGCAACATTATTTTGGAAGAATGTATTATGGAATAGTAAATTGATGGAGAATGTGTGGTGGAAAAAGAAGAAAAAGTTATTGATGTGATGAAAAATATTATTTTACTGAAAAATGTGTGATTGAAAATGAGTATAAAAATAAAAATGAAAATTTCAATATATACCAAACAGGGGCTAAATATCACATTAAGTGAGAATTATTTTTTGGACAATTTAACCCTATTACAATTCAGTTATTTCAATGATACCTTACTTTTCGTTTTTCAATATATAATAAATACTACAAAATCTTTGTCGTGTATGAGTTTTGTATTATTAATTCTCAATTAATTAACATTCATGTTTATCTAGATTCAATGAATCTTGACTCGATAGATTTTGATCTACATGAATCTAGAGATATTATATATGAGTTTATTCTTATTCATATATCCAGGAATTTTAATGGGTGTTTAAGTTCACGTATTAGCAATTAATCCTTATGTACCAAATTTAGTATAAAAATGTTGTTCATTTGTAGTATTTTACCATCACAAAAAATTTGAATCATAATTTTTATCCTAAATCTTATTTTCTTTAGTTCGTTTGAAGCTTATTAAATCCTCCCAACAAATTGATATCAAATATTACTTTTACAGCAATTATAAAATATTTCAGAATAACGTGCATTACACGTTCAACTCTGACTAGTGTTCAGAAATTTGACATTTATCTTTTATCACCTATGTTTCTTTGTGCTTTGTGGTGAAGCCGTATAATTTTGGCTGCCTTTGGCAAATTGTTAATTAATTCTACACTAATGTGTACATTGCTAATATCCAGGCGACCGAGAAATTTGCAGTTGCACTCTTGGCGACGGCGTTACTGCTGGCATTTGTACCTGTAAAATACATTGTTCTGCTTACTTTTCTTGAAACATTTACAAAATACTCGCCTCTTAGGAGAGCCTGTACTGAGAGGTGGACAAGAAGATTAAGAGAGTGGTGGTTCAGCATACCAGCTGCTCCTGTTGTTCTTGAAAGAGTCAAAGAAGACAAAAAGAAAAAGTGACTCAAATGTTCGTTTGTTCTTTCTACTAACTATCTTGAGGATATCTTGGGACTGTAAATTTGTAAATATAATTGTGCCAAGTAATTTGTGTGTTTCCTATCTATATAGATCGTGTACTTTTGTTTCTTCAAATGGATGCTTTGCCTTCAATTTATCCTTGATGTGCAACTGTCCAAGAGAAAGTTGCATATATTTTGTGCAGGAAACTTGGATATCTTAACGGTCTTACAAAATGTAATTTTACAAAGTGTGGTATGCAAATTGTAAATATACCCTAAATGAAAGGTATTTGTAAATTTTCCTTCCTAGAATTGTCATGTTGCTTAAGACATTAAGAGAATGAAAATAGTTATTAGAATTACGATAACATTGAAAAATTTAAGTAGTAGTACGGAATCAGATCCAATCAAATGATTCAGTTCCATAACTAAATTTAAACTCGACGGCTCCACTTGACAGATACGCAATAATTTTTGGCTCAGTTCGATTCTCTTAGAAATCGAATCTAACAAGATTGTGTTCAACCCTAAGTATTGGTCCATTAAATTTTACCTAAGTGCCAATTGATTTAAGTTTTTTTCTTCTATATCTCAGCATATTAAGTTGCTTTTTAGTTACTTATTTTAATGACAAATAAGTTCACCTATAGACTAAACTATTATTAATTCTATCTAATATAACGTATCAAGTCTGTCATCATTTTTTCAGAAACCTCGTTTTCTTTTATTTAATGCTCCTTTCTATATTCTGGTTTATTTTTCTGGAGAAAAGTATAAGACGTGAAATTAGACGATGACATTAAATCAATACCCGTTAGGACTGAACATGGGTTGGTTCGGTTCTGAACCCAAAATTTTCGGGTACTTATAAATGGAATCGTCGGGTCCAAATATAATCATGGAACTGTTCGGGTTTGGGTTCGGGTTCCGTTCCGTTCGGTTCCGTTCTGTATCATAATTAATTTTTTTAACATTTACAGCAATACTACACAAATACAAGTAATGATATGTTCATTCATAACTTTTACAAATTAACGTAGTCCAATTTTTTAATACTTATATTGCACTCGGAGATTTAATCAGTAGCTACTGACGTTGGTGAAATGAAGGAGTTTCAAAATCGATTTGAGAATTGAGATGTAGGTTTTAAAATTATCAAATGATTTGGATTTATACAGGAGCGAGCGTATTGCTTACCAAATGAAATTGAAATGGAAAGGGGAAGGATATGGATAAGGTCCAAATGTTAGACTAACAAAAAACTAATTTGGCTGGACTAGACTGATTTGTTTAAAAAAAATTAAAATAATTTAATTAATTCAATATAAAAAATTAAAAATTTATTTAGATTCAGTTCTTATTCGGGTTTTGGAATAGAATCGAGAACAAACCCAAACCCATCGGTTATTGATTTAGATACCCGTTCGGGTATTTAACTTATGAAGAACCGCTCGGTTCGGTTAGGATCAAATTCAGTTTGATCAGATTCGATTCGAAAGTTTTGTCCAGCCTTAATACCTGTATTTACTTTGATTTAAGCCCTCGTTGATAAAGAAAACTGAAAAATCAAATTCGAAACCAATTCATTTCTTGTTGAATAACACAATAAAAAGAAAAAGAAATAATTATTGAATATTTTCTCCAAAACTTTAATCACTGACAGAATCATATAAGAGATTGATGAACGGAATTCAAATTCTATATTTTAAATTATAATCCAAATTTATGATAAAAACTTCAAAGTTCTGGCAAATCCATTTTAGCATCCAGTGTACAAGTTGAAAAAGAGCTTCCCATTTTATGCATGAACATCAATGAATCTTTGTTATTATAAAATGGTGGAGCTGATGGCAATATATCTGTCGAATTCGGATACAGACAAGGCAAACTATTGAATCCCGGATTCGGAGGAACGAACTGGGAATTAACCTGCGAATCTCCAAAAGTAGTGCTGCTACCATTGATATTCTCGTCCGTGACAACTGAGGTAGACACATTATCATCATTGATCACACTTTTCTTGTCATCGCATTCAGGTCTAAGGTTCGTGGGTTCATCCTCTGTGGGTGAGTATCCGGTGAGCTTTTGCACCAACGCCATGAAATCTCGAGGGTGCGTGTGAATAACCTTCGGAGAATGCGTGTAAATAATGACGGGATAACGCGGCTGAGGTGGCTTCGATGCGGCGCCGTTGATGACAGTCGAGGACGAAGAAGGCAATTTCTTGATGAAATGTGAGTCTTTATTGATCTTCAAAGTCAGTGGAATCATGCCATTATTGGTTAATTCTTTGTTTACATATTGGTCATGGAGTTGTGTAGGACTCATTGTAACAAGATTGTAGTGTACCAAAGAAATACGAATAAAATTTGTGTATATATATAGTGAGAAGATGTGACACGTGGCGTGATGTGTGTGGTAATTATTGGGCATGAAGAGGGAGGAGTGACAGGTGTGAAAAGTTAAGAGGTTATAGGATTTTAGTTGGCAAGAGAGTGATGAGAGCTTTAAGTGCGAGCTAAGGTTAGAGGTTTGTTAGAGAGAGAGGGGAAATATATTTAGGATGGATTAGATTAGATATGATATGATATCGGAGAGAGAAATCCGATCTCCGAGTAATTAGGCCCCTATTTGAGCTAAATTGTTTTAAAAATGAGAATGAATAAGTCGATCGTTATACAGTAAAAGAACCCATTTTGACAACAATCTTTGACTTTGTTGACAGCAATCAGGTAAAGAAATTGTGAAAAAACATTAAGGCCCCTAATTTATTTTACACATTATTTTCATAACAAGGACAATTTTGACATTTCATTTTCCAAAAGACGGCTTTTTTTTTTTTTTTTTTCAAATCTTGCGGCTACAACACTGTTTATTCTAATTGAACATACTAACATAATACACAAGGAAGAGAGGAATTGGATATATGTGACATACGTTTATGACGTATTTAAGTATTTTGGATTGAATTGTTTTGGAGATAATAACTTGAGAGAAAAGTACCCAAGTAATTGGCTTTATAAAATGAACATTTATGGCATGTTTATTATTATGGATGGGATAAGATTGAACTCGAATGTACACACGAGAGAATGGGTGGAGAATTGACCTAATAATTGGCTTCATGGGGCTAAAAGGACTCGCCATGACAACAACAAATTCAAATGCATGAGGATTATTTTCTTTTGGAGGAAACATTGATCTTTGGGTTATCTCTAATTTATAAATTAGCTATGGATTGAGCCACTTAATGAGATATTTAGATTTTATTTTTAGTAGGGAAAATTGCAACCACGGTATCAAACATTTCACTTTTTTTTTTTGCAGATTTTGTCCAAACCTTTGATTTGTGTCATCCACGGTACCAAATCTTTCAAAATGTAGCAATTGGAGTCCAACCATCCATTTGACCGTTAGTTGACCAATAATAGTGGATTTGGCCAAATTTTAAAAGGATGAAATAGTAAGTTTACAATTTTAATATCATGGTTGAGATTTGGAGATTCTAATAATTTGTCTGAAAATGTACCGAATGTCCAAAACTTATGTTTTTTCATTTGATGTCGGTCAACCAGGGCTCATGAATCTTCAACACACACACACACACACATTTCGACAATATAATTGCATGGCAATATTTATGAGGATGTTACTAATTGCAATACTTATCGGTTAACTTCAGTAACATGTTTATCTTTATCATAAGTGGGGGGGGGGGGGGGGAGAGAGAGAGAGAGAGAGAGAGAGAGAGAGAGATTTATATATACATAAATAATTGACAATCTAAATTTTCAAAATGATGGAGAAAAAGTTCAAGAGCATTTGCTCTAGAATTAAGATTCCTCCCATTGAAAAAGATAAAATTTGTACTAAATTCGAAATCACTTCTAAAAAAAGCGCTTACAATGACATGATCGGAATGATTTTTTTTTAAAAGACTAGCTTATGAATAAAGCCCAACACAAATTGGACGGGCCGTTCCAGTCCAGCCTAGCATAGGCCAAAAACACGAAACGGCCCACTTAGAGCAGAAATAGAGAGCCCTCTTGTCGAAAGATCTACTTCAAGTAGTTTTCAATATGCAGGCTAAGAGCAAGAACACATAACACTAGCATAATGCGCTATTCCCCGTGAATGTATATGAGAGAGAGAGTAACCAAGTTCTTTATTAATATGAAGGGTTTGAACATGTGTAACACTGATATAATAAAACTAGATCATTTGGGCTGAAGTGATACAATGCAGAAAGATAACCAGACAAAACCAACAATTCCCTGTACCTTCACATCACATATTCACTTTAACCAAAAAAGAAAAATAAATAAATAAATATTTAACTGCAATTCAATCACCTGAAGTGCACATTTCAAGTGATCGACTAATACTGTAATTCTATGGTCCCATTCCTTCACTTAGAAAATTTCACTATAAGCTTATCAACGTGAATTATAATATCATCGATGCAAGGTCGAACTGTTGCTTGAGGCTGCAGCATCCATGTCACGAACTGGTGGAGTGCATCTGGATATGGAGGATTAGGGCCATTTGGCCACTTTATCTGGGCATTTACGATGGCCAACTGTAGGCTCCCACCAGATTCCCCGAGTGCATATTCAAATGGAGATACACCATACCTATGAAAAGCAGCCATAAGTAAAGCATGGAGAAAATAAGAACGAAATAATTGAAACACAATGGAAGCTGAAGAGAAAACATGACTCTACACGTGAGAAGAAAACTCATTTAAAGACCTGCATGTTTGGCTAAACTTAAAAATAAGTTAAAATTACTATTAATTTTTTGTTTCCTAACAACGTTTAGATAAGCTATTTTTTCTTCAAGTAAATAAAATTACTTGTTTTAATAGCAACTCTTACTTTAGCCCTTATTTGGTACATATTCTTTAAACTCATTTTCTATCTTACATTCTCCCAACAAAATAATTTTGCACGAGAACTCAACTCATAAATTTTTCATACTTTTTAACCACACATTCCCCAAAAATATCACTTTTCACAAAATCTATTTTCAGAAAATCTACATCAAAGAGGCCCTTGGTTTCAAAATAAGCAACTGCAAAATCAAGTGTGAAGCACCAAAAGAAAATTTATTTTCAGAAAAAGAGAGGGAGGAAAAAAAAAAAACAAGGTTAATGTGGCAGAAATTGGAAACATCATAATCAGTAGCAGTAATCATTGCCAGAAAATTTTACAATATTTCTCTGTTTTCTATTATAACAAGAGCATCTGTTAAAAATTAACGCCTAGTGGTTCCCACTAGTTTCTAAATATTCTTATAGTTTAACCATAACCCTAAAGGAAGAAAATAATGTAATTGTGAAGGATCAACAAAGGAAAAGTGTTTTCCAACTACCATAATACTTTTTTATATTGCATTTTACACGGTCAAGTCAAAGTTCTGTCAGGTTCACAGTTGTTGATTTGGAAGACTTGTATACTCAACTATTTAAGTACAATGATGAGCTAATGTAAAAATAATATTTAATCAATCTGTATAGTATACTACTTTTGGTGTTCTGAATTTTCACAGGAGATATCAGAGTAGATTCATTAGACACATATATGCTAGTGATAAAAAATTTCAAATTTTGAAAACGAAAATTCATTCGATAATGCAACAGGAGACATATTCATTATGAAATCATACTGAAGTTAACTACCATATAAATGGTTCTGACTTGCAGTGATGCTGTATAATGAGATTCCCCCTTTTTCCATGATCAAAAATCATAAATGGCAGGTGGATTAACAAGGTAACAGCCTTAAATAAGAAACTTAATATTCGAAGCAATGTGGACACTTCTTACATGATTGCAAACAATGTGCAGCCTAGTGACCAGATATCAGTTCTCTCATCAATATCTGCATGGCTTGGGCAATCCCATAATTCAGGAGCTCGGAAAGGTGCCGAACAGTGCTCAGAAGCCCATTCCTACACAAGGAATACCCAGAGGTCAAATTAAAGGCACCCTTGGAAATGCAAAACAGATTTATTTGAAATGTGAACCGTGCACATTGGACTTGCTCAAAATACAACTAAAGGAATGAACTCACAAATGTTACATGTCACATGCTGAAGCCACAAACTAGATGTGACTGTTACTAGACTACAAAATCAAACTTGACACATCCAATGACAGAAAAGTAAGATAATTTACACATTAATACCTGCAGCTGTAATGCTTCAGTACGCGACCGAATCTGCTTTCTTGCAGGACGAGAACTTCCAAAGTCCATCAATATTGCTAAAGGCGATTGTCCCTTTCTGTATGTCACGAGGACATTACCAGGTTTGACATCATTGTGAGCATATGGGGGCTCAAAACTGTGCATATGCTTAAGTCCTGCACAAAGCTGCACATGAACCCTCATCTATCAATAAAATGTTCTCTCATCACATAAAGGCAATAAGATATAAACTAACAATGTCATTGCATATGAAACCACTTGCACCTCCAAATGTTTCAATGAACATTAACTAATAATTTAAAGAGTTAGCGACCTCAATATCCACACATAATGTTAACATTGCAATCTAAATTTGAAAATACCGAATTAAAAAAGTCATGTTTAGGAGGCAGAACTAGTTTTTCCTCCATACCTGACGAAATATTTGAAGCACGTCTGAGGTAGAAAAGAACTCCTTCTTAGCTTTCTTAGCATTTGCAACGTCAAACAATGTTCCATCCAAATGCACAGGAAACAACAAATAAGCTTCATGCTTCCAAGATTGTTCTTGTGATGCCTAGCCAATAAAAATAATCTATTAGACAAATTACCACTCCATTACTATAGATTCCAGTACTGGAAAATGAGTGATAGACAATTTAAGTAGATGGACTTTATACGAAACCAGAATCATGGTTTTCCATCTCGTGTTCACATGAAAAGTAACCCACAGGACACAGTCAAATATTCACAGCCAATCAGTTATCTGAAGAGTTTCAAGACCATAGGACTGCAGGAAGTTACTAGATAATTAATGAAAAATAATGAAATTTATACTATTTGTTAAGTCATCCTGAAGTCATACAATTGTTTGATAGCCGAAACCAAATATCAAGCAATTTGATGGGAAGTAATTTCTCCACAGTCATAATGTATCTAAAGGCAGGATTTTCAAGTAGATGATTGCCTAGAGAACAACACTCAGAGGCTAATGCCAAACGTGCTACGTTGGCTGAATGTTTGAAACATTCAAACAAATGAGCAGCAAGTCAAGGTTATGATTTATTCCTTTCCTAACTTTTAGATACATAGTTGACTAAACTAGACTAAAACAGAATGAGAAGTGCAAAGTCTGGAAGCCTTTTTGGTTCTAGCTCACTCAGACAAAATTCACAACTTAACCTTTATTCGATGAATAAAGATACATTATGCAAACATATAAAAATGAAGATGAACAAACAGTAATTAACAGTAATTACCTTGACAGAAATGATTGCATGATCAAGAAGTGGAAGCAGATTGGGGTGGCTAAACTGAGAAGAAACACGGATCTCCTCTCTGACCAACTCCAACTGTTCACTGTTTTGAATGAGAACTTTCTTCATTGCATATGTTCCATCAGCTGCAGATTCAACCATCCAATAGACTGTTTAGATCATATTGCATATTTTTTTCCATTTGGCTCAATTTGACCATCCATTCCATATAGAAGATGCACCTAAATAAAGATAAGCAAGTTCCTCCTTTTGGTTAACTTTCATTTTCTCTCACAGTGTTAGGCTGTTAGCTAGGTTTTATTTATCTGCATTTCATTTTGGCTGACATTTTAGTAGTTAGGGCCACTGAAAATCAACCTTCCAATACCAAAAATTCACATCAATAAAGCCATTAATTACCTTCAAATCCATAGAAACTGAACAATCTCTAAGAAGGCAATAATACAGATCTAACATACATAACTTTTTCAAAGTAAGAAAATCACTAGCGAAAGCCACTTTAATTTCCAGATCAGTAGCGAAAGTGGCAAATTTGGGGATATTTCCAATTTACATTAATGTTCATGCAAGATCCCTTCTTCCTTTCCTCTTGTGCAACAAGATTCAATCAAAGCCAAAACAACCACCCATAATCATAAATGAATAAATAAATAATTCCCAGATCCCACATCAAAACCAAAAGATCCCATAAAAATAAGTACTCCCTAAAATCATCAATTAAAAAATTCTCTTGTAAACATACAATTAAACACTCGAAATTCCAACAGAAATGGAAAAAAAATACCAGAGACATGAGAAGAGTCCTTGATTTTCTTAGAAATTCCAGGGTTGGATGGATCAGATATAACCTCCTTGACAAGGAAAACATATGCAAATCCACCCTCTCCCAGCTGCCTCAAGATCCTGAACCGATTTTCATTGATCCAAACATCCCCTCCACCATTAACGACGTCGTAAAGGGCATTCAGTCCCGAGAACGAGCAACCCATCTCTCTATATACCTATCGATTCGTTTGCTCTCCCCTACGATCCCAAACTCAAACTGAATGCAAATGGCCAAGAATTCTCTCCCTTTTCTTTCTACACCCTAAAGCTAAAAATAAATAATGTGAATCGTGATTGATACAATTTAATTTAATTTAATTCATGAGTAATGCTTTCAGGTACAAGTTCCCCGTCTCACATCAACATGTTTTTGGACAGAAATTACATAAACCTACGTGGATTTGTTTCCGAAATTTGTGATCTATGACACAATTATGTTTTCTATTGCAATAAATTGCACTATTCGTCCATAACCTATTATATAAGTTGGTCTCTACCTTAAAAAAATACATTACTCTTATTTTTCATTATAATTACCAACATTTTAAAAATCGACCTAAGTATTGACCCTGAAAAGAAAAAAGATCAAGGGTTTAAGGGTTGAACCGAGATCCACATGGTGATTTCAAAACAATTAAAATAATTAAACAACAAAATTTACGAAAAAATAAAAATCAAAAGATAGAATTATAGGCCAGTTTTTGGACGATTTTCATAAATTTAAACTAGTGAAATCGAAAACGAATCAACAATTTTCTAGAAGTTAGGTCAGGTAGGTTCTAATTACATTGATAATTACAATCATTCCTCAATTACAATAATCATTCACGTTAAATTTTTACATGACCTTAATATATGCAACTTTTTGAACGTTTTGCTTTTCAACTTAGTAGTTGGTTTGATGAAAATTTAAAACAAGATTATTCTCTACTAAGAAAGACAATAAGTGAAGATTTACGAGATTTTATCTTTGAAGACATACGATTATAATGAAAAGTAGGCTATTGATCATTTAAAAAAAGAAATTAGGTTAGTAATATAAATGGACATGGGCGGACCTGGGGGGCACGTGCCCCCTCCCCAACTTTGCTTCCCTTTTTTTCACCATTAAATATTTTATGTATTTTTTTTTCTCAATCTTGGAAGTCATTATGAGATGTGAAACGAAATCGAAATATTACATTCTTAATATCATTTTGAAGTGTTCACGGTCTAGTTTTCTACGTCGTCAATGGCGTACGAAACGATCAATCGTAGCAAATGTTATGACTTGTCAAAGTATGCCGTTTAAAATTATTATATCGAAAATTTCGATAACATGCTAACTTTAAAAATTATCTGATGATCGTACGCTAATCGAATTTACAAATTGTTTATGTCATTTCAAAATTTATTTCGAGAACTACATTATAGGCATATCGAATAGTCCAAACATATATAGAAAATAGTTAAAAATGTGTCAAACGTTGTCTTAAAGAAAGACGTCTAACTCGCATTTTCTTTTAAAAAAAATTAATTATTTTAATTGTAAAAATTTTCTCAACTTTTTTGTAAGTTCGATTCTGCCCCCTAACTTTAAACTTCTGCATCCGCCCATGTAAATGGAAAATTTGTTGCATTTGTTCTCTACCTACTATATGAGTAGCAAGTTGATATATTCATCTAATTATAGTATTTAAAAAAAAAAAGGACTCATCACGTTGTTTTTATAATTAAAAAAAAAAAAAAATTGATTTCGATTTTTTGGTCACGTGTTCCATTTGAAAAATAAATTTTAACTTTATAAAGTTGGGCATACAAGAATTGCCGACAATTTAACATAAAATGTAAAGTTCCCGCAATTAAAGTGTCGGTGATGAAGTATTACTTATTCACTTGCTCTTTTTCAAAGATTGAAGAACAATTTGATACTCCAGTAATAGGTCAAGAACCATAAGTGAAATTGCCTCAATTTAAATTTTAATTCGGAAGCAAATTATTGATCAATGATGTGTGGTTTGACTTTGGAGTTTGAGATCCATTTGTTTCTTTCATATGGGACTCACAAATACGGCTGGCTTATTCATCGTTTATTTTGTTTAATTTATAATTTAAAAGATTTATAAACACTTCCTAAACTAGTTCTAACTCCCATGTGAATTGTGGGTTAGGTTGGACCGTTCACAAGCCGAGATGCTCTATTTTCTTCTTGTTCTGAAAAAATGAAACAAAATAGGTCGCGTGTAATAATAAGTTATGCAAATGTGAAGTCGGAGTACAACTATACTTTTTAGTTTGAACGAGACTATTTAACCATCGAGTTACTCTCGTTAAACCTCCCTTTAAAAACTTTGTTTTCCCAATAACAAAAGGTTTTCATATAGTTGTATTGTATCACATGCAAGGGTAATAATAAAAATAGCCCATTGCATCCCGTTAGTGTCCGTTTGACACCCTTTAATTTATTTTATGGTTTGTTATAGAATCATTTTTAATCGTACATTCACACAATAAAATATTTTACATGTATATCGAAAAAATTTCCTTACTTTTTAACCACATATTTTCCTAAATATCACTATTCAAAACTCTTTTTTCTATCAAAAATGGTTGTCAAAGAGGCACAAAGAGTGATTCATAGTGGCGACCCTACATAAAAGATTCACTAAGTTAGGTGCCTACCAAGTACTCGACAAATTGTTGCATCCATCTATGACATATATCACAAATTCACTTTCATATTTATTACATGTACAAAACCAAATATCTTAACACCCTCATATCACTCCGTGTCAATTTTATGTAAGATACGATAGTTCAGTAAAAAAAAATCGTTTTTATCAGAGTTTTAAAAAAGTGCGTCCAGACACGAAGCACGGGCGAGACATCACGCTTTGACAGTAAGTTCAAAATTGCGACCAATTGCCAAGTTATAGTTTAATGCGCGTCTTATTAATTTTATTTTTTATGTTTTCCTTTTTTTGAAAGTCTTTTTATTTTGAGACTTATCGTTTGTGAGAAACTTCAAAAATATGTATACAGTTTCTATAAATATATTAAATAGAACTTGTCTAGTTGAAAGTTAAAACTCTGAACAATAGTCTTAACTTTTTTACATTTTGAAAACTTAAAAAATGCATAATTCATTCATTAGAGGAATTATTAAGTAAATATAATATTTTACAATTTTAGATGTTTAATATGTATTATTTTAGTTATTAAATAATTTTTAGAATGATTAAAAATTTAAAATAATATTAAAAATAAGAAAATATTTTTTTATACCTAGATGAATCATAAATCTTAAAAGTTGTATCTTTATGCTTTTGAGAACTCTCGGAGAAAGAATGCAGTCTTTAGCCTTGGCTGCAAACAATTTAGAAAAATTCTTGGTGTACATAATATATGTACATACATAGGGGTGTCCATAACACCAAGCATATCCCAACAACTTAAGATCATACGATTTGAAGTCGCTTTAAAAGTTGATTCTCTACGGTGACAAAATCATACAATTGTGTCGGCAACAAGTTTCATCAAAAAGTAGAAACAGAAAAGCTAAAATGGATGCTGATTTTGAGAAACTCCCTAATTACAGAAATATATATACAGAATACAAAGAGTACACGTCCTATTAAAGTTAGAGAATCAACTGGATTACCCTGTTATACACAAAGGTAAGGAAAAAAAAAAAACAGATTCAGTAGTGTTCTTGCCTACATAATTCACGACATACGAAGTCCTAAGTTAGGTATTCAAACTTGGGTGAGGGCCATGAGGCTCAGGATCGGATTGTTTGGGAACTGTGATGCCTCCGTTCATTCTAGCACGTGCCTCTGCAAACATCCTCTGCTGCTCCGCCAGCGCCTGTTCCTCGGTCATTTCAACTACATTGCTCCATTTCGCGGTTCTCACTGTGTCCTGTGAGAAAGCATTTCAAATTAAAACCAACAGAATACTACATATTAGCAGAGAGTCAAGACTAGCGTGAGGTCTTGTTAGAGGGTATTTACCACGGTCTCGAGCTTATGCTGTTCATATGCAGCATAAACTTCTTCAATATACTCCCCAAATCCGAGACCCTAAAAATAAAAGAGCAGATTCTAAATTCCATTGTAGAAGTTAACCCGGCATAAAATCAGTGCGAATACACGAGAGTGCACTTTTCACACGTAACAAGTTATCATTAAATCACGCTGATAACAATCTATTGTGTTTATAGAAAATTCTTGAATGAAGGTATACATAGATTAGCCAAAAGAACGCCACATAGTTCCTCTTCTACATGGGAGGGCCTCAGAAGAAATGGTGGGGTTAGTTGCTACTTCAGGACACTAGCACATCTAGAGTATAGAATGGAGTGACAAACCAAAAGCATCATATTTGGCGTTCTGAAACCAAATATGCTTAATTTCTCTGCTCAAAGAGCATTGCCAAGGTACTCAATAGGACGGGAAAGATAGTTAGCAAAAAATAAGGAATGTAATGCAACACAAATTTCTTAAGAGAAACCAAGTATCAATTCCAAATGCAACAAACAATAACAAGTAGTCTGACACAATCTGAACAAAAATATAAATGAATGTCAGTAATGAAATTCCACATAATTTTAGAACCAAAAAAAAAAAAACACTGGAGTTTTGAGTCACAAACCTCCAAAGCCTTGAGTACATGCTCAGGTGCAATTGTTCTTTTATCTTCTCGATTACATACTTCATTTGACTCTGATGAAATAAGATTAATAAACTCTGCAACAAAGAAATGCAAAGATTCTTTCAGCAATAAACCAATAAAAAGTAACTTTACTATATTCAAACGGAAAAATGCAGGAACATAAGACAGAACAAAATTACTGGAGAGAACAGAAAATTTTAATTTGGAGCATGATGGAACTGCAAATGTTAGGTCACTCTAAAGAAACAAATACCAATGCTCAGAGCGCCAAAATAAATATTCAAAAGGGCAGGGAGGGGGGGAGGTCTTCGAGCAAAAAGAGCAGGGTCTCCAAATTCAAAAGGTTATTTACTCTGTAACCAGAAGACAATGTGGAGATGAATTCTATTAAACAACACTGATGCATCAAAAACATTGAAATAGAAATTACTCATCAAAATATAAACTTTCTGAAACAAGATTGAATAATTCTCTTTACCAAAACTCAATAGTTTAAATTACAAAAAAATTGTCAGAATTGAGAAATCCAATACAAATCCTCTAACATTATAGATAATATATTAATGTAACCCTAGTGTCACACATTTCGCAAGGGAATGACTTACGATCCCTAACCCTACCTTTACAAGTACCAATTTAACCATTAACATTGGACTAAATTCAAAAGGGAAATATCTTTCCATCTCTTAAGCAAAATACTTCAAAGATTTCAACATTATAAAAAGAATAAGTCTCAAGAAAGTCCACCAAATAATGAAAGTTTATATTATATGCCCTTGTTCGGTACACATTATTTCTAATATACATTTTTCTCTCTTAATCAAATCAGACACCATCCAAAAGCCACTTACAAAAGAAAACCAAAATAGATATCAATCACTGATTCTTAGCATCTTAGATTCTTTTCCGTGATTGAAAAGTCAGTGAATTTCAAATACGAGAATAAACCTGACTAAACAAACATTGCATACCTACACAGCACTCAATTAAAAGGTCCTGAGCATCTCTTGCAACGCGCACATCAGGGGGGAGCATCTCTTTAATAATTTTTGTCATAGTAGCTGAAATAAGACCATTAGTGTTTCATATATAAACAGATCCAATGTAAGAAGTGAAATAATTTATTTACTCAACAATGCAAAATGACAACGAAAAATTCCTGAAGATTATAGTTAGACATGGATTCACAAAGAAGTCAAGCTCAATCACAAGTTGCGCCCATGTTTTATTGATTATATCCAATCCAACACTTCTCTAAACAATTTACTAAAGTGCTATTTGATAACACTAAATTCACACAACATACAAAGTTGAAACAAATTTGCTACTAAAGAAGAAACATTACCCTATGCTGACAATCCGGTACAGAACTTCTTGTATTTTTTATCTCCATATCAATAATCTTTATTTGAATGTGTTTGCTAGTGGCTTCACACATAATACAAAAATCAACTCTTGTCATTTTTTATGCCTATTCCCAAGCAAAGAAGGTGAATACTAATCAAATCATATCCAATCAAGATAAACTAAAAACAACTGCTTATTCACTAACAAACTCAAAATCTAATCCCTCCAAAAAAATACTGCAAATAAAACTATTAAATTAACGAACCAAAGCACATAAATCGCATATAACAGGAAAAAAATGAACAACCTTTCGGAAGCGATGCATCCTCTTTAGTTTTTCCAACGATATCCATAGGCTCCATTCCTATCTATAAAACGAAAAAAAAAAATGAATAATATGTTGCAGATCTCAAAATATAACGACATAACAAATACAAACGAAAAAAAAAAAACTAAAATTAGACATACCGGAAATCAAACACCGTGAATCTGCAAGATCAGAAGAAGAATAGCCGATCGATGAATACGAAATTGGATCTGCAGCATATGATCGGAGTCGCAGGCGGTGGTTCGTGGTCCATTATAGAGAGAGAAAGAAGAAGGGGTCCTTCGCAGGCGACTGGGGCAAAGTTTTTTCCGAAATTTACACTCGCTAAACGACGCGTGCCCAGATGGAAAAAGTGGGGCCCATGAATTTGGTGTGTAAAGCAGAGAGCGTGAAAAGCACGTTAGAAGGGATAGAGTGGGATGGAAATATAGGAGCATCTGTTTATTTAATAGTTTTGATCGAGAAGTTGAGGAAGAGCTGCGCTTGAGGAAGAATTTTTATTTCC
Organism: Fraxinus excelsior; assembly: GCA_019097785.1. Lineage (NCBI taxonomy): Eukaryota > Viridiplantae > Streptophyta > Magnoliopsida > Lamiales > Oleaceae > Fraxinus > Fraxinus excelsior. The sequence goes on from CM032623.1 coordinate 48,263,858, forward strand.
AATCGCACAACCTCTTTCCACGTCTGTATAATGACTAAATTGCCCTTTCTAAAACATTCCGGGTTCGACCAGGCCCATGGGCGGTGTAGATCCTATGGTTTTGGCCGACAAACATTAATTTCAATCTAACATTTAATCCCTTTTTACAATCATTATTTCAGGGGAAAAAAAAAAAAAAAACTAAACTGTAGTGATTTTAAGAGAGTGTTATTATAAAGTAGTGAAAAATTTTGAATTTTGCTTGCATAATATTTTATTGCATAAATGTACGTTTGAATTTAGAAAAAAGAGTTTTCAAATAATAATTTCAAACAGGGCCTTGTAATTAATTACTACTCGTTGATATTCACATATTTTGTAGAATCAATTATTATACCTTTTTATAAATCATTCATAAATTTGGCAAATGAAGGCTAAGAAAATGGCATTAGAATCAATTATTATTTTATTACTCAATCAGTGGCGAATCCAGCACCCGACGAGCCTCGACGATTGCACGTACTGAATCCGTCGAAAACATTTTTTTGTTGACAATAGATAAACTTTTTTGGTTATATAACTGATAATTCATTTTATTTTTAAACATTTTTTGCAGCTCTGTTATTTAGAACTTGCTTATTCATGTTGGAGGTCCCGGTTTCGATTCCTTTCCCAATCAATTTATTGTGAAATATTTTTAGTTCTATAATTTTTACCAAAATTAAAGCAATAGAGAGGGAAATCGAACATGTGACCTTTCATTATTACGATTATTGAAAACTTGACCATTGTGGCAGATATTGAACTTTGACACTGAACTTACCATAATAATATATGTTAAATTTTAGAGTTTTTAATGCAATTGTAAAATTCAAATCATGCTCTACATTTGATGGATTCGAACCTATGATCTCTCCTTAGGATTATCGAAAGCTTGACCATTGACACTTATTAAACTTTGACACTAAACTTACCAAAATAATATATGTTAAATTTTAGCGGTTTTAATGCAATTGTAAACATTCAAACTCGTGATCATCTTTTGAATTATATAAAACTTGGTTATAATATCATTTGGTGAATATTGCTAATTTGTACAGCATAATTATATATGTTCAGTTTGAATAAAATAATTGATATATTTAAATTTTAGACCTTGTTAGATTTTTTTTTTCCAAAATACATTTTTCTCTATTCTTTTCAACCACATATTTTTTAAAATAAAATAATATTACATGCAAATTCAAAACTTTTTCTTATTTTTAACCACACATTCTCCATCAAATCACTGTTCAAAAATGCATTTTTTTACAAAAAAAAAAAAAAGGATATCAAACGGGATTCTTAATGTCAAATCTACATTTTTGAATTAAAAAATTTGAAACTTGTACGGTTTATACGTACTATAAATTAAATAAAAAAGTTCGGGCTCAACTCAAAACTTTTTTAGACCCGAACCGAGCAAAGTCCGACAAAAAATGAGGCTCGACCTGAGTCTCGGCTCATTGTAACCAGGCCTAACTAGAGCTTTTTCCGAGCTAAGCCCGAGCCGTCCGAGTCGACAAGCTTTTTTGTCATTCCTAGTCCCAATTCTACCAGTTCCAACAAGAGTAAGACCAGACAAAATCATCATGATCACACGAAATGTGTAAATGTTAATTAGTAATTATGAACGTGTTATTATAATTAATCTTTGAATTTGACTGAAATTAATCATTCTAAATGAGATTTAGGATTCCTTATGATGTCATTAACAATGAAATCTACTGGATTTTTTTTAATTAATTAATTAAAAATGAAATTTACGAGATTTTTGTTGCACGACTATTCTTAAATCCGAACAACAAAGAATAGATTAGCTATAATATCACTAATGTAAAAAATAACTCAAAACAATGCATTAGAAGAAATCCACACGGTTGAGATCCCATGCATAATCAATCATACAAGGACATCACATAAAAATTGAACAACTCAAAATGAATATAGCCTAAATTCTTCTCTCTCAAGCCCACAAGAACACGAATCCTACGAACGACGCGATGATCATAGTAAAAAAGGAGGAGAGACGGATGTTTCGTAGCGAAATCCCACCATCACTCATGTCCGTGTTGATGTCGGATCCCGGAGGGCCTAAACTACTGTTAGTACCGCCTAACACACCTATAGAAGGAGTTGTCACGAGAGGCGAAGTTCCGTTTAATGTTGTGCTACCGGCGGTGGTGGTCGATGGGGTTGTCACCACAGGCGAACCGCCATTCGGTGTGCCGGTGCTGGGTGGAGTTGTCACAAGAGGTGAACTGTTGTTTGGAGTCCTAGGGGTGGCGGAGGGCGTAGCAATAGTCGGAGGCACGGATGGTGTTGCCAATGGAGTGCTTGTTGTAGAACTGAATAAATTAACAAGAAAAAGTATTCAAAGGCGATTCAACAGAATAATTGACAAAAAATCCTATCATATCTTATTTTTTTACTTTTAAACTATTTCTTTTGCACATTTGGTGTTGCATTACAAAAGCACTAGTGGATACAAGTCAAGGGACATCATTATGCATACAATAACAAATATTATGAGTTTCAATGAAGATTATAATTTATCAGTATTTTAAAAGGCGTAATGTGTGATGATGCGTGGAGGTCAAGTTATGGACTACACGAGTTTAGGCGAGTCATATGGGGAAAAAGACGTTTTTTCTTATTTTAATCTTATTTTAAATTTTAACAAATCAAAAAATCATTTAATAATTAAAAATAATACATATCAAACATCTAAATGTGTGTGATAAACAGCATCAACAGCTCATATTAATCGATAGATGAGATCAAAAAGTGAAAAGGAATCCCAATGGAAATCAAAGTGTGAAGACTACCTTTTTTTTTTTTTGAAAAAAAATGTAGACTTTAAGAGATGCTCATTCCAATAAAGATGAGATGGGACAAGTGGGCTACCTTTTGTAAAAAAGAATCTAGCATTTGCAACAAAATTACAGCCCCATCAGTAGTCGAGCAAGAGTGAACAATATAAATGAACAATAATTCTTTTTTTTTTTTTTTACTAGTTATATATTATACAAATAACTTTTAAATGAAATGATTCGCCACTAACCAAAGTAGTATAGGTGAGAAAAATGATGCACAAAATTTTGTATTCAAATGTACCTCGTCGAGGAAACAAAAATGTCGAGTCGTACTAGATGCGACTAGTAGAGATCCATTCATGGATTAATTGAAATTTCCCAAATAAAAAAAAAAATATAGACAAAGAAATCGAAAACGGTAATTCCACAACAAATCGTACCTTGTGCTAGTAGGATACACACAGCCAGACGCACCTATATAATCAACCAAACGAAGAGAAGAGAGAGAGAGAGAGAGAGAGAGAGCTATATAAATAACAAGAACATCTTAAACAAATATTACTATTTTTTATATAAGAGTTACAACTTCGTCTAAAATATTAAATAAATAATGCCACATTTTTATTTATTTAAATTTAGAGCATGTTTGACGAAGCTAAAGAAGTTCAACTTGGAGTAAATATAAATACGAGTAAGTAATTTTTTAAAATAAATAATTTTATTATTTTCTAATATTTAAAAATAAATAAGTTACTTATTTTGAAATAAAATAATTGATTACTTCAAATAAAAACAAATGTTATCCAAAATATATAATCGGCTAAAAATTACTTAAAATTAATTTCACTTTTTTACACTGGAAAACGTTCCTTTGCAGGTGATATATAAAATTGAAAAGAAAAGTAGGGTTTTAAGGGGACTTACTAGGATCAGATGTGACTACATAAGCAGTGCCAGAAAAATCACAAGAGCCAGTAGCTTGGACTTTCCTTTGAAAATAACTGTTGACAGCATAATTACAGTGAGCTTTAACTGTATTAGGGTTGAAACAGGCTCCATTTTGACGAGTGGCAGTGCAATCAGCACCATTCCCACAGGCATAATCCAGGGTTTTCTGCAAAACTGCATCACTTACTCCCTCCTTGCAAATGCACCATGTGGATGCAGTGGCACCTACCGAAAGGTTCGAATATGAAGGATAAAAATTGGAGAAAATGGAAGTTAAAATGGTTACTTACTTGAATTGGAAGCCGTGGCCAAAATGAGCAGCAGAAACAGTACTAAACCAGCCATGGATGAGGATGAGTTAAACGAATTTTAGCTGAAAACCCTACTTTGCTGCTTAGCAGAAGGAGAGAAGAGGGGTAAGAGAGAGAGTTTGTGAGCGTGTATGGTATATATGCCAGAGGGAAAAAGTGGTAGATGCAGACAGGATTAGATGTAGGTGGTGGGGCGACGGTGGTGGCCCAAGCTGGTACTTCGTGTCAGGCTCGGCCCCGACCCAAAGCCAACTAGGCAATGGCGCCTCTAAATTTAAGGGACCTCGTAAAAAAACCGTCCCACAATCCGTCCACAATCTCGCATGTTATGGTTCGGTCAACTAAAGGGTATATGTGTTATGTTTTAGAACATCATAATAATTAGTCGTTTTTGTTTAGGAGCTCGAAACTCTCGAGGCCGATCGTGCTCCGTGTCGCCTTGTCAAAACTTTCTTGCTTCAATCCACTTGTCCATATTTGTTAAAAATTATAATTGCTTAGAATTTGGTTAATCTTTAAATTTATGCATACATTTCGTAAAATTCATAATTTTTATTTATTTTTCAATTAAATATTTCATGAGATTCATTATAATTTTTTTACAAACATTGTGATTTACCCTACTGATTACTTTGTTTTCTATTTTTTTGAACCTTTCTATATTTCTACCTTTGGTGTCGGTTTGTGAATACTCTCTTTCTTCTTGAAAACTTTTTCTTTAGCGAGAAAGAGGGAGCCATTATCTTTAGCTTGGAGCACTGCTACCAGCGCAATGAGGGGAGAAAATTGCGGCATTTGGGAGAAAAAAAACAATAAATAAACATTTGAGACAAGATCAAAAACATTCTCTCGACTTCGTGGCAAGTCACACGACGGAGCGGAGTTAAATCTCACGAAATATATAAATAAAAAGTGGGTCAGTGTCGTAGATCCCGTCCATCCACCGGTGCAGCCAGGTCCAGTTATAAGGAGGCTTCAATACTTAAAAATAAACTTCGAAGAATTTTCTTTTAAATCACCACCAGGGTGAGTTATTTACTCAAAAAAATATAAAAATAATAATAATAAAGCAAAACATATAAATTTTGAAGGGGCACACAACCTTGACAATATCCTGTGAATGAAAGAAACAAAGAATGGGCAGCTGGCGAACAAACAGCTCATCCATTTGTTAGAATACAAGAATAGGACTTCAATCCAGTTCTTAAATGTGCAACCTTTGGAAAGTCTCCACTTTTGATTGCTTAAGAAAAGAGCTTCTTTTTTATCAAAAGCGAAAGTGCAAGGAACAAAGTGAAGCTTCAAATCTTGAAAAAAAAATTCAGAAATAAGCTAGAAAAAAAATTTATTCTAAAATATCGTTAAAAGTTTTCAACATTGTGTTTCATTTGAAACATATTACGTTACATCTGTTAGTAGCATGTGTAACATGCATATAACATGTTTTGAATAAGTAGTATGAGCGTAACACATTGTGTTACGGTCATTTGCCACTACCACCACCCACAACTGGCAACCATCTCATCAATATCATATTACCACATACAAAACAATCAACTTGGACTAGACATCATCTCACGCATCCCCTATCACGACAACCATACCTCCACCACAACCACTAAGCCAAACGTCAAGAGACTTCCACAATCCCAAATTTAATTGTATGCAAATGCAACTTACATAGTTTTTTTTTTTTATCAACGTGTTTTGTAGACTTACAGCTACTACCTCTTTTTATCCACACATTTGCGAACTCACAATCTTAATTGTACTTTAAACATTCCCAAACAAACACTTAATTAGCAACCTCATAACTATTAAGCCTAGTTCGAGCTTCTAAAAGACAAGAAACTCAACAATGCCCTATCATAAAAGAAACTTAACGATTGAAAATAAATACTACAAATAAATGAACAATATTCATTTGCATTATATCCTAATTGTCAAGAGTGAGTATGAAAAGATTATTTAGTTATTTTAGCACTGTTTTTTCAACTTATTTTCCTTAATAATCTCCATTGTACTACACCATTTTTCTTTTAAAATTAATCGTAACCTAACGTCTTGTCTTTTTACGTGACAATTCATAACGATATGCTACTGAAATTGTTTCATAATGTGTTACTTTCAAATAGTTTGAACCAAATGGCAATCATTTTTTTTAGTCTTATGTCTGCCATATAGGACTTATTACGAACAGAACAGAACACAACACAACATAACACATTCAGCTCGAAAACGATACGCAAGAAATTTTTTTTTAGACAATTAACTCGATCATTGCATCTCATCACCATCAACTATTTCTTCGATTTTCAAGTTCCACACAAGACTTTCGACGGTTTACTCAATCATCCCGTCGTCATCAACTATTTCTTCGATCTTCAACTTCTTTACTGCTTGGGTAGCATCGCTTTTTGGACCGCTTGGGATTTGAATTAATATATCTGATTTTTCGCCCGTTGCAGCATTAACAAGCCCCCCATTCTTCTCTACTCGGTATGTCAACTCTTTTACATCAAGTGATGAGTCTATGTATACAGTTGAGTTCTCATCGATCTCCTCCTTCACAAGCATTTTTGACAATTCGGTTACAACCCTTTTCTCCAACCATCTCCTTATAGGTCGTGCACCATATACCTAGTGTTATGAAGCCATAAGATTAGATTTCCATTAGAGATTATCAAGTTAAAAATAAGTAGAAAGTGCCCACTGATGATACTTATACTTACAGGATCATAGCTTTCAACTAGAATGACATCCAATGCTGCTTCAGTCACTCCCAAGGCAATACCACGCTTTGCCAGGCGACTGGCAACGTCTTTCAGTTGAAGGCGGCATACCTTTCTCAATTGATCGTGAGAAAGAGGATCGAAAACCACAATCTCATCAAGCCGATTTAGCAACTCGGGCTTGAAATGCTTTCTCACCTGATAAAAAAACGAATTAAGTAACCATTCCGGAAGTGTTGTTATAGTTTACAGTCGAAGAATGCAACAGTCAAAGTACCTCTTGCATAACCATCTCACGAGCACTTTCCATAGTACACTTGCCCATTAGTCCTCTTAAAAGATACTCAGCTCCAATATTTGATGTCATAATGATAACAGTGTTTGTGAAGTCCACTGTTCGGCCTTGTCCATCGGTTAACCTTCCGTCATCTAAAACTTGCAGCAAGGTATTAAACACCGATGGGTGTGCTTTCTCAACTTCGTCAAAAAGAATAACACTAAAAGGACGTCTCCTTACTGCTTCCGTCAGTTGTCCACCCTCCTCATGGCCAACATAGCTGAAAATTTACGACTATGGTAAGCAAACGTTGCTGAAATTCATCAAAACGTTAAATAAAACTCGAACAGCATCAAACTTACCCAGGAGGAGCTCCAATCAGTCGAGCAACAGAGTGTTGCTCCATGTATTCAGACATGTCAATTCTGATCATCAGATTATCGTCATCGAATAGTTGCTCAGCAAGAGCCTTAGCGAGCTCAGTCTTGCCAACACCAGTAGGACCCAAGAACAGAAACGAACCAGTTGGCTGTTGGGGCCTACCCAACCCAGCTCTAGATCTCAATACAGCTTCTGCAACAGCTGCAACCGCTTGATTCTGTCCTACAACCCTTTGGTGCAGCCTTTCAGTGAGACCAATCAATCTCTCCTTTTCATTCTGGCCAAGCCTTGTTACAGGTATGCCAGTCCAACGACTCACAACTTCTGCAATTTGTTCTGGTCCAACAGTTTCTGTCAGCATTCCATCCTCAGTTGCACTTAACTCAAGCCGGGCGATAGCAGTTTCCACTTCCTCAATTGCTCCATATTTCAAGTCAGCTGCTCTAGCAAGATCATATCTCCTTTCAGCTTCCTGCAAGGCATACAAAAGCTCGTCCCTCTTTTGCTTGAGTCGCCGGAGCTCGTCAATTCTTTCTTTCTCTTTTCTGTATCTCATCATCAAAGGCTGGAGTTTGTCTCTCAAATCATCGAGTTCCTTTCTTACCTGAAAAATTTTTAGACTTGTAAGTTTGAAATAATACCATATTTAGATAAGACTTGAGATCAATCCAGCAATTGTTATGCAAAATACTCACTTCAACAAGCCGAGCTTTGCTGGCTTTATCCTTCTCCTTCTCAAGAGCATGGAGTTCGACCTCCAATTGAATTCTTTTCCTTTCTAGATTATCAATTTCTTCGGGTTGACTGTCGAGTTGAACTCTTACATTTGCACAAGCCTCATCTACAAGGTCAATTGCCTTGTCAGGCAGATGTCGCCCTGTAATCAGATCAATGGCAGATTATTTCACCAATAATTAGATAAAAAAAAAAAACCCAGAAATCATCTAGTTTAGTCAGGTGTATGTACCTGTAATATACCTAGATGATAGCTGCGCCGCAACCACAAGAGCTCGATCCTGAATCTTAACACCATGATGCCCTTCATACTTCTCTTTCAACCCCCTCAAAATGTTGATTGTGTCGGCAACACTTGGTTCAGCCACATAAACTTGCTGGAAACGCCTCTCAAATGCAGCATCTTTCTCCACATATTTCCTGTACTCCTCAAGAGTCGTGGCTCCAATACAACGCAATTGACCTCTTGCAAGCATAGGCTTAAAGAGATTGGCAGCATCCATTGATCCTTCGGTCCGCCCCGCACCCAAAACAAGATGAATTTCATCAATAAATAAGATCACTTTTCCTTCAGCTTCTTCAACTTCCTTTAGAACAGCCTTCAATCTTTCTTCGAATTCCCCCCTGTATTTTGCTCCGGCGATTAAAGCTCCCATATCCAATGCTATAAGCCTCACGTCTGCAAGGTTACTCGGAACATCACCACTAACAATTCTTTGAGCCAATCCCTCAACCACAGCAGTTTTACCAACTCCAGGCTCTCCAATCAGGACAGGATTATTCTTAGTCCTTCTAGAAAGAATCCTAACAACTCTCCGGATTTCTTCATCCCTGCCAATAACAGGGTCGAGCTTTCCGGCCTGCTCCACAAGGTCACGGCCATAGGTCTTCAGAGCTTGGAATGATGAATCCCCAGAAGCACTTTCCACCTTCCTACCATCCTTCCCTCGCAGCTTCTCAACTTCCGATTTCACCCTGGCTGCACTAATTCCAGCCTCTTTCAAGAGGTCTTGGATTTGAGAGTCCTCCAGAAGGCCTAAAATCAGTTGATCAATTGCCAAATGGGTGTCACCACGGGATTTCTGCAAGGATTGCGCTCGTCGAATTACCTTGATCAGCGAAGTACTTGCTGGGATTTCATCAGGGGGAGGCGTCTGAGAGGGCAGTTTCTTCATAGCTTGGTTAATGACCCTCTCCATTGAATTTGCAGCCTCATCACTACCGCCAGCACTAGCAATGGCTTGTCGAAAAACACCCTGCTGATCAGATATTAAAGCCGCAGCGAAGTGGAGAGGGGTGAACTGCGCATGTCCAGCACTCATGGCCAGTTCATGGGCACTGGCAAGGGTCTCATTGGTCTTGTGAGTGAACTTGTCTGGATTCATGGTCGGAATTATATCCTACAAAAATACTGTGAGAAGAAACGAAAAATGACTCAAATTTCATATTCAGAATTCGTTCAATCCAACAAAAGATCATATCAGTACTAGTATACAACCGAAACAATCTAAACACAAAACACTCAAAATAACATAATACACACACATAGTCACATACAAAATTCCATAATAGCATAAAGATCATACCTTTATATATACAGAAAAAGAACTTCAGCTGATGAAAGCTTAATGGGTTTCTTCAAATAATGAGATTTATGTGTGTTTCTGCTTGAAGAGTCGGATTATGAGAATGAACATTAGGGGAGCAGTCCATTTTGTTTCGGTAAGAGAGGTGCCTGGAATATCGTAGAGTGGGCTAGAAACTGCTAGATTTCATAATTTTTTTATTTGTTTTATTTGAAAGTAAGAAAGCACCAGAACTTTCTTTATCACTCCCATGCTTGTGACTTGTGAGAGATGTTCATTGTGGGGCCTACCATATATCCTGTTAGGCACGTGTTTGAGCCACGTTATTTTTCTCATTCTCATTCTTTTACTTATTTTCAATCACACATTCTTCAATAAAATAGTATTTTTCATCATATTAATAATCTTTTCATCTTTTTCAACCACATATTTCACATCACATCAAACAAAAAAATACATTCTTAAAGAGTTACATAGAGTATTTGAAGCACTTAGTCCTATTTGACGGGAGGGGGATAAATTAAAATTTTGGTAAATTTTGATAAAAATTGTGAATCCTATAAAATACGTCATTAAAATTAATTTTTGATTTTAAAATTAATTATTGATTTTAATTTAAATTTAAATCGTAATTTTAATCCCATCAAACAGTGAATTAGTTAATAGGAGTAATTACATAATGCACTCATGACATATCATATTAATTAATTTATTAATAATAAATTTAACTTAAATATTGAGATCCAATGAAATTTATCTATAAATATATTGATATGACACATCATCAAAAACTTAATCTAAGACGAGTATTATGATCATTCCTCTAGTTAATAATATTCAATAGATATCAGGGGCGGACCCACATGGGGTCATGTGGGGTCAGATGACCCCACAAAAGAAAAATTTGAGTTTTTTTTTTTTTTTTTTTAACTTAGACATTTTTGAAATCTCATTTTTGATCCCACAAAAAAAATTTCTCAGTCCGCCCCTGACAGATATAAGTTGTCAAAAAACTTACTTATTTTTGTTAATCTACTCAATAAAAAAATCTAAAATAGTAAAACCTAGTTTTTGGATATTGTAAAATTGTATTTTTTGTTATTTAGGGTGCATGATTCACGTCAAATGTTGATATTGAGTCCCTTGTATCATGTTAAATGTATGATAATATGTATGAATCATGTTGTAGTTGTGCGACTGTTCTCGCCCAGAATCACCGTCATCCTTCTTCTGTAAACTTAAAATGTACATATTATAATGATGTATTGCTTTCTTCGTCTTCTTCATATTATTAGACGTGGGAGCGACATAATCTTCATCTTCTCATTGTTCAAGTTGTGTGCACTTTATGCTGGTTTCATAGAGTCTGTGACGGATTTCAATAAAATCTTCAATCACCATTTTATTTACCAGAAAGTCGATCTTCATTATTAATCTTGTTCACAAAATCGTGTATTTTTCAGAGTTACGATTTCTTGGCATATGCATTCTGTGACAGTACTTTCGACATTGTAATGGTGTAACGATTTTATGTATGTAGGAATAGTTTCCTGATTAGATCATTATTTTGCCAAGAAAACACAATTATCCCTATGCTCATGCCATTACACAACAGTGGTTTCTGCATGATTAGAAAGAGTTCTTCCAACTAATCCAGAAAACCGTGAAAAATGTTTTTCGAGAAGATTAGACTTAGCCCCTATTTGGTACATAATAAAATTTTTATTTTCATTCTTCTACTCATTTTCAACCACGCATTCTTTAATAAAATAATATTTTCCATCACATCAATCATTTTTCCTTGTTTTTCAACCACACATTCTCCATCAATTTACTATTCCAGAATACATTCTTCCAAAATAATGCGACTCAAACACACTATTAAATACATTGATGGTTTGGAAAAATTCACCATTAACATGATTAGCAAAATATTAGTGAAAATTGATAGCGTTAATGCAGTTCTTCCAAAGCACACCCACGGAAGAAGAATTATTCCGAACTCGAGATTAGCAATTGTCTGCTAAATTAATTACACAGAGAAAAAAAAAATAGTGCAGTTCATTCAAGCCATAAGGAAACAATCATTTATAGTTTAACAGACATGAGAAGATAATTACAAATAAATTGCAATGAAATGCGTAAAATTAAGAAATAAAGAAGTTACCAAGGAAAACTTTATGAAGTATACATTTTGTTGTGCCAAACCTGGCAGCGTTTTAGTATGAAACTACTGCGGATCTTAAGATCTGCGTGCAAAGTCAAGTTCCAGACGAGGCTGAACACTGAATTGTGACAATTGTCCATGAATGCCTGTGAACGATCATCCTAAAAAATCCACAACAGAGGTATCAAAGACGTGGCTCGATGAGATTTCATACCAATAACATATTCAGATATGAACATAGGCATGCAATGGAAGATACATTTGCAGCATGTTAGCGCAAGATACGTATCACAATATAATAGCAATAACAGATCAAAGCCATGAGTTGGTCATGTGAAATTTAAGCTCCTAAGGAATAAAGAATATTGACAGTGCTAAAAAGAATGACCATTCAAATTCCGAGAGTTGCTCCAACGAGATCTTTCGATGATGTCAACGCTTTCCCATGCTTCTTTTAAGATTGCAAATTATTCTTCAAAATGACAATCATATAAGTCAGATAATTAACGTTCAACAACAACTGTTGTTTTTTAATTGGTATTTATTACATGACATCCTTTGTTGTTGGCATGTGCTTATTCAACTTTGTATGTTTACCTTATTCCCGTATCAAGCATATCTATTACAAGTACCGCACTTCCACAAATACCGGATATTTATTACATGACATCCTTTGTTGTTGGCATGTGCTTATTCAACTTTGTATGTTTACCTTATTCCCGTATCAAGCATATCTATTACAAGTACCGCACTTCCACAAATACCGGATATTTCACTTCCTGAGACATGTTTAGTTCACACTTCCAATTTACTTGGCGAACGGTTCATTTACATACAAGTTAAAAGTTAGCAAACACTTGAGTTAATTGACCTTTGAACGTTTCATCGTGGAAATCCACACTCATCAGAGATCTCTCCAAAGCCACTAGAGGGAGATCCCTCCCCAAAACTCAATATTATAGCTGTACTTTCTTTTGATTAACAAATGCATGCAAGAATACATACATAAATACATATTGCAACAATTGAGAGATATAGAGAGAGAATGCACAAGTGTAACACATAAATATGCTTGTGTAGGTCTGTCTGTTATTCTGCCTGTTCGTCCATTGTCTGTCAATCAGATGTCTACACACGTTTTATAGCCTTAAATACACAGTTCATCAAATGGACCGCAAAAAATTCCTATCTGGTCATGTCCACAAAAAGTTATGTCAGATTGTAATACAACTAATGTAAGTGGGTATTACTCACTTATCTTGTACTCCTTGCAACAAAGCTCCTACTCCTCATCACTATCATAGACAATTGCCATTCGACGATGGGTTGCAGCTTTCCTTGGAGGAGAGTCCTCATCTGACTCAATGTCCTTTCTTTTGAGGCTGCCTCCTGACTGCCTCGCCTTTTGCTTGGGCTCCTGGTGAATAATAGTTTTTTTTTTAACAAGAAAGATAACAAATGCTATATGTAGGGAAGAACTGAATTCACCAATAGTTGTACCCAATACTACAGTAAAATAATCGTATCAATGGATAAGCTGAGAAGTGAGAAGAAAAATAAAGAACTTCAACATTTTTGCCGAGAAGAAGCATAAAGATCATGCCACAGTAATCATTAGATGATAAAACGCTAAAATTTCTGAACATTTTTGCTTTGTTTCTGCCATCTGTTATGCTATTAATCCAATCAGGAAACCATGCAGTGAAATTCATGCAAACATGGTATATCAGCCATATTATGGATGTTTCACTCCCGAGTCCTGACCCATCCACCCACCCTCCTCTTCAGCTGCTATATTGTAAAAGAGGGCTCTACGGATGTTAGCCTATCGAGAATTTAGGGAAAAGGCTCTGCATTTTACCCACCAACCAGAACAGGTAAGCGTAAAAGTATTCGCCTCAAAAAGGAATCCTAGAATTCCGTCTGTTTTCAGGGTTTGGAGAAGTGTTGATTTTCAAGAACCAAAATCATATGATTCATTGGGTCTCTTATAAAAATCATCCAGGCTTGAGGGGACGAAGAATTGGTAACCATGGTGCTCCAAGATGGGTGTCCATGTCATTGTTTGTCCACCTTGTAAAACTCATGACAAGTCCAGTATGCTGATTCCATTCCATTTTTGATAGCTTCACAACAGGCTTTGGCTCATTAGTGACAATTTGTAGGACAAACCCATGAAGCATAGATGGGGATATGATGTAGCATGGACACACCGACACATAATTCTTCAAAAAGGAGGACACGGACACATGAAGGACACGGACACGTGAATAACACGTTGATTGAAAAATATTAAATTTATGTATTGCTTTCAGTAAAATTAACACACTTTATTTTAAAAGTACAGATAGTAAATATAAAACAATAAGTTTCTGAAAGTAAGGGTTTCTCTCTCCCGTAATGGTCCTCCCTACCCAACCCCCAAACCCTACCCACCACCCAACCCAACCCAACAACCACCCGCCACCCGACCCTACCGCCGCCGTCGACGACCGAACCTCACCCAGACCACCAAATCCCACCGGCCTCACGCCACCTATTCTCAGCCAAATAGCCGAACACTCCTCTGTCAAGTCGTGTGGGCCCACAACCGGAGATCCATTTCATGACGTGAACAACGGCGAGGCACAGGCGACCTGCTGCGACGTCAGTAGGGAAGAGAATGTTGAAATCGCAGGACCGGAGAAGGAGGTTTTGACCGCGACCAACTTCCCGATCCGGCCAGATCCGGGCTGTCTCCTGCCGCACGCGCCCCACCGGCGGCCTCAGCAGGCCATTCCGACGCCGGTGGGGGGGTCTGTCCCAGCGCGCGTCATTCCGGCGGCGCACCTGCCGGCGCGTGAGGGCCACGCGCCGCCGCCGGAAAAGTTGAAAAATCAGAATTTTCAGCAGAATGTGTTCGGATCGGTTAGAAGGTCTGGGTTGTTGTCGGATGTGCCATTCATGCATAATCAAAGAAAAAGTTGGCGGAATGCGAACGGTCTATTTTTTACTCGGCGTTTTAGAGTGGAGGCCAAGGAGTTTTTGGTGTCTGCTAGTGAATCAGGCACTGTTAGGATTACAGAGTGGGGCTCGAGGTTGTCGACCTCAATCCATATGGGGAGGTTTGGTGCACTTTGGATTGTGAACATGGTTGATAAGTTGAGAGTGGCTAGTAAGTTTGAGGACTTTGTGTCCAAATTTACCGAGTCTCCACGAGCGTTTCTGGCACAACGTTGTGCAAACAGTCGTGGCAGATATTTGATGATAGCTCAATATGGTGATAGACGTCGGACAGGAGTTGTGATGATTCCGGAAGGTGTGGACGGAGTAGGTTGGGCAACATTCTTGCGTGTGATTAAGGATGTAATCGAATCGTTTGTTGAAAGGGAGAAGTCCACACGTCGTACAATGGAGAAAAGTAATACACGAGGGTTGACTTATGCAGAAGTGATAGCAAACTCACGGACATCGCAAAACGGTGATCATAGTGGGTTAATGGGTAAGGACATGACACACAGGGCGAAGGAATGTGATGATCATTATGCATTGCCTAAGCCTATGGGGAGACCAGCTGAAGGGTTACAGGATGGCGTATTGAACAGTATTGAGATAAGAGCCCGTGTCCAGGCGTTAAAGGACGAGTTGGATGATTTAATTAGAATTGTGGGATGTAGACCTGAGGGGAGTCCCAAGGTATTCTATTGTCATAAGTGTGGGGATGGAGTGGATGAGCCCCTAGCTAACGACAATCATATGGCGAGCTTAGTTCCGGAGGAGGTATCACCAAGTGAAGTTCACATTAAAGATAAGCAAGGGGTGAATAGGAATGGTTGCAAGTATCCAGCTCTGACTAAAGCAGTTTATTCTGGAAACGACAATGGGATCGGAGTGGTGGAATTGGATGTGGATGAGAAATTTTTGGGGTCGGCAGTAAATAGGGAGGAGACAGTTTTTAAAGAACAGAATGAGGTACGGGAGACAGCTATGGTAAGGAACACATACAACAGAAGGCATGCCAAGTCTATAAAAGAAATAGAGGCGGGGACTGAAAAAGCTTTGGTTTTGTGGGTTAATGGCGACCAGGAGGGGGGAACCGTCAAGAAGGGTGCCCATGAAGTGGAGACGGAGGGATTCTCGTATGACCCTTTGGAGGGTGGCCATGTAGAGGTAACAACGAAGGTGAGTGTGGGTGAAGCTGAATCCCAACCTTCAAACTGGGTCCTTCAGAAAATGCAGGAGTTTAGTAAGTTGGTTGGCGTGTCCTGTGACGGATACGAAGGTAAACTAATGCAATTGTTTGAGGAGTTGGAGGCTAGTAGGGGACAGGAAATGAGTATACAAGGAGGTAAAGCTAGACGGAAGGGCGTCCGTGAGTTGAAGCGACTTGAATGGTCAGTTAACTATGATGCTAAGGGCGGCGAGGCAAGGAAAGTGTTGTTGGGAGGGGATGACGTATTGTTTAAATGATTCCAAAACTTATCTGTTGGAATGTGAGGGGGCTCAACGAGGCTGGGAAAATGCTAGGTATTCGAAATTTGTTAAAGGGATGGAGGGCGAATCTTGTTTGTTTGCAAGAAACTAAGTTGGAGTGTGTTTCGAAGGTTGTGGTTAGTAGCTTATGGGGGGGACAACATGTTGGGTATCAGGATCTGGGGTCATCGGGGGCATCGGGAGGTATGCTTATCATGTGGGACACCAGAGTATATGATATGGAGGAGGTTAGTGTAGGGACATACTCGCTCTCGCTTGCGTTGCGGAATATCGAGGATGGTTTCAGGTGGATGTTTATAGGAGTGTATGGCCCTAATTCAGATGAGAGTAGAGGGGGTTTGTGGGATGAGTTGACTGGTATGATGGCGTGGTGGAATCTCCCAACGTGTATTGGGGGTGATTTTAACGTGGTGCGATTTCCTACTGAAAGGTCTAGTGGTGGAAGGCTTACCGGGGCTATGGCGGATTTTTCGGATTTTATTAGAGAGAATATGTTGGTGGATATGCCTATGATTGGAGGAGACTTTACCTGGTCATCTAATCGGGAGCAACCTGTCCTATCTCGTATAGATCGCTTCCTGATCAGCGGAGAGTGGGAGGCTAAGTACTCAGATGTTACTCAGAGGAGGTTGGGAAGGGTGTACTCTGACCATTTCCCTATATTGTTAGCGGGAAATACAAGGGGGAGTAGAGCAAGACCTTTTAGGTTTGAAAAGATGTGGTTAAAAGTTGAAGGCTTTAGGGAGCAAGTACGGACTTGGTGGGCTTCTTATGACTTTCGGGGGTCCCCCAGTTATGTGTTGGATCATAAGTTGAGGGCTCTAAAAAGGGATCTGAAGAGGTGGAATGAGGAGGTGGTGGGTAATGTGAACCTGCGTAAAATTCAATGTTTGTTAGACATAGATGAGCTGGATAAGTTAGAGGAGAGGCAAGGGTTGGAGGGGGAGGAGAAGGAGAGACGTGGAGTTTTAAGGGAAGAACTCGTGAGATTGGTGGAGATGGAGGAGATCGCGTGGCGACAGAAATCCAGGGTCACGTGGTTGAAAGAAGGAGATAAATGCACTAAGTTTTTCCATAGGATTGCCAATTCGAACATGCGGAATAATGCTGTCACAGTGTTGGAGGTGGATGGGGTTATTTTTGAGGATCCACAGGATATTGGGACTCAAATGGTGAATTTTTATCAGTACCTTTATAGGGAGCAGTTTGAGTGGAGGCCAGAGTTGGAGGGATTGGAGTTTTCTGCTCTTACGGAGGAGGATGCTGGTTGGTTGGAGAGACCATTTGGGGAGGATGAAATTAAGGAGGTCGTGTTTAGTATGAATGATGATAAAGCTCCAGGTCCAGACGGATTCTCGTTCTCATTTTACAAGGCATGTTGGGAGGTGGTGCAACATGATATCATAGATGTTTTCACGTACTTTTTTGAGCGTGGCAGATTTTTGAGATGTTCTAATGCAACATTTATTGTGTTGATTCCTAAGAAACCGGGAGCGATTGATATCAAGGACTTTCGCCCTATTAGTTTGGTTTGTGGGTTGTACAAGATTATTGCAAAAGTTTTGGCAAATAGACTCAAGGAGGTGCTTGGGAAAGTGGTGTCCAAGTTTCAGAATGCTTTTGTGAAAGGTCGCCAAATTCTGGATTCTGTACTGATAGCGAATGAATGCATTGACACAAGATTGGGTAGCGGGGTCCCAGGAATGTTATGCAAGCTTGATATTGAGAAAGCTTATGATCATGTTAACTGGAAATTCCTGTTGTATATGCTCAGGAGGTGTGGATTTGGGGATAAGTGGTGCAAGTGGATTCAGTTTTGTATCTCCACCGTTTCTTTTTCAGTTTTGGTTAATGGTACCCCCGAGGGTTATTTTCGGAGTAGCAGAGGATTGAGGCAAGGAGACCCTTTGTCTCCATTACTGTTTGTTATTGTAATGGAGGCTCTTAGTAAGATGCTTGAGAAAGCAAAGCGGGAGAACCTGCTTACGGGATTTACGGTTGGTCAACTGCAAGTGTCCCACTTGTTATTCGCAGACGACACTCTGATTTTTTGTGAGGCAGAGGAGGAGCAAGTCAGGAATTTACGCAAGTTGCTCTTATGTTTTGAAGCTGTGTCAGGTTTGAAAGTTAATCTTAGAAAATCTGAGGTTATTCCAGTAGGAGAGGTAGCGAATGTGGACGAACTTTCTCTCATATTGGGTTGCAGGGTTGCGCAGCTACCTATGACATATCTCGGACTTCCCCTAGGGGCGCGGTTCAAAAGTACTCATATTTGGAATGCCATTGTGGAGAAGGTGGAAAGGAGGTTAGCGGGGTGGAAGCGTATGTATCTCTCTAAGGGTGGCCGTCTGACTCTCATTAAATCTACGCTATCTAACATCCCTACTTATTTTATGTCATTGTTTCCTATTCCTGCAGCAGTGGCTAACAGATTGGAGAGGATTCAAAGGGAATTTCTTTGGGCAGGTTTGGGAGAGGAGAGGAAACTTCACTTGGTTAAATGGGGAGTTGTTTGCTCACCTATGAGGATGGGGGGTCTCGGTTTGAGGAGGCTTACTCTGTTTAATAAGGCTCTACTGGGTAAATGGCTGTGGCGGTTTGGTGTGGAGAGGGAGAGTTTCTGGAGAGAAATCATTGGGGCGAAGTATGGAGTGATGGAGGGAGGATGGAGTTCGGGTGAGAGTCGAGGGTCCTACGGGGTGAGTCTTTGGAGGTATATTCGACGAGGCTGGAATGACTTTAGAAATAGCTTGACTTTTGTGGTGGGTAATGGTGCTAATATCAAATTTTGGGATGATTGTTGGTGTGGAGACTTACCGCTAAAGATGAGGTTTCCTTCCTTATACCGCATAACTTTGAGGCCTTCTGCTATGGTTAATGAAGTCGTTGCCAGCCACAACGGGAGTTACAATTGGAATATCACATTTCAAAGGGGATTGCATGATTGGGAATTGGACGACTATGCGTTGTTTCTAGCGGGTTTGTATGAAGAGCAAATTCGAGTAGAAGTGGATGATTGTAGTCGATGGAGGTTGGCACGAAATGGCATTTTTTCAGTCCGCTCTCATTTTGGATCTCTCCTGGGTCCTGTGGAGAGCTCATTCCCCTGGAGGATGGTGTGGCATTGCAAATTACCCCCACGGGTAGCATTTCTACTGTGGACGGTAGTGAGGGGACGGGCACTAACGATGGATAATCTCCGAAAAAAAGGCTTTTATGTTACCGAGTGGTGCTATATGTGTGGGAGAGATGGGGAGACACATGATCACTTGTTCATTCACTGTGACGGAGTCCGTTGGTTGTGGAATAGTATTCTGGCTTCTCAGCATATAGATTGGGTGTTGCCTAGACGTATGGAGGACGTGTTGCGGGCATGGAGGAGAAAATTTCGAGACAAGGATAGCAAGCTAGTTTGGAATCTCATCCCGGGATGCATTGTTTGGTGTGTATGGAGGGAAAGGAACAACCGATGCTTTGAAGATCAACTATGGGACACAGAGAAATTTAGAGAATCATTTTTTCTGACTTTGTATAATTGGTTTAACGTAGCGGCTAGCAATCCTATAGAGGGGCTACCTAACTTTATATCTTTTGTTTCTTGTTTGAACTGATAATACACTCCCTGTGTATTCTTCTTTTTTAATGAAAATTCCTGATTATTTATCAAAAAAAAAAAAAAAAATTTCCTAGATTATATATTCAAAATTACCAACGGCTTGATTTTTCCTTGACGTGTCTCTCAAGCTCTAGAAATATTAAAATGTATAGAAAATATAGCAGAAAATGTGGAGTAAAGCATAAAAAAAGGACGCTTCACATGGCTAGTGGTATACATGTCTGAGGCATGTCAGTATCTAGTATGTGTCAAATACTGATGCTCCACCCTAAGAGGTACATATGTACTTACACGTGTCTCCAGACTCTTGCTGATCAGTTTAAAAGCATTTACCAATTCTAAGTTTATAGAATATTCTATATAATTTGAATTAAAACGGTGCAAATTTAGGGAAAGCCCACTTGGAACATCTTAAAATCACACAAAAATTTATAAATGATTAAGTTCATAGAATAACAGATCAAGCCAATAGAAAGATGAATTGCTAAACCAAAAACCTCACACAAAGAAAAACTAATCTAAGTTCTCTGAATATAGAAGACATGTACTAGTCATGAAGCATGCAAATTCAAGCCTTTTGTCCAACTTTCAGCTTCACTAATGCATCTTAAGCGCAGGCCTGAGGCCACCAAGTCAGATTTTCATCTTTGAGGAATACTTGTTCTGGCACATTAAATCATCCCAACTCTTTCTGAGTAGTAAATCAGTCCAACTCTTCAAAAATCATTTAAGCTACGCTACAAATTTTGGACTGGTCTCATTTTCTTAACTGTTCAAAATTATATATGTTCCCCTTCTATCATGAAGATCAATTCTTCAATTTCAAGGTTTTTTCCCCACTTATTGAGCCATTACTCACCTCTCCACATGGTGGCAATTCTTCATCTTCTCTTAATGCAGTCAATAAAACTCCCAGATATTTTTCCCTTTATATATCAAATTACAGTTCAGAAAGTCCAGGATTTCAATTTCATAGTTTTTGCTTCTATTGCGCCATCATTTCATCTCTAACGTTCAAGAAAGCCCTCACATCTGTGTTGCCCATATATACTGAAAACTATCACTTGGAAATATTTTATTCTCAACCAACTATTCATATAAACATTCCTTAAGACACTTCTTGAAGTTTCTAACACCTTTAGGGCACATTCTAATAATTTTTTTTGGGTTGAACACGAAGTAAAAAACCACGATCATGTAACCCAGAGGAAAGATCAATAGTCCGAGATGAATTTTTTAAAATATGCATTTCACTGTCAGACTCTACAAATCAATCTTTACTTGTTTATCTTGTAAATTGCAGTTTATACCTTCATCTGATATTAACTGGCTTCAGATAAATGTGAGAAGAAATCATCATGTATTCTAACCTAAATGCATTCAAACAAGATCATAACTATAAACAAAGAGGATTCTCTATGCCAATGAGTTTTAGCATCAAAGATAGAAAACAATCTAACATCTAAGCATTATAACAGCATCCACACAAGAGAAGTCAAATCATTAGGGTACTTATAGAGAACAAGAGGTAGCTTAGAGTGAAAGTATCTAAGAAATCTTTATATCCTGTTGCATCCATGCATAAGTAGTTGAACGAAAAAAATTATTTAGAAAAATAGCCACTTACCTCAGCCTCCTCCTCTGATTCTTCGTAAGCTTCATCCTCCTCTCCCAGCTCACGCCCTTCATCTTCTTTCTCATAACCCTGCTCTGCTTCCATGTCCCTTCTATGTGACGGAGAACCCTCATCTTCTTCCCCTTCAGTTTCATACTCAGATTCCTCCTCACTTTCAGCAAAGTCCATTGACTGCCGAGATGGCAATGCTGATTTCCGAGGTATATCTTTTGGGCCCTGACAGTATCCAGGCAGAAGAGTTCCATTAAGCAGAATGAAGGTTTTTATTAAAGAGACTAGAGGGCAAAGGGAAAACTAAGGTGGGGTGTTCATATTGTTCAAATAACATGCCTTCTTTGCATTAATAATACGCTTCTCAGCTCGAGCTTCCATTTCAAGGTCTTCCTCAAAGCTACGGCGGGCAGCAGACCGTTGAGGTTCATAGTAATCTTGATCATCATCCTAATTAATAAAAACATGACAGAAGATAAATATTTTCCATAGAAAAAGAACAAAATATTTTCATTCAGGGCAAGGGAGAGAATGTTTTTAATCTTTAGTTAGATACTTACAATATAGACAAAACATAAGTGAGCATATCTCGTGAAAATGTCATAATTCTTAATGCGTTGCTAGGAAGTAAAATTGAACTGTAGAAAGCTAACCTCATCAAGTGCATCCTCCAGAAAACCAGGCGAAAGTTGACGTTCCCGGCGGATAGGTTGTGTATATTTACTTTTCACCTTCTCCTTCTTCCGACTAAGGTGTGCACTAGCTCTAATTGATTGACTTACAGCCTAAGAAGTCAAAAAAAGAAGTAAAATTGAATGTCCAATCACAAGATGCTATTGCATTGTTAATAAGACCATATTAATACTTTACCTTCTCCTTTTGCTCCTTCTCTCTCTCAGGGTCGATGTCAGTGATGCAGTTCTTGACTTTGTAAACCTTTTTGTGCCGCGAATCAACAAGAGCAGTCAACAGACGATGGGAATTAGAAGTTAAGGATGAAGGCATAAACTTCATCTTGGTTAAAATTCTTCCCTGAGACTGGAGAATACCCTGCACATTTGACACAAAATATAACATATGACAGATAAATTATAAATGAAACGATGATAACTATAATCATTGAAACAAGAAAACAGAAGCACCCAAAGATGAAACTTCAGATATCATATCATACATGTAGACCTGCGAGAGCTATTGGGACGCAAAGCTTTAAATCCAAAGCCCCGTCAGGATCTTCAAATTAATGCAAGTGATGGAAGAGAAGTGAAGTTACCTTTCCATGCCTGAGGAAAAGGTGCGCTTGTTCGTGTTGAGCATCTTGCTTAGATATATCAAGCACTTCATTTCCAATGAGTAACTGTAGGCTGCCATCTGACCATTCCACAAAGCGTGCATTGCTTTCAACCTACTCAAGATGGACAAATAGATATTGGAAAAACTGGGATGCAGGTAGTTTAATATAACTTTCAGCAAAGCGTGATGAGATAAACTTATTTCTAGTTCCTATATTAAATAAGAAATACACTAGAACTGATCAGAAGAATAATCATAACAGAAATAATTTAAGAGTTAGACATCTCAGAGGTACTCGGACCTACTCAAGATGGACAAATAGATATTGGAAAAACTGAGATGCACGTAGTTTAATATAGCTTTCAGCAAACTGAGATGCATGTAGTTTAATATAGCTTTCAGCAAAGCGTGATGAGATAAACTTATTTCTAATTCCTATATTAAATAAGAAATACACTAGAACTGATCAGAAGAATAATCATAACAGAAATAATTTAAGAGCTAGACATCTCAGAGGTACTCATAAGTTCAGATATCAGCTTCCACAATGAAGTCGTGATATAACGGAGCAAAATTATATCAAATAGAATTTTGCCCCAAAATTCACTGCTCTACAATCAAATTGTTTCGCCAAAAATGTTTGGACCTTGTGACACTTATCCTTCAAAACATCAATTTCATTTGGCAAAACAAAAACTAACCACGGATAAAGCAAATACCAAGATTTATTTTTCCATTCATTCAGCTAACCTCAATATTGTAGCAAGACTTGAAGAAATGGTGCTATTAAAAACAAAAGCATAACACACACACAGAGAGATCGTAGTAACTGCATTTCTTAGATTTACATTTTATTATTATTTTCAGAAATAGCAAGAATTCAACTTTGGGCATGGTGGACCGGTAAAAAATGCCTTAAATGTATATTCTGGAACTTATTTAAATTAAGGGTCCTACATCCTTTATTCCCATAACACACTTCTTTAAAGCATTTTGTTCCACCTAGATCCTCGCAAAAAGTGGCTACCATTTCAATAAAAAAGAAAAAAGAAAAGAAAGTGACTACATGAATTGTTAGAGCAATAATAGCATGAATTCACATGAAACATAAAACTCATTATCTGACCAATGTCTGACACTAAATTTTAAGTGCTAAGCAAATGATAATGATTTGGATCCCAATTTAAGGCATGTTCCCTGTAAATTTTCTCATGTGCACCTAGTTCACAATCAAACAAACAATTAAGCCCTTGTTTGGGCTCCATTTTAATGAAGTTTTAGAAAAAATGTATTTTGGAATAGTAGTTTTTTTGGAGAATGTATAGTTAAAAAAGAAAGAAAAGTTCTGGATTTACGTGTAATATTATTTTATTGAAAAATGTGTGATTGAAAAGAAGAAAGAGAAAAATGTATTAAAATTAAAATGGAGCCCAAACGGGGCTTAACAATATTACATGCACGAGGCACTTGAAAGGACTAATCCCATTAAGAAGACCATATCACCATACTCAGCTCAGTTCCAAATTCACAGGTCTAATGTTTTAGTTCTTTTTTATTTGTTGTTCTCTGTCAATTCCTAACCTTCCCCCGTGTTTGTGTGAGTATGTGTAAATGTGCAGGGCAAATAGTAACAAGCCATCTAATCGAGCATTTCAAAGTCAAAACTGTTGAGCCGCCACATTGCCCAATCTGAACTTATGCAACAACTTTGTGATTGTTACGCTGCCTTGGAGCAGCACACTCATACCAATGCTTTTTATATTACTAATCCCATTTGATTGCTGCTGCCAACCTCCTAAATAAAATACACCATGCCTTCGCTCGAAAGAGCATAATTGGCAAGCTTACTTTCACCAAACTCGTAAAAATTAAATGGTAAGATCATGAACCGAAAGCAGTTTGCTATTCCTTGAGAAACAAGATGTTTGAGGTCAACCCCAATAGTAACCTGAACAGACTACATGATGGAGAATCACTTTGTGGCCATTGCAGGCTTGCAGCTAAGCCTTTTCGAAAGGGGGAAACTGTAGTTCCCAAGTAACCTCAAATTCCCGGAAAATAATTAAAAATTGGTGAATCATGTTGGTCTGAACAAAAATTTACATATTACTTCAGTGTGGATAGTGAAAACTGAAAGAGGAACAAATTAAATGCGACGATATCAGACAAGTTATATAGTATGCTTTCTTTGAGAAACACAATTACGTTAGTTGCTGAAACTGCAGGTGTGAGGTACATATTAAAAGCAAGTTGAATGCATGTATATTCTTAATGGGGCAAAATAAAAGAGCAATTGAACGTGTTGCCTATATTTACTTCACTGGTCATGTGATGAAGATGCCCTCTAAAGCAGTCAATCTTGAGTTGCAATACTTAATCTCAGCAACTTTTAAATTGAACTGCAGCAAATTAATTTTTTCTATGCTTCCCAAGAGGAAAAATAACTACTACAATGATAACGCAACTTGTGAACCTATAGATCATCCAAACCAGTATCCTAATGCAAAATTCAAATCCTAGTTTGAAATTGTAACCCATCCATCTACACAATCTTCGTTTAAAATAAATGACAAGCAATAACATATCATCCAAACAAAACATTTGAAACAGTAAAGTGGTAAGCATGACGAGCAGAAATATGAAAATCGAGTGAAGTTACATGATCTTGCACGTGCATACATCTCAAAATGGACAAATAAACACCATAAGATTCACTTACAGATGTTGTCCCATCAGGATTTTTAACCCTCCTCCAGCGAACAATATTATTATCTAACCGTATTCTCTTGTTTGATCCAGATTCATCAGTAATATAAACATCCTCTTCCACATATGTTTTGGGATCAAAAGGCTTGGGATCAATACCCATTATATTTGAAACTTTGATCATATGCATCTGCAACAGAACAACATTTATCACTATAATTCCTAGATTACATTAATATTCAAAGCTTTGCTTTTATGCATCTGCAATAGAACAACATTTATCACTATATTTTCTAGATTATGTATTATTCATGTTGTTAAATAGCACTATGAAGTGGGGAATTCAGAACTACAACCTCAGACTATAGTAGAAGCATAGGAAAAGGGGATTACATAACTACAGCCTCACATGAAAGTGAAACCAAACTGTAATTAATGCGAACCAGAGAAAATTCAATTGCATATAAAAAGAGACTGAAGTGATCCTCCAAGTTTTAATAGGATTTATTTTGATAGATCGTCACAAAGAATTGAGAGTCGTATCAATAAAGCAGATGCTACAAGTTCATATTAATGTTATAGAAAGGCTATCCCACATGGGAAAGATACCAGGAAAAGCTTGGCATTCTGTCAATTATATCTTGATAGAGTACACGAGAAGACTGATGCCAAATCATAGGTAATAGAAATCAAAGAACTCCCAAAAAGAAAAAAAGGGAAGTGCAAAAAATTTATCTTTTACAAGTTGAACTTTGTCTATAAAGTTCCCAAAAATTAAATCTCCACCATGTCCTTTACTTGTATCTGTATCCTATATCTGATTATGGAAAAATCAAAGATACAAGCAAGGAAATGTTAATTTCTATATTAATACCTAACCAAGATTGGCCTGGTTTTCGCCACATTGCACAAATTGTCTAGCTCTTTAACTTGAGTAAATGTTCAAAAGAAAACTATATAACTTTGCTACAATATATTGTTCTGCTATATCAAAAATTATTTTGGATTGTTTCAAGATAAAATGGGATGCTCCATGAGATTATTCTGACCAGTTAACTCCAAAATACCAAGATTGAACTCATGTTTTGAAGTGTGAACACTGTGATACACGCACATGAACAATTACAATCATTTCAAGCTTTTCTTTTGGCTATAAGGGTATAATTGCGATCAAGGCTCGGAGAAAATAGCAGATTCTAAAGAGTTAAGGCTGTAAATGTAAACAAAATTGGAGATCAACCTTGTCAGGGTCAGCTGGAGGACGACGCAGAGGAATCTCCAACTCCAGAGGAGGACCAACGGGCTTCTCTTTGGGTCTAGCCTCGGTGTGCTCTTCTTCAGACTCATATGGGGCATCTTCATCAGGAATCATATCCTCTGGCCTTAGCTCTTTCTCAAAATTTTCCTCTTCATCTACAGGTGATATCTGTGTTCGGAAAAATATATTCATATATTCGATGTGTATCAAAAAAGAAGCAGAAACACCACAAAACATTAAAAACAATGATCTAGTTACTATTAGGACATCTTATACAAACATTTTCATCTTCTTCGATCTGATTCTGAACTGCGTACTCTTCTTGTTCTTCATTGTCAGAGTCCCCAAAAACATCACGGATCTCTGGAGCTGAGTATAAAAGGTGATCCTCGTTTTTCTCGTCACTGGGTGATCTATTATGAGAGTCAAAATGTCCAGATTATAGCAGTAAATATTAGAAGAGAATGATTGCAGGATACATTTAATATATGAAAGACAAAAGTAACTTTCTATTGCACCCAAGTTCTCTTTCCTCATTTGCAACCTTCTTGTCATTGATTTCCAATCTTTCCAGGTATATAAAATACAGACTACGTGCAATAAATCTCTTATCAACTTCCCAAGACTTCTATGAAGCCAAAATTTTAAAATAACACAGAGCAGGAAGGAACAACTTTTCAAAGGGAGGGGTTTTTTAAAGTTGGAAAGGAAATTTCCCTTAATGTAGATGTTGTGGTAAATGCCCATGATTAGCTCTGAGAAAACTAAAATGCAAAAGTTTAGAATAATATAATTTAAAAAAAAAAAAACTTAGCTTTGCTTCATATACTTTCCTTCATAGTATTAATTTCCTACAGACCTTCACATATTTCTTATCATAGATCATTTCAAAATGGAAATAAGCCATTTTGCATCAATATATCCAACCAACCTTCTCCTGTACACCATCTATGCATTTAAGCACAAACATAATACTTGTGCGTCAGAAAGTAGGATAGCATCATAAGAACGAGTAGAAGAGGATACAATGGGAAGAAGAAACACCATCAATTTGCAGTAAATGTGCAGTGGTGGCACATTAATAGGGATTTATTATGTTAAAAGGCGGGGAAGAAGAAGCTATTGTGTCAATTTCTATGATATCTACTAATAAATTATATGCACATGATCAGATCACTGGTATGCCGTATGAGGAGTCATGAAAAGGACGAGAGGTTGAACAAAATACCTAGAATTTCTGGCCTGATTCACTTCCTCATCCTTGCTAGCAGCATAATGGTTCTCCCCAGATCTTTCAGACCCACTGTCAATTGTATTGCGTCTTCTACTTGTTACAACTCGTTGACCATATCCCTCATCATCACTCTCCAAATATCTCTCTTCACTTTCTTCCCTTTGATTGCCGATTTCAACTTCCAGAGAACTTCGACTTTTCTCACCCTCACTCTCACCTTGTTGAACATCAACATCTTGTGGTTCACCCTCGCTCTCAATTTCGACCTCTCCTTGCCCTTCGACTTCACCTTCAAGTTCTGGTCCTCCATCACCTTCATCCTGGAAGTGAATAGCCACAATAAGAAAAGAGACAAAACGAGCATTGAGCAATGAAATTTACATTGTGATTCAAATTTTTTAAGTCATGGCATGGTTTTAACAAAGTGGAAATAAGTGCATCTTTACTAATTCATACAGACATTAGCACGCAAAAAGAAATATGCATTTCAAAATTCTATGACAAAGTGCATAAACCATTTAAAAGATCAGCAAACGTATATCCTAAAACTTCAATATCTTCCAACTTTCTATAGAATCCTTTGAACAATATCTAATAGCCATCTAAACAAGTTGATCCTAAAAACATGATGACGTATACACAAAGGCTAGAATTCCTGGCCTGTGGCTACTATTATACTAATGACCCAATTATAACTCACTGTCTTAGAGCTCTCCAATAATTGGCTTAGACCACAAGCATGTCCAAAGTATTTGATTATCAGATGCTATGAAATTATACATACTGCTAACAGGGAATGCCAAAGTTAGCATGCTAAATTTCAATTATTCGTGTGCCTATCTTAGAATGCAGTCAAGCTTTTGCAGGTAATCCCAAATAGAGATTTTGTTCCGTGGGCTGTCAAGATGTCCTTAACCATCCGAAAGTTCATTTTACATAAAAATTCCCAACTGATCTGGCAGTTCTAACATGAAACTTTAACATGGTTACATAAGATGGCCTACACTATGATCAAAAAATTTCAGCCATATTTGAAGTTGGTTAGTAAGTTGAGAAGTAGAAAGAAAAATGATGTCATATTCTGTAGCCGAAGTTTCTGCACAAGTTTGACTTTTAAAAGGTGTAACCGTGTTTTTATGAATCCAAAACCTTAAATTTTGCATCTAGATAGTATCCTTTGATGTCTATTGTGCATAAAGCTTGATCTCAATATCAGTATCAAAAAAAATTGAAATAAGAAAAATGAGAATGAAAAAACCAATTTAATGCTTCTTTATGAAGATGGACAGATTTGAAGCTACTTTTGACTGAATGTAATGTCATCATAATATACATCTATAGACATGTGAATCTATATACCAAGGCTTTTGATATATTTTTTAAAAAAAAAAACTTCGAAATTTAACTATATAACACATCAACTTTTTTTATTTTAAAATAACACATCAAACCCTGATGGTAGCCATGAGTAAAATTCAACTCAATCATACACTGCTCAAACCTAACTCCATTTTTTCTTCAATAAATAATACAAAAAATTTCGCAAGTCATTCTTTTCTAATCATAAAAAACAGCTATCGTGTCAAATTACATTATACACAGCATTAAAAAAAAAAAAAAAAAAGTAATTTAAGCAAGATCTGTTTCACACAATAGTTTCAATTATATGCTTGAAGTGATTAATACACACTAACTGTGTGATATTGCTTAAAAACTCGGCGAATCAATGCCAAATTACATTATATAGCACTAATTTCATGCTAATTTAAATTAAAAGATTAAAGAATTAGGATTAAAATTTTGACTGAATTGGATGGGCAAGATAATTGATGACAAAGTTCTCTTATTGATCTAAAAACCACCCAATAAATAAAAAATTATTATTATTATATACATATGAATCGTCATACATATAATTTAAAATTGAATTCTTTTAACCGACGGTAAATTAGTACCGAGACATAGTCTACTTGGCGATTAGACTCGTGCTCTGATTCAACCTCTTCCTCTTCGTCCTCTTCTTCCGATTGGTCACCGAACAGGTTTTGCATCATCTGATGCCTGTTCTCTTCACCCACCATCTTCTTTTGTGTGTGTGTGCGCGTTTTCGGGATGAACTCTGTGTGCGTGTAGATGGAAGAATCTGGGCGTGTAGGCGAGAATGAGTGTTTGTATCTATGTATTGTGTCTGTCTTAATCGCGAGCGTGCTTGGAATGAGAAGCCGATTGGCGAGAATGAGTGTATGTATATAGGGTTATGCTACAAGCACCAAGCGGTGCCAAATCCAATTAGGGTCGTCATTTGTTCATATGACACTATTACATAAAATATATATTATGTACAAATAGAATAGGAATCGATCGCCATTTGTTCATATGGCACTCTTACGTAAAATATTATGTACAAATAGAATTTTTCTTCTCTATGTATTGTGTCTGTCGTAATTGCGAGCGTGCTTGGAAAGAGAAGCCGATTTGGGAACAATTGCAAGGCGTGTTTGGATAAACTTAAATATTAATTTTCAAGTAATTTGTTTATCTTGTAATATATTAAATATTATATTAAGAGAGAATATTTTTTAGACGATTATAGTCCTACTACAATTCAATTATTTCAATAATACCTTATTTTTTTGTTTTTCAATATGTATTTAATTTATAAACTGTAATAAATACTACAAAATCCATGTTGACACATAGATTCATTATTATTAATTTTCAATTAATTAACATTAATTAGAATTTCTCATTTACATCAACGTCAATGTCCATATTATTAATTCTCAATCGATAAACATTAACATTCATTTACTTAACATCAATTATCATCGTTCAATAATTCAGTTCATTATTCATGTCATGTATATATTAACATCCAATTTCATTTAACTGGAAATTAAATTATATTTATTTATTATAAATAATTTTGTATCCACTGCCACATATATATTCCTTGGTATGAATTTTAAATTAATTAATATTCACATTAATTTATGTATCGTATTTATTATTCATCTTCATTTATGTTTCTAATAATCACATTCAAGTATACAGTTCACTATTTATGTGCATGTATAATAACTAATATTTATTTTCAAGAGCTTGCATTTATCTTATATTTAGATCAAAAGGATAAATGGATTGTCAAATATTACTTTCACAACACTTGTAAAATATTTCAGAATAAAGTGCAACACACGTTCAATTCTTTAGTGAGTTAAAAAGTCTTGAAAAGTGAGTAAAAAGTTACAAATAAGAATTACTCGTAACCCTGGTTTCTGTATAAATATATGTCTATCATGAAGCCCTATTTAACGGCCATTATTTAGAAAAAATAGAGTTTTGAATAGTGATTTTTTGGATAGTGTATATTTAAAAAGTATGGAAGAATTTTGAATTTACGTGCAGAATATTTTATTGTGAGAACGAATTGTTGAAAATGAGCATGAGAATTCAAGAGTTTTAGAAATAATAGTTGCCAAACAAGGGCTAAGACATGGAGATCCATCTTAAAATGTCTAGCTCGATAAGAGATAATTCAGATGTTGATGACCATTATTTTGAAGAAATGATTTTTGAATGGTATTTTTTGAAAGATGTGTAGTTAAAAAGTAAAAAAAAATTGGTTTAAATGCAGAATATTTTATTACGTGAATATGTGGTTGAAAATGAAGATAAGAGGTAATTTGGACAATTAGTCCTCGTTTGATAGCCATTAGTTTGAAGAGGTGATTTTTTGAAAATTTTGTGATTAAAAAATATGAAAAAGTTTTTAATTTACATGCAGAGTATTTTATTACATAAACGTATGACTGAAAATAAGTATGAGAATTAAGCTCTTGTTTGACAATCATTATTTCAAAACTCTTTATTTTACATATTCATATTCAACCATATATTTGTATAATAAAATATTATACACGTAAACTCAATGTTTTTCCTACTTTTTAACCACGCATTATCTAAAAATTCACGTCACACATTTCATGCAACGTGAATTATATCGCAAGTATACGTTGTCAAATTTTATAATATAGTATTGGAGTAAGAGTGTCGAGCCCACAGGGATTGTTATTTGATTTTATACTAAATATTATAATTATTTTAGCTTTTAATTTATCTAGAGAAACAAATTTTGAAATCATATCGTTAACTAATCTAATGATGATTTTAGTAATGAATTCAAAGAATACAATGTAAACGAATGATTCAATATAAGAAATGTCTAGGGAATAATTTCACCTAACTCTCAATTATGTCTAACTATTCTAGCAATTTTCTCATGTTTAAAAGCAAGAATCCTAATGTATTTCTCTCCCTTCTCTCGAGTGTCGACTAGAAATTAATCTTATAATTCAATTCCAATATCCCTATTCTGAATTAAAATCAAAGATTTTATCAAGTTCATGATTTTTTGTGGAGTAAGCTTTATAGATCCTATACTTTCTCTCAAAATCTATAAAATCTACGTTATGTCAATCATATGATCCCTCCTAAATTTTTTCTCTCGAGTGTCGAAATTGACTAGTATCTATTTATTTAATTAGTGGCCAAATTTCACGACACAATCAGACATGTATGAAAAATCAAATAGAAATAATTATGACAAAATCAAATTATAATATTAAGTTTAGTTACATCAAACCCCAGACAAATTGTTTAGTTCATGATTGAATTCATAAAATTTATACAATTTATATAAGAGAACATAAGAAAGATGAGAAAGATAAACTCTTTTAAAGTTTTAGTTGGAATTCCACTTGATGTTCTTCACGCATCCTCTCTTGATTTCTTGAGTCTTCTGATATTTTACCCATTCCCCATTTGAAAATAGTTTTTTGATCATGTATTTATAGTATTTTTGGAGTCTTTGATGAATTAGAGTTGATATGGGCCAAAAGAAGAATCCAAAAATATTAAAAACCCGTTTTCTCTCCCAGCGGCGCCTCGACGCCCATAATGCTGCCGATTTTCAGTGACAGAGGTGGGCGTTGTGGCGCCTGTTTCGGGCGAAAATTTAGCAGCGCACATCTTTCAGTATTTCTATCATAACTTTTCTGCAAATGTCCGGTTGAGGCGACTCAAGATGCGTCGGAAAGATAACTCAAGCGGCTACAACTTTTCTTCAAATATCAATTTTCATTTCGAACATTTGATATGTCAAAAATGAGTCTCAATTTGAGACTAAAAATCAGGAACATAACTTTTTTTGTTGGAAATTGATGTGTGATCATAATTTGATTAAATTTGATTTCTTCGACTTCTTTCTTCATTCAATCAACTCATAGCACTCTCGAATCTTCATTGTGAGGTCCAAAACAACTTTGAAATATTTGCACTTTAGTCCCCAAACTTGGATCTCTAACAATTTAGCCATCTTCTCCAATTTTGCCAACTTTTACTTATTTCCTTCAATTTAATCAACTTATATCACAATATCAAAACACATATTAAAACGCTCTAAAACTCTCTCAAGGATAACAAATAACGAATTAAGTGGCAGAAATATCATGAGTGTAGAACACTCATCAATTCACTATCACCTTGTTTGATCCATATTATTACAAAAATTCATTTTTTTCAAAACTCATTTTCAATGACACATTTTTCAATAAAATAATATTACACTCAAATTTACAAATTTTCACTATTTTTTAACCACATATTTTCCATCAAATTACTATTTAAAATGCATTCTCTACTCAATAATGTACATCAAACAAGGTCTATCTATTCAAAATTTTATTTTTGTCTAATAGTGGTCAAACATGGGCTAAAGAATTTTATTTTAAAAAGAGAAAAACAAGGGCAAAATTGTGGTGTATTATAATTACGTCTTATCATGCCATTGAGCTTCTCAATCCCACTAATTTTGTTTAGTAACTCGAAATACACATCTAGTGGCAAGTGGCAACCATTGCAAATAAGGGTAAAAAACGAGAAATTGAACAGTTCAGTTCATCATATTCATATCTCAATAACAATCAAACGATAGATGTTAAGGACTAAGTCCCATATTGAACATAAATGAAATAAACAATCAACATAAAGTACACTAACGTATATTAAAAATCTATCATTAGAAATAAAATATGCTAATTATTGAATGTTAATAATAAAAATACGACAAAAGATTTTGAGGTGTCAACTGCGACGTTAGCAAATTGAGGAATTTTCACTGCGATTAAAATACAATGCAACAAACAATATATGAGGGGTAAATAAGTCTTCCTGCCCTCCTAAAAGATTGTATACATCAAATTATTAGGGTAATTATATTCACGTTACAGTTTTTATTTAGCCCATGTTTAGCCCCTATTAAATTAAAATTTATTTTTCTCGCTCTTTTAATCAATCACGCATTCTTTAATAAAATAATATTACACGTAAACATAAAAACTTTTCATTCTTTTTTAGCCACGCATTCTATAAAAAAATATCATCTCTCATTATAAACTGAAATAATGGAGCCCAAATAGGGGTTTATTGCATCACATTTAAATTGCACTTAAAGTTATTGATCTTTACTCATTATATCATTTATGTCCTTGACTTTTCATGTCATTCTTATCCTCAAACTTTTCATTAGTTAACAAATTTTGTATTTGAAAATAGTTTTGTGTTCAAAAGTCTGTTGAAATGACATAAAACAGTTTATTTTCACAACATATTTTTAGGCGAAAAATATTTTTCTTTTGTTTTAAAGTATGAAAACAAAATATTTTGATATAAATTATCATCAAGAGTGAGACATACTAATTAGTGACAAATTGAAAATAAGGGTTTGACAAAAAAAAAAGTTAAGAAAATAATTGTTACAATGAACACAGATTGAGGAGCTAACTGTAATTAAAATGTGATGTATTAAATAAATTTTATGGTGACAATATAATCACTCAAATTATTAACATGGACAAGAAATGCTAGTTAATAGAAGGTCGAAAATCAGAATGCAATAAAAAATGGGAACACAAGTGCGATAAAGTAAGCAAATGGTGAGAACCTTCATAACAATAAAAATTGAGTTTTAAATAATGATTTTTTTAGAAAATGTTTGGTTAAAAAATAGGAAAAAAAATTTGGTTTATGTGCAAAATATTTTATCTTATAAATGTGTAATTAAAAATGAATAGAAATAATATCCTACTCGCGTGGGTAGGATAAAACATTCACACGACGTCAGCGGTGGGTAAAATAACTCTCACCCACAATTGGTAGAAGATCATTTTTGTGAATATGAGTATGAGAATTAAAAAGTTTCCAAATAATAGTTGTCAAACATGGACTAAATAACAAATTTTGCATTTATTTAGCAGAGATTATTTAAAACTTATTATTTTTCAAACTCATTTTTTTTCACATATTCCCCCAATAAAATAAATTGGCACGCAACTTTTTCTTACTTTTAACCACTCATTCTAAAAAAAAGGCAAATATTTCAAATTTTGCTTTTGTGCCCTTTTTAATAGACTTTTTATTATTAGAGAAGTAATAATATTCTCATCACAATTTGTATTTATTGTACCATATTTTAATTGCACTCAAGGCCATTATCATTTGCTTATTATAATACTTATGTCCATTTTTCATCGAATTCCTATTTTCAACCTTTCATCAATTAGTATACATCGTCCTTCGTGATGATTTATGTTAAAACATTCCATTTGCATGTTTTGGAGCGAGATAAAAATCCTTTTGTCATACTTTGCATTTTTTTTTTTTTCAAATTACAATGGGCAAATAAGTTAGGTTACGCCATCCGAGAAGGCTTTTTAAACAAAGACTGTTATTATAGATGAGATGCGCTTATTAATGGAAGGTTGAGAATAAGAACAAATACCAAAAAGAAGAAATGGTTCATGAGCATTAGTTGATTTTTACTGCCCAAGGAAAAACACACTTTGAAATATTTTCTTGATAAATAGATTATATTTATAAACAGATCAGTTCCTCGAGAGATGATACATGTGAGATTTAATAATTTAACCAAATTTCAGTGTTTTGCATGTGGCTTCGGTCTGTCGTGACATGCACCTCTCTTTCAATTTCAGATGGTCTTACCATTTCTTCTTCTATGATAGAAATGTTAGACGTGTTGTGAGCTTCCGTTTCAACGGTTTAACTGTTTAAGGTAATTTAGTGCTTACATTCCTTAACCGTTTCAGAGTAACCAAATAATTGGCCCACTTTTTACGGCGTGCATTGTGCACGCTGTAAATACTGTGGCCCACTTTTTATGGCTTGCACCATGCACGCCGTAAATAAATAATTGGGCCACTTTTTACGGCGTGCACAATGCACGCCGTAAATACTTTGGCCCACTTTTTACGACGTGCATTCTGCACGCTGTAAATACTTTTTACTGCGTGTAGAAAATGCACGCCGTAAAAAATCTTTTTTTACGGCGTACATAAAATGAACGCTGTAAATACTTTATGCAATTGATCATTTACGGCACACATTTTTTGCACGCCGTAAAAAGAGACTTCTTACGGCAAGCGTCAATTGCACGTCGTAAACATATGCCGTAAAAAGCTATTTTTGTTGTAGTGCTTGTACCGTTTCATTGTATGAAATAAAATTATGTTTTTCCTCGGGAACCACGACTCAGTCAATGCAATGGTAAGTTAGTTCGGTCATTGAGCTTTAGATTAGATTTGTTAGCTTCTCTAATATTTTTGCCATCATCCTTAGAATTGTTTGGGCCATCTAGTGAACTTTAATGTTCAGCTACAAGAAAATTGTGTTGGACATTGTTTGATGATGTAGTAAAATGCATCAGAAGTCCAGAGTTAAGTTAATTAACGTAGCCAACGATACAGAAAGAAGTTGTAGTTCTTATCATAGCTAAGTTGTGGCTAGAAAACTATCGTATCTTGCAACTGTCTCCTTGGTTTTTAGCCAAATTTAAAGTGAAAATTGCAGTCTACTATTTTAATACACGTGAATTGTAGTGGATGGTTTTTTTTGTTTCTATGTGAACTCCTTTAAATTTTTTGTATTATTCACGTGGATTACTTATGAATAAGCAGTGAACACCATATCCCATTTGTAATTAAGTAAATGATGATAGTGGTCCTTTTATCCTAAATATTTTTTTCGAGTTTGGGATTATGTTTTAAAGTTTTCTAACTATCTTTTTCGTTTATCATAAAATTAACATTATGTAGAATTAAATCTTACTTGTATTGATCAAATTATTACCTTTTTTGTGATTATGCATTTTTGTTGTTTTTCGTTCTCACGTACTTTCCTTTTTTTTTTTTTTTTCAGATGTCTGGATCACGTCATTGTATACTGGTACCGAGCATTGGAAGTACTCCAGTACGAACAAGTAATAATCCATCGTATGAAGACTTACCTAGTCAGGCAAACACACAACAAGATCTAATAGACTTGTGTGAGGAAGATGAGGAGAATTGTGGACAAGGTAAGAAAGGAAATTAACTTTTGTAGTGTGGAATCACTTCAAAAAAAGAGTCATTGAGGGAGGAAGAGAAAGCAATTCGTAACTATTGTGATAGAAAACTAGGGACTAAAAGTAAGAATGTGACAAAACATTTGCATAATCATATGAAAAGATGTTCAAGTTGAAATAAAAAGGCATTAAACAGACAATATTGAATCCAGTAAAGGGAGCTTGTGGGAGGGTTTCATTGGCTACTTCTTTGATCAAGACAATGCTCGGAGGGAATTTGGAAGTATGATAATCTTGCATGAGTATCCACTTTCGATGGTTAAACACATTGGATTTAGAAGATTCATGAATACTTTGCAACCATTGTTACTATAGAGAATGATATTTTGAAAAATTATGATTATGAGAAATTGAAAGTGATGAGCTTAATGGAGAAGAACAATGACAAAATTGCAATCACTACAGACATGTGGACTTCTAATTAGAAGAAAGGATTCATGGATTGGAAACTTCAAAGTCGTATTATGAGGTACTTTGATCTTGCATAAATTAATTAGCTTATTTTAATGTACTATTTAAATTTTTTTTTTTCGTAATTATGTTCATTTTATTTTAAATATAGGTTCATATATGTATCGTGCCCGCACACGTCTGAGTCACTGAGTACATCATTGATGGACTGTTTATTAGACTGGAATATCGATCATAAGTTGTCTACTTTGATTGTCGATAATTGTACTACAAATGATGGCATGATCAACATTCTCTTAGATAAGCTTTCTATAAGTTCACTTTTGTTAAATGGTGAATTTTTCCATATGCGTTGTTGTGCGCACATATTGAATTTGGTAGTTAAAGATGGTTTGGAGATCATTAACTCGAGTGTAGAGAAAATTTGTGACAGCATTGCATATTGGACAACAACTCCAAAAGAGTAAAAAAATTTGAGAGTTCTGCACGTCAATTAAAAATCTTTTGTTCCAAAAAGTTAGTACTTGATTGCAAAACTAAGTGGAACTCTACGTACCTAATGCTTCACAGTGCTTTACAATATAGGCATGTTATTCCTCAACTAAAGCAACATGAGTCACAATATAGATGTTTTCTTAGTGATGAAGATTGAAAATTGGCGAAAGAGATATGTGGAAGGTTGGAGGTATTTTTTGAAGTGACCGAAATATTTTCTAAGATTAAGTACCCAATATCAAATCTTTATTTTTATAATATTTGCGAGATAAAGTTATCAATTTACGATTTGATGAAATCGCCTTATGAGGAAATCAAAATGATGGCTTCAAGTACGATTGACAAGTTTGAAAAATATAGGAGCGAGATTCATGGAATTTTGGCAGTAGCTAGTATGTTGGATCCAAGATTTAAAATGAAATTGGTTGAATATTATTTTCCGATGATTTATGGAAATGAAGTTTTGTATTTTGAGATTGAAAAGATTAGGAAATTTTGTCACAAACTGCTAAATGAGTACAAAACAAGACATGTATCAAGTTGAAAAGTGACTCAATCTTCAAACCAAATCGAGGCATCTACTTCTATAAGCAAAAAAGATAGGTTGACGCAATTTGATTTATTTGTTTCTAATACCACTAGTACTGATGGTACGAAGTTAGATCTTGATATTTTCTTGGACGAGCCCCTATTACCTAAATCTAACGATTTTGACATATTAGCATGGTTGAATGCAAATTTAACAAAATATCATTATTTGCAAAAAGTTGCAAGAGATATTTTAACTATTCCAATATCTACAGTGACGTCACAGTTTGCTTTCAGTACTAGTGGTAGATTTGTTAGTCCCCACATAAATAGGCTTCATCCAAAGACTTTGGAGGTTTTGATGTGTGCTAGAGATTGACATTCATGGTACAAGAAATACAATTTCCTTTGATTTTCATAATTATTATTTTTATTATTTCTTTACTGCTAACTAATTTTATTTATTGTTAGAACATTCACCACCTACATCGTACTTTGGATGCTGTAGTACGCGTTGAGTGACATTGATATTGAAGATTATGTAAATTGATTTTTCTTTAAATGAACTTGCATATAAATAGTTAATACATCATTTGTTTAACTAATAATCACTTTTATAGTCATCAATTTTTTAGGAGTCTGATATAGACATTTTAGAAGGTGATTGCAGCACTTGAAAATCTACAACATAAAATGTTGCATTATGTGATGTTTGTTTGCGCGTTATCTTGTAATTTATTCAAATGTATAATTTTTATCTAGTATTTAAATCTTCAAATTTTTTTTGCTTTTATAGGTAATGTAATTATATAACATGATAAAATACTTTAGATCTATCCTTTATTTCATTTTTAAGGGTTTTATATTTATTGTATTACGAGAATGTTATAATCAAATACATATATTAAAAGCTGAATTAAAAATAAGGGGGTAATAAACGAGGCAGGGGCCTCGCCCACCATGCCTTGCCTTAAACGGGTATGGGACGGGGAATTACCCAACGGGGTGAGGGCGGGGGAAGGTTGTCCCGACCCCGAGTCGCCCCGTAACTATCCCTAAATTAATGCATAATACGTAAAATATGCTTGCAGACAATAAAAGAAAGTGTTACAATATAGAAAACATGCTTTTCTTGGACAATGGCTTTTCTACAACAAATAAATAGTCTATATCTGAAAATTTATGACTTTCTGAATAAGGATAATATCTGAAATTAGACTAATTACTCAATATAACATAATTGATAAATAAAAGAACTTAAATCTTTACATTGCTCTCAATTATTTCTTGAAGAATATGTACATGACTGTTTAAGCGAGGAAACAAAATACACAGGCAACCAGAATAATTCTTAATCGTAATTCTCTCATCACTCGCCTCAATCGGCGATCGAGGGTCGGTTATTGTGTAGCTTGAAAATTGTGAACTTATTGGGCATTTAGGATAATGATGTATAAGCTATAAGGCAATTTCTTTAACCCATGTTTGGCCCCTATTACTTAATTTATTATTGTTCAACTCATTTTTAACAACATATTTTATGGGATCCACAACTTTTCAACCAAATATTTTATCATTTTTTTTTATCAAAATTTATTAAAAATCTATTTTTTTTTATCAAAACCAGACAAGATCTTAGGGTCTGTTTAATAACCCTCATTTTTCATGGAAGTAAGAAATTTTTTTCCATTTTCTAGTTTTGGCTTGTTTGATAGTACAAAATTTCCGTGGAAATTTTTTTCTATCTTAGTGGTACACGTGCACATTTTTCATGAAATTGTTGAAATTGTTTTTCCACCTTTTAGGTGGGTTATCATTTTCTAGTTTTTTTAAAGTAATTGGAAAAAAATTCTAGACACAATGGTAAAAAAATTTATCACTTTTATTGACAATTTTCATTCAAAAAAAGCTAAACGAATGATATTCGGTATGATAATTTTCTAATTTTTTTTTTCAATTAAAACAAATTCCAGATCTAATGGTAAAAGAAATTATCACTTTAATGAACAATTTTCATGAAAAACAAAGTCAAACGAACACCAAATTTTCAATATTTTCCAGGTAAAAAATTATATCAATCAAACACAATTAATTACAATTCACAGTAAAACAATTTTTAGGTAATTCAATTCCCTAAATTTTTTTTTTCCACCTTTGCAATTAAACAGACCATTAGTACCCTCTTTCAAAGTCTCCGAGAACACAAGTTTTTGCTCTAATATTAAAGTTGTGAACCCCAACTCTACTTCTCTAGCATGCAATCAACATCTAATATTTCTTATGTTAAAAAGGTAACTCTTTAGATTCACTGGACATTTTAGTATTGCGGAAAAACTTTTATTTCTTACCTTCTATCCCTACGTCATATTCACCACGTACCCTTATATAGTATCAATAGATTCCTTGTAAGAATCGGTTGAGACTTGTGTCAAACTCTAAGAAACTTTCTTATGTAGTTGTCTACATAGTTTCATGATCTTCTTAGGTTGGGAAGGTCCTCTCCCCCTCGAGGCAATGGTGAGGCTACATTGAACAATATCTAGAGTCTTACTTAGTTTCCCACCAAGTTTCATGCTTTTCCCAAGTATTCCGCTTTCCTTAATCTTCAGTTGGTGATAACAATTCCTTAAATCGATGTTAAAATACTTTTGGCTCATTGTGATTGATAAAACATGTCATAGATTAAGGGAACAAATATTTTTTTCTT
This sequence comes from Fraxinus excelsior, assembly GCA_019097785.1. Lineage (NCBI taxonomy): Eukaryota > Viridiplantae > Streptophyta > Magnoliopsida > Lamiales > Oleaceae > Fraxinus > Fraxinus excelsior. Next base: position 48,305,655 of record CM032623.1, read on the forward strand.
TATGGTGATATAATTCAATTATCTACTATTAGTACACATCTTCATCAATCCACCTTTCCCTTTTGAACAAGACTTGTGCACCCCACGGTGAAATATTACATCGGATGAAATCCTTCCACAAGACTGTACTACGAGTATTTCTTTTCATTACATTTCTCTCTATGTGCAGTTTTCAACGTTCGATCAACGAATTGGTGATTCTGTCATAATCTATCCCGTAACTTATTTGATTAGTAGTGGTTTTTTTGTTGCTCTATGACTAACCTAATAGCCTCGGGTTCCTAGTAGAACGTAAATGCATTTTGTTAGGTGATTACTCGCATATTGGTTGCTAAATTAACATATATTACTTATCGCATTTTGCTGCGTTCTTCATCGATGCGAGAGCCAAGATATCCGTTGCCGAGAGTCGTTTTGTTTTCGACACGCGTCCGATCCCCGAGCGCACGCCGCGAATGGGGCACCGGGGGCGGGCGGCGTTTTGAGTGTTCCTTGACGCTTTTCGCACCGGGGTTCGTTAGGCCGTGCGACGTGCACGAATGCGCACGCCAACGGAACGGGGCTTCGGCGTGGAGCAACACGGTCGGTTGCACGCACGACGTCCTCCCGCGGTTGTTTGAAACGTGTTCGCGGGTCTGCTCTGCAGGTTTCGACAATGATCCTTCCGCAGGTTCACCTAATTATTTGTGCTTGTTGCTCTAAGGTATGATGCGAGTCCATCTCATAGAAGTTAATAGCACGATGAACTCCTTTTAAGTCATTTTGCTGAGTTTATCCTGTCTTATATATATTGCTTATTAATTATACTCTACTATCTCGCTTTAACTTTAAAGTTTCTTTGGTGTCATCGCCAGTTTTTTCTAGATGCACGTGCATAGATTAAGTGTCTAAAAGAGGAAATAAACTATGCGTGAGCAACTTGATAATTATGTTCTTATCACACTTATCATGGTGGAATGTCAGTCATTGCATAGTTCGGAATTTGATAAATAATCGACCATTAAACGATAAACTACACACGCGGCAATTGTATTTCTAAAAACTTAACTATTTTCCATTAAATTCTGATTCAAACCCCTCGTAAACTAAAGCCTTTGCTCTGATACTATATTATAATGTTTCGAATCTACTTATCTTACGCGATGATATCAACTTCCAATCTTTCTTTCAATGTTGAAAGGCCAACTCTTTAGTTTCATTTGCCTTTATTTTTATTTTTATTGGTAAATGGCACAAAATGTCATTGCGTTTCAATGTCATTGTGCAAAACGTCGTTACTTTTTATTTTTTATCATTTTCACCCCCACCTTCCACCTTTCATTGCGCAAAAGGTCATTTTCAATCATTTTTCTAATAAAATAACGATTTTACCCTTATATTCAAACGAAACAAAAATAAAATAAAATAAACAATTAATTGCAATCATAGTCCTAAATTTTTCAAAATATTATAGATAAACCCTAAATTATCCACCACCACCACTTTCACAATCCCGCAAAGCCGTCACCTATAGATCCAAATAGCACCACTTTCTGACCACAACGCCGTCGGACTCCAACACCACTAGTCTCGCTTCACTCTCTCCAACATCATCTCCCATAGTATTGGTCACAAAATCTGTCGAAAACAACCACATTTGCAGCTTAAAATACCAAACTGCCGCATACAATCCTTCAGGCAACCCCACTTTTGGTGCCACCCACGGTCGTGCACCACCACTGACGGTTACCCTTCACCTTAACGAACTTATACATGGTCTCACAT